>PVIW01002171.1:0-197945 GCA_004026585.1 Noctilio leporinus
TATATATTTTGGAGATCAGACCCTTGTCTGAGGTATCATTGGCAATTATGTTTTCCCATACAGTTGGTTCCCTTTGAATTTTGCTGATATTTTCTTTAGCTGAACAGAAACTTTTCAATTTGATATAGTCCCATTTGTTGATTTGTTCTTTGATTTCCTTTGCCCTTGGTGAAGTATCAGTAAACATATTTCTGCGTAGAATATCCAAAAGTTTACTGCCTATATTTTTCTCCAGGACCTTTATGGTGGCACTGCTTATGTTTAAATCCTTTATCCATCTTGAGTTTGTTCTGGTGTATGGTGTAAGTTGGTAGTCTAGTTTTATCTTTTTGCATGTTGCTGTCCAAATCTCATTCTTTAAGACCCAAATCAATCCTGCTTCTCCTAAAAATTTCAGCCCGAAATAATTTTCTCTGAACTGTCACAGTACTGAAAGTCCATATTGTACATTTTGTCTCTTTAACCTCTTGCTTTCTACTCTTGTCCCAAGTAAATCTCATCTCTTCAATAAGACCTCCATCCTTCTGGAGTCCAACCATTATCCAAGACAAACTTACGCATATAACAACTCAATAATTGTGTTCTAAACTAAAATGATGCTGATCCCAAAAGTTATTTTGGATGACAAAAAGACAAAATGTTACATCTTAAAGTGAGATTCTACTGGAAAGGCCTTTTCATGATTTTTGCCTCAGGATAACTAGAAGTCAATATTCTGGAAACTCTGAACATGTTAGCAAGGCTTGGGACAGAATCCTGGTATTTCTAGTTCTTAACTTTATGTCATTAATTAGTCTCTTCATGTGTAAAATTGAACTCACAATGCCTAAGGCAGGATACTATTGGGAAGCTCCACTGAGGCAATTTATGACAATAGTGTTCATAAGCATTACCAAAATCATGCATTAATGATTCTTTAGTCAATGATAAAATTCCTTCAACATCAAACTGATTAGAACAAAAGTGGCATTATTCTACACTGAATCTTTTTTAAAGCTTCACAGAATCATTTTAAACTATAGAGAACTGGATCCCAATTTGGAGATTCTAGTCCAAGAGGTCTGGGTAGGCCCAAGTATAACAATTAGCCAGGTTTAGTAGCTACTTAATAAAATCATTTTAGTCCACATTTGTATTTTACTAATGACTAGTTACTGGGATCATGGTCTTTTAGAAATAATCTTAAACTAGTAAACACATTGATAATTAGCAACATTTGGTGCTATTCAACTTAAAAGTACACATAGGTTTCATCTCCTAAATCTTTCTTATAATTAAAATCTATATAGTCATATATACACACTAATACAGAAGTTAATGTAGAGTGTGTGTGTGTGTGTGTGTGTGTGTGTGTGAATTTCCTGGAGGTATGTGCCATAATTACCCAGTATTCCGGAACCTCTCATATATCAATTTATCTCTGTAATCTGATCATTTGCTGTAGTCAAGGTATGTCCCATTTCTACTCCTTCACAAAGTTCACTCATGTTTGTGAAACAATTACTCCAACTACAAAATAAGACAGAACATTTCAAAAAAGAAAAGTGGCATACCAAGAAAAAAGACAAAATCCTAGCATGTGAAACTTACTTTTTAAAGAAGGAATGTGGGGACACTTTCCTACTCTAAAGTATGTACCCTAAATTCAAGTAGCCTAGAATTCAGATAGGGACTCCCATGAAAGCCCTCAATCCAGGGCATTTTGTCCCTCGGCTAAGCAGCGGGTCAAGGCAATCAACAGTAGTTTAGACTAAACAGGAAGAAAACCAGCTCAATTAATGTGACAGACACAAGAACGGTCATCCCATTTAAAAATAACAAGTTTGAAAAGGATTTAGTTGCTGATAGTTGGCTAATACAAGCCAACTAAACCACTGCATTTCCCATCCCTTCCAATATATCTGGTAAATTTACAAGATTTAGAAGAACTGTAGAATAATTGCACATTAAGTTCATGAAAATGAACTCTTTTTTAAAAAAAGTATTCCAGACACAGCTTCTGGTACAAAGGAAGTCAAGCATCCCTTTGCCTGGGCCCCCCAGCAGAAGGAAAGCCACTAACTCTTTCACAGGAGCAGATTGTTTCAACTTAATTGAATGAAGTAAACTTGGGGAAATACCTGACATTGCCAACTTGACCTCTGCTAAGCCTTTTGAACTTCAATCACTGTCCTCCAACACAAAGCCTTCTATTAGGCTTTCAGCTATTTCCCCTGATTACACAGGTAGCTTATCTGAAGGATTCCTTGGTTTCAGTTATCATTTCTGACCTGATTGTGAGACAAGTATTATTTCCGTGCTGGGTTTTATGACTAAGCCTGCAGAGTTATTTGCAGGTTTGATTGAGTAAAGAGCATCTCATTTCAGTTTCTTATCCACCAAGATCCAATAACTAATTTTAAAGAAGGAAAAAATAGTTTTACTTTATGAGAACCCAAGTGGAAAAGCTCAGATGAATTAGCACTTGGCAGAAACTATCCAAAACCATAACCTTTGGTATTTTAATGGATTTCAAAAATTAAAATATAATTTATAATATGGGCCAATAAAGAAGAAGATTGTTTGAATAACATAGTGCAAAATAAAATAACTTGAATTTCTCAAACAAGCAGAATTACTTATTACTCATCTAGTTTCCTGACAGAAGTAGCAGAAATTGAGGTTAATGTTGAAAACATTTTGAATTAATTACCCATCCTAGCAAGTGAAAGTGCTTGGAAATTTAGGTTAAAGATGTAAATAATAGTTATTTTTAAGTGTTATTTAGTCTTAACTAAGCATTTTTTAAAAACTTCTTGACTATAGAGTACATGCACCTTTTATAAATACACCAGAAATTTTAAATATACAAAAATATGTAGAATCATCAAGTTCTTTACCACAAAATAAAACAAAATATAATTTGACCTCAGCAGATTGTCAATGATTGAACAGATCACTAACAGCCAGTGCCAGCAAATGTGCAAAGTATACAAATACAAATAGGTGGGGAAAACATACAAATTTTGTCAAAAGTAATTTGGTTGGCAATATCTATTGAAATATAAAATGTGCATACCTTATAAGTCTATTAATTTAAAATATTGTTTAGGGTAGCAAAGACAGGAGAAAAAATTAAACAGGGAAAAAATTCAAATTAAAAAATTAGGTAGGAGGATGGTCAATAGTAACAACACACAGTCACTAAAAAAGCTAAAAAGCCCTGCATGAAATTATCTAGGAAAATAGGCATACTATATTTTTAATAAATAAAACTGATTCTGGGTAAATATATTTATTGATATTCTAATTTAGGTATCAAATGTATATGTGCATATAAAACCTAGGAAAGAGAAAGTATGTACATCAAATAGCTAACCAATATTTTTAATCCTAGGAGCAAAAAATGTATGGTTACGAAAAGGTCTTTAGCATCTTATTCTATAAAAATCCAAACATAAATAGAGGGATGACAGGTGAATTCTATTTATTTTTATTTTTCTGTATACTTCAAAATATTTTTAAACTATAAAACCATTTAGAAGCCTATATTTAAATAAACATTAAAAGGAGTAAGTAGTTGTCCTCATCATTTGCAGAATAAAACATCTATAAAATAATTGACCTCAAGTTAGGGAGAGCAACATTTGTTAAAACAAATTACATCAACTTGGACACTTATCCTTTGCTCTCTCTTATTTATATTTAGAGTGATTACAGTCACTCTAAATATAATAAACAGGTATTTTATTTATTTTTGTTTATTTGAAATGCAAATCTGTTGAAGGAATACACATGCTGCAATAATTGCAAGAGTTGTCTCAAGAAACTTGATTATGTTTTTTGGTTCACTGAATGGAAATGATCCCGTTGTAAGTAGAACTGTGGAAGCCTAAGGGATAGAGTATTTTGACTATGACTTGTTTCATTTTGCTTTACAAAAATAAAACATCATATTGATCCATAATCTACTGAAATAAAATAGATTACCACACAACAGGCTTTTGTTCATATTTTCTGAAACTATATAGCTTATTCATAAAGCTGCCCAAATTTCTTATCAATCCAAAAATGTGAACTTTAGCCAACCAAACTAGTCTCCGTAGCCTCGTAAGTATCATGGAGGGATGTTAGTATTGGCAAGAAAAGTGCATGAAATCTATTTCTTCTGCCACAGTGCCTGGAATTTCCTGGCATTCCATTTCATCAGAATATCAGTTTAACAGTATACCTCAGCAATGCCTAAGCAGGCAGGCGTTTTAGATGTTAATATTTATCATAAAATTTACACAATTAAGGCAATATATAACTCTAATGTAGTTCTTTACATTACAGAAATATTTGCAAATTAATATGTTTATCAAATTTTCTTTCTCCTTTTCCCTTTTATGCTTTTGAATACTGTTTGGCCTTTAGAAATTTAACTTTTCTGAGCCTTGGTTTTTCTCTCATCTCCATAAAGAGGACATGGAAGAGGGAAAAATCTATTTCATTTAGGGTGATTAGGGAGGAATTCATAGAGTATCTGAGTATATCTGAGCTGGTCTTTAAAGGATGGGAATACTCAGCAAACTTTGAGAACCTCTGGTCTAGTGTCAGAGTTGGAGTTGCTGTGATGGTAATGTGAAATTCAGCTTGCCCGGTAGGAGAGAAGGAAGACATGAATGACACTAGCTTCAGTGCCTCTCAATTGCATGGACCACTTCTGTAGTAGTCTACTAGGGCTGCTGGAACAGGATGACACAGACTGGGTGGCTAAACAATAGAAATTTAGTTTTTCACAGTTCAGGAGGCTAGAAATCCATGATCAAAGTTCTGGCAAGGCTGTTTTTTCCAAGGCCTCTCTCTTTGGCTTGTATGAGGGGAGATCCCCCCAAAATGGAATTACCTTCTGGAGGCTGGGCCCCTTGTAGTAATATCTCCATAAAGGTTTATGGTGAAACTCAGGTGAGTACATTGCTTAGTACACAGCTCACAATAGTACTCCAAAAATGGTAGTTCTTATTATGGTTGATACTAATGGTAGCAATCCTGAAACTGAGATCAGTACTTTACTCTGCTGTGGACACAGGGCAGTAAATCCTAATCTCTAAAAAGTAAAAACTCACATCTGAACTTGTGAAATGAAGATTTCTGGCCCCACTCACCAAGGATTCTGCTTCATTTAATTTAGAATTAAGCACAGGAATTTTTATTTTTCATGAACACCCCCATGTGATTCTGAAGAGAAGCATGATATAGGAGGAAGAACAGAAGAGCTTAAAGGAAAAAAGTGGCCTAGAATACTTTATTCTTTATTCTTAACTGCTTCATCCTGACTCTGAGACCAAGTCTCTTCCTATGTCTAATGTATATTTATGTTATGCCAGGAGAAAAAAAGAAAAAAGAAAAAAAAGGAATGGAAAATGGTTGCCCCACTTCATCTCCCCAACTCTTACCACATTTTCTTCCAACTTTAACAACATATTACTCCATACCTCAGGTGCTCCATTATGTTTGTTCCTTATCATTAGTGTGGATTCCTTTTGACACTAAGTGGTGTAGGTTGAGAAAATGCAGGATGACTACTATAGGCCTACCTGCTTGTTTACTGCCTAAGTATTGATCCCCCAATCTAAACCCATTCATAACTCCATCGGACCTTGGGATTCACATCAGACCCTCTATCAGCGTGTCAGACCATGGAAAAACCTCTCACTCACCACATGACCTTATCTTCTGTATCTTGTTTGCCTTTCTCACTGCTTCCCAGCTAGATCAATCCACTGAATATAACTAAATACACACACACACACACACACACACACACACACACATTCACACTGATCAAAACAGTTTTTGAACTCAATTTTTATGCCTTTTAGTGCTTCTGCCAGTTTTTATTTCTCCTCTTCCACATTGGCAAATCATTTTCCTTTGAGGATGTTTTGCATTGGGGTAAACAAAAAAAGTCACTTGAAGTGAAATCAGGTGAATAGGGAGAGTAGGGCATGGGGTCATGCCATTTTTAGACAAAATCTGTTAATACTCAACATGGTATAGGCAGGTACACTTGTAAATCACCCATCATGAAATGGGCAAATGCATTACATGAGTCTTTTTAAAAGTCCACTGCAGCTGAATGCAGCCTCTCACAACAACACCAGCTGGTGCACTGATGCAGATTGGATTCCTAGAACACTTACCTAGCAGGGGGAAGCCTGTACTACAAGGGGCCCAGCCTCCAGAAGGTAATTCCATTTTGGGGGGATCTCCCCTCATACAAGCCAAAGAGAGAGGCCTTGGAAAAAACAGCCTTGCCAGAACTTTGATCATGGATTTCTAGCCTCCTGGACTGTGAAAAACTAAATTTCTATTGTTTAGCCACCCAGTCTGTGTCATCCTGTTCCAGCAGCCCTAGTAGGCTACTACAGAAGTGGTCCATGCAATTGAGAGGCACTGAAGCTAGTGTCATTCATGTCTTCCTTCTCTCCTACCGGGCAAGCTGAATTTCACATTACCATCACAGCAACTCCAACTCTGACACTAGACCAGAGGTTCTCAAAGTTTGCTGAGTATTCCCATCCTTTAAAGACCAGCTCAGATATACTCAGATACTCTGAATTCCTCCCTAATCACCCTAAATGAAATAGATTTTTCCCTCTTCCATGTCCTATCACATGGGCTTCTGCACCTCTATTGCTGACTTTATTTAAGTCTGTCTTGTACAGTCATCAGTCATTATTCATATTATACTATCATATTCACATGATCATATTCACTAATATTTATATTAATTCATAATGACAGTAGTCATAGTTAATTACTTATTTAAATCCTTTATGCAAAGAAACCATGTCTACTCCCATGCCCAACATAATAATTTGCACATATAAAACCATCAACAAATGTTTGCTGAATTGCCTGATATTTATAAAAAGTCTTAAGGTCTTCAGTGGGTAGAGCCAAGATAGTTAGTTATCTATTTACTGATCTGCCTATAGAGCATGTACACAAAATCAAAGCATTTTATAGCTATTGTATAAAGATCTTAGAGGCTGTTTATTACCAACTTCTTGTGTTACCTAGTTAACAAGCATCACCCAGTAAGTTAATAAGAGATCCAGATCTAAAACAGAGGTCTCATGAGTCCTAGGCCACATCCCACCAAGCAACCTAGCCAATCACCCAGACTCGTCAAAAATTATGGATGAACACACCAGTTACTTTAGAATCAGCTAAAGAATATGATGCCAACCACAGAACCACCTTCTAATTATGATTTCACTTCCACTGGAGGCCTTCTTATGGGTATATAAAACACACATCTCCTCAACATGTGCATCGTAGTAAAGATTATAGCTCTCATTGTGGTCAAATATATTGGCATTAAAATTGTTTAATATAAACTTGAAGCAGATTGCAAACATCTTGGAAATAGTTCAACTATTGTGGATATTTATTTAACCTTGAGAAAAAGGGTTAAAAATTTTTTCTCTCACTACCAATTCAAATATAGCAAAGTGCACTACTCAGAGTAATTAGTGTATATCTTGCCAAACTGAAAACTAACTGGCTCAGGTCAAAGTGAATACTTGATTTAGCCTCTGTATTTAAACCCTTCACTTATTCACCTAAAGGGTGAACAAGGTTCTGATGGGGCTGTCATTTGGAATACAAACTACAGTTATGAACAATGCCCCAACCATCAGTTCCTCCCATGCTGGTCTCTGACTCTAAGTAGTGACGACAGTTATTAGATAGACACTGCTAAAAATGAAGTGCTGACGAGAGAGAGGATTTATATCCCATTACCAGTCCCCTGAGCTGTGCCATGAACCTTTAACTAGATATTTTATCATATTGGTTGCTGCTCTCCGAATTTTCTCTAATTTGTCTCTTTTTCAACATGTGGTATTCCAAACTAAAAGCAGTTGAAATATATTCAGACAAGACTAGTGCCAAGTTGCTGGAAATAATTTTTTTTTCAGTTTAGAACATAATGCTTCCATTAACACAGACTGATATCACTTTGAAGGGATTTAAGGGATCTTTCCTTTTTAACAAATGGTGCTGTTTTATTGAACTTAATAGCTCTCAAATTTTGCCAAGGCAAGGAGTGGCAGCCTAGGGCCCAAGTACCAAACTGGTAGATAACTTTGAGAGATGCATTAAGTTGTCCTTTGGCAGCCATGAAGTTCTGCCATTAGATGTCTCCCTCCCAACCCTTGTCATGGGTTCTTCATCCTCCTTCCTCACAGTTCAGCCAGCACCTCTCATTTGTCTATTACCTATTCTTAACAAGAGTGTTAAAAGTTACAAGTCTTAATAGATACAGGCTTGTTCTCCTGTTCTACTTCTCCCACAACCCCCACCTGCTGGCTCCTAGTTATCTACATTTTTAAAGTGATGTTTGAGAACAGAAAAAGCAATAAATAAAAACCCAAAGCAAAATATCTATCATGGGATCATATTGTATTTGAGTATGAAGTTTTAGAATTAGTGTAAAGAAAAAAAAAATCAACCCTGGTCAAAATTACCATTGGAAATCTTGAGAAAGTAACTGTGATAAGCAGAATTGCCTCCTAAGATCCCCAGTCATGCTATTTCAATGAAACACTAATCTAAGTACCACTTTTGCAGATGCGAAGTCCCTAGGCAGTTGGTGTTAGTGGGCCTAACTGTGAAACCAGTCTATAAAACTTATGCCTGCAACCATCTTCTCACTTCAGAAATTTCTATCATTTTTCACTTAGTTTACTCACTATCTTTCAGTTGTAAATATTCCTTCCTTCATTTCCGTACCCTATGCAGTTTTTTCCTACATATTTCACAGCAAGTATTTATTATCACAATAACCTCATCTGCATTTCTCTTGCACATTGCTTTTTCCTTTCTGATCTTCTAAATTGTCACCTCTTCCCCCAGTTGCCCTTGTTCATCCCCTTTTCTTGGACATCTAGTATGCATTAGGTGTCTACCATGTATCCCCTACATTCATAAGCTAGGCTTTATTCTAGTAATGTCCCACCTATTATCCCAACTATCTCTCCTTAATATTTAAATTTTATCACATCAAGAACAAGGATTAACAGGTAGGATTGACTTTGGGGGGAATGGGTGGGTGGGGAAGGGGACAGAGGGGAGCAAAAAGGGGATGGATGTAATACAACAACAATAAAATTAAATTAAAAAAGAACAAGGATTAGCAGGGAAGAGCAACAGGGAGGAAATGAATCAATTATAATACAACAATACTTCAAATTTTTTTAAAAAAGAACAAGGAGTAATTTCATAAAGGCATTACATTTATGAGCATTAGAAGCTATAAAGCCAAGAGCTTCCACTGTTTATTCCAGAGTTGTAGTTCCATTCTGTCAACTTGGAAGTAGGATATTCTGATTGCCATTTGTATGGACATGGAAAAATGTATCCCTCCTGCCTTGGTAACTAACTGAATTACCTACTTCATCCTTTCATTCATTTATCCATCCATCCGTTATTTTTATAACACATACTTTTGAAGTTGCATTCTACATGCTACTGAGGGTCCATTTTGTCAGGCATTGGGGATACCAAGATCAACATGACATGGTTTTTATTCTTGAAGAGCATTTTTCTAGTCATCAGAAATAAACACATAAAGACAATTGCATACATCCTCATGACTGCTATAAAAAGTATGGAAAGAATCCTGCTGGAAGGCCCAACAACCTTATGAAGTTGAGTAGTCTTCATAGGGAATGCAACTGAAAGTACCAGAGATGCAGAATGGCTTTTAAACGTGACCGTGTGGTATAGCTTATAGATTCAGCAAGCAGAAAGCATTATTTTAATGACTACCCCTGAAAGCTGATTTGGGCAGAAAACCTGAGGTTAAATGTTGACATTCTTGGCTTGGGGAACCCATGACCAAGCTGTTTCTTTATCTCTCCAATAGTGAGGAACTTATTTTAGAGTCAGTAATGAAGGCAGTGGTCTTATATAGTGCGACATCTTATTTGGTCAGGTGCATAAAATTTGGAGAAATGTTACTTGTTATATGAAGATATTTTGTTTTGCCCCTCTTTTTTGTCCTAGGTCTTTAAGTGAACTTTTGTGAATTCAGGTGGCCTAGGAGTAGAGAACCCTTTCTACAGGCTGAAAAAACAGCCAAGATATAGACGTGTGTATAGGAGTTTGCCAAATGAAGAAAGAAAGAATGGAGAATACATGAAGAGGCACAGAAAAATGGTGGTTTCAGCCTGTTCGGGAAGTGTTCGGGTCTCACGGAAAACCTCCTGCTATGGAGGGAGATGAGGCCAGGTGGCAGGAAAGAGTCAGAACAGGAAGGAACTGTAAACAAGCTCAGAAATTCACAGTTTTACCCTATGGATAATAGGGGAGCCAAAAGAGAATTAACGTAAAAGGCTTACAGGATCCATTTGAAATCTTAAGTAAATCTGGTGGTATTTTATCAGATGGATTGAGCTCAGGACAGCCATGTAGCTGAAAATAGAATAAAAGGCTATTCCAATGGCTCTGGGAGAATGGGACTGAAGAGAGATGAAAGTCTGAACTAAGGTCATTAGAAATGTAGACAAGAAAAGAGACCAATTTATATAACTATTTCTGAGGGAGAATTAGTGGCATACGGAAGCCATCTTGTACCAGTTTGCAAGGATCAATTGTTGCATATTCAGAAATGTTGTGAGCTGGTTGTTAAACCATTGGTCTCCTGGAATCAGCAATGGAAACTGGCCACAGTAATTAGCAAACACTATAAATCAGGGGGTTTTGTTTTTTAAGAGCCAGTTTACCAGCCTACCACTAAATGGAATCGACGGGTTTCGTAGCAAGTTACAAGGAGCTAGCAGAAGATACCAGCTGTTGCGGGGCCTGAAGCTTTTACAATTTTTAGGGATCTTCCTAAAGACAAACAGTATCTAACTACGAATTCAAAATTAGGCATAAATAATGGACAGTAGGACTCTTCCTGGAAGCCCAGCAATAACTTAAAACGGAAGTGACTGCAAACCACATAAAAATATTCCACTAAACCCAAACTAAATGTGTCCCCAACTCAGCTTCCCCTTAGCCAGACACTAAAAGTGCCCACAACCATCTAACACCACATCACATGATGGGAAGTATGTCAGAAGAGGAGTCAAAGTGGAAAGAAACATCAGTCTTTAACCCGCTGTGGTTAAAATGTCTTAGTTTTGCACATTTTACAAAACTATGTAACCATGTGAACCCCTTGCTAGGGCAACTCTCAGAGCCTGGCCCAGGCAACTGCAAGAATTTGAAGCTTGAGACTTCATCAGTTTCATGGTGAATTTGCCTCTAAAAGTGAGGTACCCAGGGTAACAGGCAAGTTCAGGAAACCAGGGCATCAGAGGGATGGCTCATTGATTTACTTACTTGTACTCCTATCTAGTTCCACAACAGATTCAGGGTGACTGGGTAAATGGTGACACCGTTACCCAAAGAGGAAGCAAGGACTGAGTATCCTGTGGAATCAGAGAGCGCTCTCCCTGTTCATAGATCAGTGTTAACTGTTATCAAGAAACAACCTTCGCTGATAACCTTGTCGGCCTGACATCCCAGAGTCATTTTCGGAAGCGCACGGGCTTCTTCCTCCCATGGGCCCTTGGACAGAGTTGCCTGGTATTCAGCAGGGATGCTCCTCGGAGGATGTCACAGTGAGGAAAGGTGAAATGTGTCTAAAACAAGCCTGAATAATCCATTCCAGACACATGTGTAATGCAGGGGAAACAGGTGCAAACAATTGGAGCAGCTGTCAGCAAGCTACAGGGATCGCTTTTGATATCTTAATAGTTAGTTGATCCATGAGCCACATTGGCAGCATCACTGTCATAGCTGACTGCACATCTGTAAACCTTTTCGAGTCTCTTCTGATGTCCGTGTGAGTCCGTGAACAGCCTGACATCACGAGAGACTTAAATTGAGCATGATTGCTGCTGTTTCCGTTTTCCTGCCACAGAACCAGAGAGTTGACAAATGCTGATAATTGCTAATTTTTCACTACTGTTTGTCATGTGCCACACAAGGCAAGAGCAGAGAGGTCCTCCTGTTTTTGGGAGCATTCTGTTATTGTTGGTTTGAGGGGCTGCGTAGCCTTTCTCTGTCAGATAAAGAGGCTGTTAGCCTAGTAGCCAAGTTAGGACGTTTTTTGATGTGTCTATTCAGGCCTCTTTATCTCATCAATGATAATACCCCATAATCAGCTGGGAAAAGATTTTAAGCTGATGAATGTTTATATTGATAAAATATCTTCATTCTCTTCTCCATCCAAGAAAAATGTCACCACTATAATTAGCTCAACAGGTCATTATCCCCAATAAAAGGCTTGAAAATCAGTGATACTATCTGTAGTGACCCAATGCCTAAGAGACTTATATAAAAATCTTTTCATGTAAGCATTTTTATTATTAACTAAACATATTAGAAAAGAACCTACTTTATCTTACTGCATTCTTTGATTGCTTAGATTTACACTTACAGGCAACGTGTTTAGAAGTTTAATTTGGAGGACATAATATATTTTAATGGAAGCTCAGATCTAAGTAAAACTTTAGACTGTCCCTACTCAGTGTGTGACCTGGGGCAAGGACTAGTTTCTGCAACAATCAAATAATATTAGTAATACCTGGAGCTGTTGTGAAGGCAGTGAGAGCATATTTAAAGGACTTGGCCCTGCTTGGTGCACAGTAGAGAATCAGTAAATGTTACCAAAAAAGTCATGTGGAAAATTCTTATTTCACTTATTTAGTGAAGTTAAATATTTTCTCTTGCTTCCTTCATTTCAAAATAATAGAAACAATTACTCAAAAATGTGAGCTGGTTACTAGAAAAACATTCTATGTCCTAACGATCTGGTGAGTGCAAAAATTTCCCTTATGTGTCTACCTCCTATGCATTATTTTCCCTGAACTATCTTTATTTGAGAACTAGTAAATGTAATTGCAAATTATTATTAACTCCACATAATTATTTTTGGTATTTTTTCAAAAAAAGATGTCATATTTCATATCTACTCCAAGAAAAATCCCTAGCTGTTCTTGAAAAATGAACAACCTTCATTTTTGTGCTAATGCCAAAAAATAAAAAATGTGCTGGTAAGTAGTGTTGATTTTCTGGTTATTTTTAATGCCTAAACAAAAAATAATCTTAATAAAATGTTAATACAGGAATATAATTTATTGTAAATATACTTTTTATGGTAGAGTTTTTCCATACTTACTCTTCAGTCTCATAACTTCACAATATTTTTAGATAAAACTTCATTTGTCATTCATGCAATATCCACTTTCACAATGAGATTCTACTCTTAGGTATTCTACTGGATATAATTTAATTGGTGAAACATACATGTATTCCTAAAACTAGGTGGTATAGAATAATTATTATTAAAATATCATTTTTTTAATTTACCAAGATACAATCTTCATATTCATTCTCTTTAAAACACATGTAGCAGCCATAAAGTATAGTTGTTACCCTGTTGGCATTATGTACATGCACTATTGTTAACACTAGCAGAGATTTTTATAAGTTACAATATCAATACCTTCCAGGAAAGAAATGATACTTATGATGTAGATAATAATAAGCTTACGAATCAAGTTCTCTCAAATGAATTTCAACATCTCAGCAGCATTTTAATAATTGTGACAATGTAAAACTGTAAAGAAAGTTTAAATTATCTCAACCCACATTTTTTAATGTTCTCCCCCCAATCCTGGTATCCCCCCTACCATGTGCTAGGTGCAGTGATGGTCACTTTTAGTACAGAAGACACACTGTATGCTAATAGGTTCTCCAACTTCACAGAACAGGCAGCCTAGGAAGAAGACAGCTAGTAATCAAATAACAGCAGGAAGAAAACACTGTGATATGGGCCTGGAAATAAAACAGAATAGTTCCCTGAGGAAGTGAAAGATGAGGCGTTAACTAGGCATGTGTAAACCACTCTTCCCAGTTGCTAACGAACTGCTCCAAAATACTCTAGAGCATATCAGTGAACCCCACTGGATACTCCACCAGACCTGACATTCGATATTACTTCTTCTTCCTTTCTTTTTCCTCCTTTCCCTAATCCAACCATTTGTTGCTACAATGTTTTGCCCTTCCCATGCAAAAAGAACTGACATTAACAGAGTAAATGCAAAAAACATTCACCCTAACATATACACTACCTATAATTGGGTGAAAAGCTATCATTTATTGAGCTTCTACACCATGCCTGGAACTCTGCTGAATGCTTTCAGATGTTAGCTCACTTAATCTTCCACACACAAAAAAAACACTTCCATGATATATATGTATTTTTTTTTTTTTACCAGATAAAGAAACTGAGGCTCAGAGGAGTTAAGTAACCTATCCAAATTTATACAGGTTATAAACAGCAGAGATGAAATACAGGATCTGATTCTAGCCCAAGTCCTTGTTATAGAACTAGTCATGCTTCCACTGCAAAGATCCCATGATCTATGGCTACAAACTCTTAAATACCTCTAGTTTTATTATAAACAAATGACCAAATCTGAGACCTGTGTTGTTCCCTTTACAGGAGTTCTGTAGGACACCTTGGCTCCGCCTGAGGATAACTGAGTCGCTCCCCAGTGGTATTAACTATCTTACACTCCAGTCCAAGAATTAGATTTTATCTATTCCTTAATCCTGACTTGGAGTCAGGATCCAGTTCCTTTGCATTGGAGGAGTTTATTTCCTGCAAGTCCTTCTAAAGACAGGGTCCCTAAAAAAAAAAAAAGAAAGAAAGAAAGGGGCCCTCCTCCTACATACAGTCTCTCACCCTCTCTGGATCTCCTTGGTATCTGCTACCTGTGCTCACCTTTGGTTTCCTTCTACACGGATCTCCCCCACTCCCTGGGCACCTGATCTTCTTTCAGTGATGATCATTCCTTGTCCAACTTGCATAGCTGCTTGGTAAGGACAAACCATGACTAAATCCGAAGGATGAAATACCCCGAAATAAAATGTCAATCAATTTAACTGACACATAGAACACTTGAACCAGGAGGACTTTTCTACTATCCCTCAGAACTTACCATGCACATGACTACTGATTCTACCTACATGTATGGTTAGATCTCCACGTAAATCCCTATGCTGCAACTAATAACTAATATTTATGAAATCCTTACCATGTACCTGGTTTTGTTCTCAATAGTTTGCATGGATTATCTCATACAATCCCCACCATAACTCTTGAGGTAGTCACTAACTAATATTATCCCCATGAGGATGGAGGGTTAGGAAAGAAGTTGCAAAGATGTGTAGCTTGCTTAACATCACACCATTTAGGAATCTGCAAAACTGGTATTGGAATCCAAGCAATCTGGCTAAAAAGCCTACATGCTTAACTGTTACACTTCTAAAGAATATGACGATATGTGTTTACAGTGTGTCAGCATTTGGAGAAAGTTAAATAGATTCAACCATGGCATTTATTAATTATTTGAATAAATTGTTTTAAAGCCAGGAACAACACTATTCCAGGAGCAGCACACAGAGGCGAACAAGACAGATAAGGGACCTAAACTCCTATTGCCTTTTTCTATTTGGGTGAGATAAATAATAAGCAAATAGCAATAGGTCATTTCAAATAACAAAAAGTAATATAAAGAGAATGTGATGAAAAGAGGAAATCTATCTTTGGTAGGATGATCAGAGGAAGTCTTTCAGAAAAGGGGTTATTTGAACTGAAAGGTGAGACTAACCCAGCTAATGATTTCATGAGGTGTTTTAGTTAAATGAATTGTAAAGGGAAAGGCCCTGAGGCACAAACAGGTAAGGTCAACAAACAGGCAGACAGGAAGTAAAAGGAACAATAATATTTAGAAGCAAATACCAGAAGAGTGAGCTCTAGTCAACTCATGCAAAGCCATTGGCCATAATAATAAGTTTGGAATTTATTCTAATTGCAATGGGAAGCTATAGAAGGGTTTTATGTAAGAGATATGATATAACATATCTTTAAAAAGATCTATCTAGTTTCTTTGTGGAAAATGGATTGGTTAGGGAAGAAAAGAATGGAAGAATTTGAAGGTAGGACTTCAAATATATTTAAATGGATTGGATGTGGGGAACAAGGGCAAGGGAGTAATTAAGAATGGAGTCAAGGATGAAAAACTGTAATGCACTACATACCCCAATAAACTAAATTTATGATAACCACTCCATTTCTGATAGCTCCTAATCAGCCAAATTAGTCTACAACCGATTAACACATTTTTGGCAGTTAAAATGTGATGACCACTATGAATGAAATAAGGATACAAAACTATGAAGAAAGAAAGTTAAAGTACGATGTCTGTTTCAGGATTGGGCAGATGGAGAAGTTGAACAGCAATTCAACAATTACAGATTCTTGACCAACCTGGTGGGGAGCCCTGGAGTGAGTACTGCCCATCAGAAATAACCCCCACCTTTCTGCTGAGGCAGATGAAGCTGATGACTAGATTCTCAGTATACTGAAGGGCTCTCTCCACTACTAAGCATCCTTTACTTAAAGAAGGATCTGCATGGTATATCCGTTTCAATGCTATTTTATATCTCCTGTGCATACAGATTTTCCAAGACAGCCTTACCTATTGTACAAACATTTGGTGACATTACAGACCAGGTACCACATAAAATGTCCCCATTATTAGTCCAGAAAATACGTTTGTGGTACATAAAGAGATTTGGTATTTATCCTTCTGTTATGGGTTGCCCTATTGCAAATCTACTGTGCAGAATGTTACCATTCTGAATATTGCATCTGAAGAAAATTTCTATTACAGCCTGTTGCTGAAGTGGGAGAGAGGACCCAAAGGTCATTAATTAACATTACTGATTCAGCTCAGAGGAAACAAAGCTGGAAAGACATCACTCTCATCCTTAGAACAAGAAAAAAGATGGAAAAAATAAAAATTATTTTTCTTGAACCAGAGAACTGAGGTCACAGAACAACTAATCCCAAACTGAGAGACAGAGACTGGCCAACAGAGAGAAACAGGACTCTAGCATTTGCTTAGCTGAAGCAGATGCAGACAAACATCATATGTGAGGTCCATCCCAAAAGTATAGGCCATGCAAACTGTTTTAATTATACTGACATTGGCTTGATACTTTCCAGAAAGATCTCATAAGCCAGCATATCTAGTGTGAGCTGGGCTTCCATAACAAAATCCTGTAAGCTTAGTGGCTCAAAAAACAGAAATTTATTTTCTCTCAGTTCTAGAGGCTGAAAGTCCAAGATAAATGTGCCAGCATGATTAGGTTCTAGTGAAAAGTTCTGTTCCTGGCTTGCAGAGGGGCACCTTCTCACTGCATCCTCACACAGCAGAGAGAAATAAAAGATCAAACTCTGGTGCTTCTTCTGGCAAGGGCACGATTCCCATTATGAGGACCCCACCCTCATGATCTCATCTAAACCTAAGTACCTCCCAAATACTACTACATTTGTATTTAGGGCTTCAACATATAGATTTTATAGGGACACAATTCAGTCCATAGTAGCCAGTAAGATGATTATGCTAGAAAATTTTAACAGATTGCCAAAAGCTGAGTATGCCCTAGCTGACTAGGGCAAGAGTGCAAAGCCCCTGGGTGCCACAAACATCAGAGAGTTTGCACCTCCACATAAGCATGTCCTCCAGAAATGTTTCCTGGTGCTCACAGAGAAGATCAGGGACAGTCTGAAAATCTTCCTCCATGGTGATCTCTGGAGAAGGAAAGCAGCAGCCACTGCCAAAATGCCATCCAGACCTATATTTCTGATCTCCCCTGAAGGTGGGGAGGGGGCAGGAATCCTTTAAACTTTAGAAGAAAGAGCATCAAAACTGCATGGAAACCCACTGCAAATGGAGAACAAAAAGCGGGTGAGGGTCAGGAAGGTGGAGAAAGGTTTAGGTCCAGTATTACATCTACAGAAAGGGCAATAACACTTTCAGAGCTCACACCCCTGGGACCCAGTTCATAGTGCCTAATCAGAACATCAGAGAATTTGTTCACAGTCTCTCTTCCCATGTGTCTGAGTAAAAATAACAAAGGAATATAGATGAGAGAGATTCAAAAAGGAGACCTCTCTTGGGAATAGTGCAAGGAAAGACAAAGTCAAGCCAAGAGACCAATATAATAACCCCGGTATCAAAGCTAAATATTTCAAAGAGAATTATAGGCCAATGGTTTTCATGAATATACATGCAAAAAGCCTAAATATATAAATATATATTATGCCATATATTTATATATTTATGGTAAAATATAATATGTATTATATATAGTATATGCAAACTGAAGCCCACAATATATAAAAATAATATTATATGATAAAATTGATTTCATTTCAGGAATTCAAGGGCTTAATTAACATTTGAAAATCAATCAATGTAATTTCCCAAATTAAGAGACTAAAACAAGAAACATATAATTTTTTTAATAGATGCAGAAAGGAAAATCTGATAAAACTCCAACCTTTCAGCAAACTAATAGAAGAAAACTCATTTAATCTGATAAAGTATATCTAATCATATAGCAGATATTATTTTTAATGGTGAAATGTTGAAAACCTCCCTCTGATCAAGATCAAAGTAAGGGGGCTCTCTACTACCATTTTTTATTTTACATTATATTTAAATTATAACCAAAGTAAATAAGGCAATACAATGAAGCAAAATTTACATAATAGGAAAAAATAAAACTCATCTGCAGATGACATTATATAAATTAAAAATCTCAGACACATTACAGATAAACTTTTAGAATTAAAAAGTGGATTTATCAAGACTCCTAAACACTAGGGCAACAAACAAAAATGAACAGTATATCAATAGTAAGTGATCAGACAATTAAAAATTTTAGTAATACCATTTACACTAGCAACAAATACCAAGGAACAAGTGTCATGAAAGAGGTACAAAATTACTCACAGAAAACTGAAAAACATTACTAAAGGAATTAACAAAGAGCTAAATAAATGGAGAATATATTGTTTCCTAGATTACAAAACTCGGTATTATTTTAAAATGTTAACTCTCAACAAATTTATCTATATATTCAATATAGTACCAATTGAAAACCTAAAATATTTTGGAAAAATTATTTAAATGATTCTAAAATGTTTAGCCAAGAGCCAAGAATAGTCAATATTATCTTGAAGAAGGAAAACAAAGTTGAAAGACTATATACTACCAGATACCAAGTTTTACAAAGCTACAATAAGATAGAACAGTTTTAGGGGTGTTTTTTTTTTAAGCCTATAGCACCCAATATTCCTTGGCAGTCTTCCATCCAAATAGTTCAAAAATAAATCAATGGAGCTGTGCCAGTGTGACTCAGCTGGTTGGAACAGTCATCTCATAAACCAATAGGTCACAGATTCATTTCCCAGTTAGGGCATATGCCTGGGTTGTGGGTTCAGTCCCCAGTTGCTGTGCATGCCAGAGACAAGTGATCGACGTTTCTCTTTCACATCAATATTTCTCTCCGTCTCTCTCTCCCTCTCTTCCTCCCTCTCTAAAATCAGTGAGTATGTCCTTGGGTAAGGAGTTTTTAAAAATAGATCAATGAAACATAAGGAATACAGAAACAGATCCATACTGTACATAAAAGGTCAATAAGCATTTATTTAGCACCTACTATATATAAAATATTACATTAAATGCTGCAATATAAAAATAAAACTAGGATCCTGATCCCAAGTAATTTACTTCTAAACAGATTATTTCAGTATCATGGGATACCTGTTAGGCCAAGATAAAGAAATGAGGTATGAGAACATGGGGCAGGGCGGGCCATCCAATCCAGAAATTTGACCCAGACATGAAGACAGAGGAAGTGAAAACTACTCCTGTATCTTGAAGAATAAGTAGACATTTGCAGGCAGCAAAGGGCTTTCCAGACAGGTAATCAACAGGAGCCCAAGCACACAGACAAAAAATAGCACAGTGTGAACTGCAAGGGGCCCATTTTGCTGAGAATCAGAAGTGTGAGGAGACAAGTTCATAAGCAAAAGCCAGATAATAAAAACCCTTGTAGGACTTGCTAAGGAGTATGAACGTTGCCCTGTAGGCAACAGAAGCCATTGGAAGGTTTGAAACAAAGCAAGAATTATGGTAGCACAGAAGATTGATTAATGAGAGCCTATACTAGAAACATAAGTAGAGGCTATTACCATAGCACAGGTGCAAAGGAATAAAGATGTGAAAATGGAAAATGGTGGGGATTTAGGTAAAAAGAAAGATTCAATAATGTTCAGGACAGAGATTGTTAAAATATGCTTGCACAATATAATCCCCCGGTTCTGTACAGACCTGCTGAATCAGCATCTCCAGGGGCAAGGCCTCGCACCTAAGAGTCACAGATGATTCTGGTATGAGCCCCTTGTTTCCTGAGCTGTGGGGAGCAGGTATTAGCAAATTGTAGCCATTGACCAAATCTGGCTCACTGTTTCTTTCTGTGCAGCCCATGAACTAAAAAGTGGCTTTCACATTTTTAAATTATTTTAAAAATCAAGAACATTTTATGCCACATAAAAGGTGATTTGAAATTGAAATATCAGCATTCACAAATTGTTTTATTGGGACACAATCACACTCTGTATACATATCGTCTCTGACTGCCTTCCTGCCACAATGGCAGTGTAGAGTTGTAGTTGTAGCAGCAAAGAATGCGGTCACAGAACCTAAAATATTTACTGTTTACTGTCTAGTCCTTCCAAACAAAGTTGCCAACTCTTGCTCTAGAGTGGTGGTTCTCATTCTTGACTGCACATTAACATTATCTGCACTTCCCGACTGTGACCTCGGTGGCGGGGGGGGGGGGGGGGGGGGGGGGGGGGGGGGAGGGGTTGGGTGTCAATATTTTTTAAACACCACCCTCACCTGACCCCACTTTAGCTTTAACCTGTGCAGCCAATGTTGAGAACCACCAATTTAGAGGGTTATATTGAAAGAACTTAATGATTGATTAGATATAATTGATGAAGGAAAGAAAGATTACATGAACTTAAAAACACATTTTTGAAGCTTGTAGTTATTATAGGCCCCTTGAAGGCAAAGAATAAAATTTTTCTATTGTTGCTATACCTAGCATTTATCTGAGGCTGCAGGCATACACAGTAAAAATTCCCTATATGCATGCATAAGTTAATTAATTAGTCTTCCTTCTAATAGTCTCCATCCAAGGCACTGAGGACATAGTTTACATTCATTTCAACACCACAGAAAACTTTTTAAAAACGGACCTTGTCCACTTGCACAAAAATACAGGTTTAACTCAAACAAGTCCTCTAGAGATTTTCATACTGTACCCAAGAATTAACAGAAAATACTTCATCTTGAAAATATTTCAAGAAATGAAGGTTCAGCTGCATGCCACAATGAAAGTCAAACTTGTGAGGTAGGTGCTGGTACAAAAGGAAAGAGGTTTCATCCAGGTGCTGCACAACCTGGAAGAATGGTGGACTCCCATCTCAAAGCCCATCCACTTTTCCTGCTCAAGCCCACCATTCTTGCAGGGGTATGGAGGGGAGGGCTTTTGCTTTCCCTATCCAATTATCTTTCTAGTTTTTGTTGCACTCAGGCCTTAGTGTAAGAACCTCCCCCTGCTGCTATCTTGACTAGAGGGGACAGCTCCCCAATACTCCAACTGACTATCTGCTGTCACAACTATGCATAAGAATACAAGACAATCATCATGGAAAGTAAATTTTCAGCTACTCAATTTTCTGAAACCATAATGTCCTTTCAACTTTGACACAAATTATTTTTATAACCAGTTTTAGTATTTAAACTAATTGAAATAGTCAAATGTGACTAGGTTATATCAGAACATTATTGGCTTTGGCCAATAGCCTTTGCAAAACTTACAAAGCAAAGAATAAGTATGATGTGGTATTTTAAATAAGTGATAAAGAACAAAACAGGATAAAGCTAGTGGTCACATTTCAATATAAGAAAAAATTAACAACCTTTCAAAAATTACTATTGTGATATCTAAAGTGGGTCTTGGTATCAGTCATGGGTAGGGAGCCGTTTTTACACTATATAAGAATTGATAATAGTTAAATTCTGTTCCCTTCCCAACTCTTCCATGCTGAGCAATATTTTATATCTTTCTTCACTGGACATATTCTTTTTGGGAGATAAGAAAAGAAAAAAAGGTGAGAGAGAGTGAGGAATTCTAAATACATATGTTCATCAAACTATAGAAAGTTCCTAGTCATGGCAATGAGTATGGTTTCAGTCCATACTGTCAGAAAGGCACGTGTGACTTTTGAAAAAGCAATATAAAATAAAATGTGGAATCTATTCTATCACTATTAACTGTTTTTAACTGCACAAACCTTTATATGAAACAACATATTAACATTTTGAGCAAAAATCTAAGATTACTAACTCCTTGAGAAAGCATTTATTAGTCCACAGAGATGAGTCAGAGATGAAACAGAATGGAATTTCAAACAGAATCCATATAGGCTTTTTGCATGCAGAACATAGTTTGAACACATACTTTCCACAGGAAATAGTGACTAAAATACATTAGCATTTTTCACAGTTTCATTTTAAAATGTTGTATATGATTCTAGAAAAGGTAAAACTGCAAGACAGATACCAAATCCTTGGCGGGGTAACAAACACGTTGACCACCAACAGACAGCACAAGGAAAATCTGGTGGGTAACAGAACTGGATCTTAATGCTGAAGATAGTTATACAACTTACCCACCTGTCAAAATTCATAAAACTGTGCATCAAAAACAGTGACTTTTTCTGTATATAAATTTTAAAAATCAAAATAGTAAATATCATATACCTATAAATCCAACTATCTGGAAAACATTTTATACAATTCATTAGAGGAAGGTATACACCATTTATAATAGACATCAATGTGAGAAAGCATTTCCATGAAAAGAACATACTTATTATACCTCAAACTGAAAGGTCACCAGTTTGATTTCTGGTTAGGGCACATGCCTGTGTTGTGGGTTCTATGCTCCATCCTTGATCTGAGAACTTGCAGAAGGCAACCAATTGGTAGTTCTCTCAGACAATAATGTTTCTCTCCTTCTCTCCCTCTTTTCCCGTCTCTCTAAAGTCAATAAGCATGTCCTTGGGTAAGGATACACACACATGCATGCACGCACACACGCACACACACACACACACACACCCCAAGATATATATATAACAATGTTATCTCATCTTTGGCAATAGCAACTTTTCAATAAGCTAAGATGGGTCCATAAAATGTGGTACTCTGTCACTTTAAAATGAACAAAGCAAAACTATATATGTGGATTTAGAAGCACCTACAAGATATATTAAACTTTTTTAAGAAAAATCAAATGTGACATTTTCAAGCAAAACTGAGTAAGCCTACCTTAGCTCCTCTCATTACTGCCTCTAAAAAATCTGGACGAATTTAAAAGCAAGGAAACTATGAAAAAGTAATAAATGAAGTCAAATTGTACAAGGGAGCAAAAGCTTAAAGAATGATCTTTAAGCTCTGAATAAGAGTAAATTCTGCTTTTTTATTTCCTCCTCTGTCATCCAGCTTTGACCCAGGAGTGACCCCAAAGCAAAACTGAGCAGTAGATTCAGACAGCAAAACCTCTAAGAAAACTTTGTCTTTCTGGCAAGAGGGCTGGAAAAAGGGAATTTGGTGAACTAAAGAGTATGGGAAGGCATCCACTTTTTCTTTGTTTTTCTCTTATTTTATGTCCATAAAGTCCCTGAAGGAGAGAACAAAGAGATTGATGCGGGAAGAAATATTTGAATAAATTTTTAATATAATAAATAATTTTTGAATATAAATATTTGAATAAAAGTCATAAATGTAGAGGTTCACCAAGCTCAGAAAACCCTAAACAGAACAAATTCAAAGAAATGGATGTGCAGGCATACAACAATCAAATTGCTATACAACAAAAATAAATTTTTTTAAATCTTGAAAGCAGCCACAGAAAAATGACATATTACATATAGAAGAACAAAATTTTGATTGCAGAATTATCACCAGAAAATGTGGAAGACACAAGATGTTGAATCATCTTTAAAGTGTTAAAAGAGAAGAATTGTTGGGTTCTATAACCAGTGAAAATATCCTTCATGAATGAGTACAAAATAGGACACTGTCAGGTAGAGGAAAAATAATATAATTTAAAATAACACATTTAAATAAAGCCTTACAAAATATGTTCTTGGACCATAAACTAGTATCAATAATGGAAATATACCTGAAAAATCCCCAAATATTTAACATATAGACAACATACTTCTAAATAAACCATGAGTCAACAAGGAAGTCTCAGAGGAAATTAGAAAATATTTTACTAAATGAAATAAAGATACAAGATATCGAAATTTGCAAGATGCAGCTGAAAGAGTTCTTAAAGGGAAATTTATATCATTAAATGTTTATGTTAGAAAAGAAATGTCTCAATAATGAAAAGAAAGCACAAAGTAAACCCAAACCAAATGGAAGAAAGGAAAAGATAAATTTAAGAACAGAAATCAATAAGATTTTTTAATTTGATGAAACCAAAACTGGTTATTTGAAAAGAACAATAACTTTGCTGGTGGGTGGCTCAGTGGATAGGTCCAGCCTGCAAACCCAAAGGTTGCTGGTTTGATTCCCCAGCCAGGGCACATAACCAGGTTGCAAGCCAGGTCTCTAGTCAAGTCCTTAGCTCTGGAGACAGATGAAAGACAACCATACATTGATGCTTCTTTCCCTTTCTTCCTCCCTCCCTGACCTTCTCTCTGAAAATAATGAATTAAAAAATCTTTTAAAAAGTTTTTAAAAATAAGAAAAGATCAATAATATTTGTAAAACCCTAAAGAGAATGATCAAGAAAAATTAGAAAACATCAATTGCCAATAGTAAGTGATTATTGAGGGGAGGGAGGTCTAAGGGGACTACATGGTAATGGAAAAACATACCATAAATATTAAATTTAAAACAAGATCAAAAGCAAAAAAAGAAAAAACTGAAAGATCCTACAGACATGAAAATGATAATGAAATACTACAAACAACTTTATACCCATAAATTCAATAACTCAGATCAAATGGGCTAGGGCCTTAAAAGCAGAAATTAACAAAACTCACTCAAAAAGAAATAGATTATATTTCTAATAGAAACAGACTAATAGATTAGAAACAATGGGTATTTGTAATAGGTATAGACTGTTTCCATTTCTGTTAAAGAAATTGAAAACCTTCCCATGAAGAAAATTCCAGGCCCAGATGGTTTCATTGGAATTTCTATCAAACATTTCAGGAAGAAATAATATCAATTCTGTGCTAGCCCTTCCGACAAAAGAAGTTGACAAAACCCTTTCCAACTCATTTTATGAGTCAACATCACATTAATACCAAAACCAGAAATAAGACATAAGAAAAAAAACTACAATCCAATAACTTTATGACCATAGATGCATAAATCCTCAAAAAAAAGTCAGCAAACTGTATTTAGCAATATATAAAAATGTAATAACTTTAAGCAAACTGGGGTTTATCCAAGGAACATAAAACTGATTCAATATTTGAAAATCAATCAATGTAATTCACCATTAAGAAAATTTTTTTTAATCACAGATAATCTCAATTGCTGAAGGAAAGGGCCTTTGACAAAAGTTAGTATCCCTTCATGAATAAAAAACAAACAAACAATACAAAAACTCTGCAAAGTATAAACAGAAGAGAACATTCTCAAACTAATAAAAGGCATCTAAAAACATCTGTAGCTAACATCATAATACTTAATTATCCAAGCTTTAATCAACTACTCCAAAAAATAAAGATAGAGATAGTTGCTTCTTGAATGGGTTATGAAAGTTAAAGTTGTTATAATAATGTCTGAAACATATGATCTCACCCATTACTGGGCAATAATGAATAAAACAAACAAACAAGAAAACAGATCCAGATACACAAATACAATGAATAGATCTTCCGTGGCAGAGGGGAGGGAGGAGGAGGAGGCAAAGAAGGGGAGCAGTTTAGTCAAAGAACTAGCATGGAAGAACCAAGGACGTGGACAGGTGGGGTTGACCTTGGAGGGGAGTGGATGGGTGGGAAAGGGGACAGAGGAGAGGAAAAGTGGGATGGATGTAGTATATCAACAATAAAATTAAATTTAAAAAATAATACCTAGAACATTAAAAATGGTAACTATTATTATATACACAATAATAAAATTAATAGTTATCATGCATCAGTACTCCATTATTGACTGAAGTGTTCCATAGCCCAGATCTCAAAATACCAGCAGTATTACCAAAAAAATCAAACAAAAGAGAAATAAAACTAGAAAAGGAAAATATCAATAATATCCTATGATTATTCCTTATGGTAATGAGCATTAGTAGTCACTTCTTAAAATCTACTCCATTGAAAAACAAAATGCAAACCATTGCAATGGATTTAAGAATAAACCTACTTACAAAGTTGTCCTTATAAGAGAATAGAATACAACTCTCACAGTTTCAGCCTCATAAAATCAGGGTTTTCTATTTAAAGGTGTTACTCCTGTGGTTTTCTTTAAATGAGTTCTCATTTATGAATGTTCCAGCCAGTCTTCTGAAATTTGTGTCAGAGAAGGATTAACTTCTATGAGAGAGGTTATGTAGTAAGGTTGTTGTCCAGATTTCTTCAAAGCAGATATATGTATTTTTTATATAAGCAAGGTACCATTTTTCTAGATATTAAACCAAGAGCCAAATCTATGAATGTCAATGGAGGAAAAGCGTGCTTGCCTACCCACAACTTGCTAAGAATAAATCTTCTGGTAAGGAAAAATGAACATTCTGGGGTTCCTATTTTCCTCATCCAATTCATACGTAGTATGAATGTTTCTAGTACTTTCTACTTCATTTCAGAGTAGGAAATTCATACTGCTCTAGGAGTATTACCTTGCTACAATGTTGTAATTATTCCTGTTAAATACTTTTGGGTATTTGTGTATCTATTTTGTTCTATTTGAGTCCTTCTATATTTATGGTTTACTGATGTAGGAGGAATCTAGCTCAGTTTCTACCATTGCCAGTAAGAGTTTTCAAGTTAAAATTAAATAATAGTTGTTTTTATCATGACTATCTTATACTATAACAAAGATTAGTTTAACTAAAGAGTTTCAGTCTTTATAGTGCAGAAATTTATACAAAAATGAATTACGGAAGGGTAGTCAGCAATATCACTAAACTTCATTAAACAACTCCACATATACTCTTCAATGGAGTATACTGATTTTTCATCCTCATGGAAAGTTATATTTTTAATTCATACTGCTCCAATTGTATGATGTATAGATTCCCTTATGAGCCTATTAGCAGATGTTAACTATTTTTGAACATTCAAAAATCCATTAGATTAAGTACAACCATTCAACAGGATATAAAGTTTAATTGTCAAATTAAAAATTATTTCTAATATAGTTCATACAACTTCATGATGCTTTTTCAGAGAGGAGGCATACACTATCAATAATTCTTTGTGAAAGGGATACAAAAGATATATTGTGCCCTACAGAAGTTGATTTTATATCAATACCAAGGGTTACATAAGAATGCGTGACTTCACACCAAGGCAGGCCATATAGCCAACTAGCACAAAGCAATTTTTCTCTTATAAATGGAAACATTCTCCACTTAAGGACTTCACGGTCCTGAAAATCCCTGGTTGTAAACCATGATCTCATAAACAGACTAATGAGCAAACCCAAATGTGTAAGATCAGGAAAAAAGTTGTGCACCAAAGTGTGAGAGAAAGAGCCAAATGGGTAACTCTATGCTATGACATAAGGCAAGAACAAACAGAATTATACTAAATATTGCTAAAAGTAATGCAACGAACATTAATAGTCATGTCCCCTCTTTCTAGTAACCAAAGTCTGATTTTCGTCATTCTTAGTTCACATGGTTTGGATGAGATTGATATTAGCCCAGCTTGAAGGATGGGCACGTGACTCAGGATGTGACCAACCAACTGTAAAATTAATTCAGTTCTTATACTTTGGATGGAACTACTAGGGGTAAAAGCATGTTCTTCCACTTAAACTGTTGATAAAATGGGACAAAATTCTTGCAGATCCCAAAGAGAAAACTCCTGTCTTTGACATCATTTGAGTCCCTGGATCAGACTCATGTCTGAAGTCATATAGATTTTTCAGATACAGAGTCAATATATCTTTTCTTCCTTAAGCCAGTTATCAACTAAAAGAAAGTCACTCTCCCAAGAAGAGATATTCTAAAGGATAAGTAAGATACACTCATGGTTCACACTTTTAAGTATTTGAGAAGAGTCGGTAATACAGTCATATACAGTTCATGTTTCAACCTTAAAAAGCCCTTCTGTTTGCAATAGGGAGAATCTCTAGCAAGCACCATGCTTTTGTGTTAGGATGTTATTGTTTATTTCTTAATTTGGGTATATTTGTACTTGTTAAAGATATATTAGAGTATTCAAGGCTTTCCTCATTCAAAGGAATCTCTGGTAGAGAATACATTTCTTCATAAATAATGCCACTGTGGAAAACAGTATGGGGATTCCTTAAAAAACTAAAAATGGAACTGCCCTTTGATCCAGCAATTCCACTACTTGGACTATACCCAAAGAATCCTGAAACACCAATTCATAAGAACCTATGCACACCTATGTTCATAGCGGCACTATTTACAATAGCCAAGTGCTGGAAACAGCCTAAGTGCCCATCAGTGGATGATTGGATCAGAAAACTTTGGTACATTTACACAGTGGAATTCTATATAGCAGAAAGAAAGAAGGAACTTGTACCCTTTGCAACAACATGGATGGAACTGGAGAGTATTATGCTTAGTGAAATAAGCCAGTCAGTGAAGGACAAATATCATATGATCTCACCCATTACGGGACAATAATGAGCGAAACTAACAACAAGCAAAACAGAACCAAGTATATGAACAGAGGGAATAGGCCTTCAGTGGTCAGGGGAAAAGGGGTTGGAGGAAGGGGGGAGGCAGAGGCAAGAAAGGGGAGCAGCTTAGACAAGAACCTAGTATAAAGGAACCATGGACATGGACAACAGGTGGGATTGACTTTGGGGGAAATGGGTGGGTGGGGAGGGGGACAGAGGGGAGCAAAAAGGGGATGGATGTAATACAACAACAATGAAATTTTTAAAATAAATAAATAAAATGTACATGTCAACAGAAATATTAGGATAGCCCATTATGAACTTCATAGGTTATTTGCTTACATATAGATTATAAGTATTAATTTTAAAAACCATGAGATCAGCTATCTTTTTATTCTCATCACCTAGCTCATTATCTGGAACTTTATATATTTGTTGAATGAGTAAGTATACAAATGAATAAAGAAAGAAAGAAATGAATGAAAAAAATTAATGGAATATCATTACCTAACATCTAAGTCTTGGATCTTTCCCATATAACATTATTGCTTTGTTGGTTCAGTTTCTCCACAAGTAAAGTATAAGGTATAAATTGCAACTTGGAATCATTGTATGTTATTAGCACAATCTGGGGAATACACTAACACTTTTACAAATAGTCCACTCTTATAGTTGAAGAAAATACCATTCTTTCAGAAGATTTTGCAAATGACACACTTCACATTGCCAATAGAGAAACAAACAGTTTCCCCCTTATTTTCCTTTTCTTTTCTTTTGTTAGTAAGGCTTTTTAGCAAAGGAAAGTGAGTGATGAAATCACAGGGTCTAAGTTCCACTTGGAATAATTTAGTAAATGAGCTTCTAATTTATTTTGACCTTTTCACAGTCTTGGGAAATACACAATATCTACAAAGTGGCCATAGAAAGAAAACTTACTCAGATTATTCTACAGCAATTCACTATGAAGATCCACAATAAGTTGGTGATGTAAACACTACTAACAACTTTTCAAAAATTAATAAATTGAGAATCAAGATAGATGATTGATCCTCACAGAGCAAATTACCAAGCCTGGAGCACAAAGCCCCTGGCTTCCATATTTTATGAGAGCACAAAATTGTGGCTCCATGCCAAACCACAAAGACAAGAAACAATGCTAGTCCTACCAATAGAACAGGCTTTTAGAGAACTCTTTCCTCTGTCAACATTTGGGCTGATGTCAGTCTGATTCTTCCCCATGCTACAATATATGTGACCAGAGTCTCTCAAAGACTGTCATGCAGTCACTTTTAAACTCAGTCGCTAATACTAGTGCCTTGAAATTCACTAGTATTCAGAAGATGAACCTACTGGGAAGGTTCTATTTTTGTCTATAGTACCTGACACATTTGTAGCATTTGATCAATGTAAAATATTAACATCAATTAGCACTACTATTTGAAAGGAAAGAAGATATGGTCTCATCTTTTTCTGTACAAACTCCATATCTTGGAAAAATTACTAGTTAATTCTCATGACAACCTTTCAAAAGAGATTGACAGATTTTCCTTATTGAAAGAATGAAGAAACCAAAGTTACTCTGCCTAAATCACAGAATTTAGAACTGAAACAAACCCTAAAAATTAGTGATCTGAGGTTTTTCATTTATATCATATCAGTTTCATCTCTATTACGTGCCAAGCACTGCACTAAGAGTTGAGGAAAAACAAGAGAGACATGAAAATCAGGGACCATGGGGTTACATGGCTTGTCTAAGACTACTCGGCCACTTTGAAGCAACAGTGGCTCACTTCTCAGGCCACTGCCACTATTTCCAGACCACACTAGCCAAAGGTACCAGAATGAGGTCAGGAAAGGTTGTGGATTTCTGTTAACACCTACTCCATCCCATCTAACATGGTGCATCTTTACCAGTACCTCTAACTTGATATGCAAGTGATCACCCTTAAAATATAGTTTTTAAAGTTTTTATTAACAGATAATATATTAGCCTGAACTAGGTAGGAAAGGGTGTCAAATGTTTTCTTTGGAGATAGCAAGAGAGGGTGGAAAAAATGAAGACTCAAGATCAAGATGGGCAGCCTATTTTTCTGCCTAGGGAAATTCATTTAATTTTTGTGATACTTGATTTCTTTGTTTTATTTCTTTTTTTAATGTACAACAGAAAATGGTACTACTTATATTAAAAAGGTGTTGTAAGGTTAAAAATAATGCATATAAAGTACATGGTACTTAGAATAAGTCCAATAGCTAGTATTAAAATATGACATTCAAGTTTTACAAGGGAATTGTTCTGTTTTTGGCATGCAAATTTTTTTCATTATTCCATTGGTCTGAGAGGAGGAAATTCTATAACCAGTCTTTAAATTAATCTTTCTAATAGATTGTGCTCTCGGGCTCAATGGAAATTCCCCTGGCTAGCTAACTGGCTCGTCCTCTAATTGCCTGGCCACAACTCTACACATTGTAATATATGTAACTGGTAAAAATACCATTCCATCCACAATTATTTCCTTTCCCCAATTCCATATTCTGGCTTTTCCTATTAACCTCTTAGGTTTTATTTTCAGAAGATACAGCAGGAAGTGACTAAGCATTTTGTAAGCAAGGCACAGAGCAGAAAAGAGTATGGACTTCAGCGGTAGATCAGGTTCCAATCTGAGCTTCTCCACGGTGGAATTTCAACCCAGATGTGTGAATTTAGACAAGTACCTTGATATCTTGAGTCTCAGTTTCCTTCCCTGTAAAATGGGCATGATAATATATACCTCAAAATATTGTATGCATTAATGAGACCACATATATGCAAAACATCTAGTGCAAAGAAGCCTCAAGAAATAGAAACTATTATTATTATGAAGGATGTTTTACCTGTTCCTTGTAAAGTAAAATTGCTGGTCTTTTACTTTGACTATGTCAAGCTATATTATAGAGCAGAATAGGGCCTTATTCTTTTTAGCATAGACAAGCTCAATGTTTTCCTGTGTTCTGCATGTAAAAAGCACCCTAACTTACATCACTGACTTCCTAGGACTTTGACTGCAGCCAACATTTTCTCATGCTTGATAATCAATTGCCTACATTCAAACTTTCATTTTTGGAAACAAACTAATATCCATTATGTAAAAGTTCATAGACACCTCACTTTCAAAAGAACAGGCTTGGTTTCAATATGAAGAAGACGGAAATTTTTTTTCCTTTTATTATCTGTTTCAACCAAGACCATTAAGTACTCCACCCATAACATATGATAGTGCTTTTATCACCCATCTCTGCTCTACTTCACCAGTTTAAACTGATTCAATCTGGATTAAGATTTTCCAGAAAAACTGCAGTGAATCACCTGGATTTACCTTCTCACACCATTACAAGTACAACTGCTAGTTTATTTTATTTTTCTACTTTTTAGTTTTGAGACAGCGAAATTCAGCACCTTTCACTGGAACTGTAAGTTCTGATTTTATGATATTAAGGAAGTATTACTATTAATATGAAAATCGTATTTTAAAAAGCAGGCTTCATTAGGATGTAGAAGTGTTGAGTGGGACAGGATTTCAGGGTTTACGCCAACTTCAGAAGGCATTTGACATCCCTCTTTCCAAACAAACAAACAACACTTTCGATCAATACGAAGGAACGAAGATTCTTTCCATTGTCGGTCCAAAAAACAAATTCTTCCTTGGGGAAAAATCTTCCCTCCTTTAAGCAAATTTTTTCTACCAGCAGATAAACGAGCAAAGGCACTCCTCTCTCTTCCAGGTAATCAATTCCAAAACCTAAACAAATATAAAAGTGGCACTTCGATACATAACAACTGTCTTGTGAAAAAATAAGTAAAAAATGTCAGGATGTCCCACTTTCTAATTAAAATTATTCTACAAGAGATAGTATGTTTTCTAGCCTGGATAAAGTATTTTTAAACCAAAAAGGTTGAAGAAAGCCTGGTTAGATAGTTTTTGATGAGTTTCTGTTGAAAGTGTTTTTGATAAAACATAGTTTCAGAGTGAAAACTTTAAGATGTAGAAAGATTATTCTGGAGACCTTCCACCCTGGGTAATGTGGTATCTAGAGACCTGATAAGGTTAATCCAAATTATCCGGGAGATTACCCTGGAGACAGCAAACGGTTCCATAAACATCACCAGTGCCATCCCAAGCAGAGAAATGATATGCTTCACTTTGGTTAGCATTTTCAAGGAGACTAAACATGAAAATGTCGGTGAAATGAAGACTTGGGTTTATAGGCAAAGCTGTCACTGGGCCTCTGAATTATGAAGCTAGACTTTAAGTAGCCGCCAAGTTATAAGTCAAGTGCTTCTAGGTCACCCTTCCCCTCTCACAAAGCCCATGATGAAATTTCAAAGCCTTTTATGTGAAGTTTTCTTAACTTAGGTTAGTTTGAAAAAGGCAACGCAAAATGTGAAATTTCATTATCTTTGTCCATTGTTTTCTGCCTTTTTTGCTGCAGTGCTTGTAGGATCATACATGGATAATCAATTATTTTGGGCACACAGTGAAAACGCAGGGTGAAAAATAAATAAATAAATAAAAATAAAAAAGAGAACGCAGGGTGAAATGGCCAACAGGATAAAACATTTAGGGCTTGCCACACAATATTCAAGAACCAAAGAAATTAACTTATCTTCTTACATTGTAATACTTTTAATCTCTAAGCTATTTAAAACTAAGTTGAAATAGTTTAAATTATTCATCATTATACATGTGCTATATGGAAAAAAGCACAAATGTATAGGTAATTAACTAAAATCCTTTATTATTTGGCAAATAGTAGGTGCTCAATAAATGTTGTTAGTAAATTCTGTTTAACTTCTGTGTTAAAAACAAAGCCAACATATAAGTATTAATCTATGCAAATTGTATTATTTCTATACCCAAGTGAGTATTACACAAATAGCTATCTGGAAAACAAAAAAGATTAGAATATTTCCAGATATGTAAACATGAAAAGACATTATTATGTAAAAAAGAAAATCAATGTATTGGCATAATTTAGTGAATTTTATCAATTACCTAATTCTAGCACAAATAAGGGGATATTATTCTGTAAAGGCCAAAATTATGGTTGTTCTCTATAGTCATCCTAAACAAATAAAGACTAAATGATCCATTTGTTTATTTCCCATTCCACTGCCATCGCCCTGTGTATGCTTCTAGCATCTTCTGTCAGGACTACTGCAATAGTTTCCTGACTGATCTCTCCAAATTCTCACTGGCTCCTCTAAAATCTGATCCACTTAAGTTGAGAGTGTTTTTTCAATATGCATGTCTGACTACATAATTTTCCCTTGCTTGTAACATTTTAATAGCTCCTTATTCAAACCCTAAGACATCCATGGAAGGCCACAGATGTGAAGTTTCCCCCTACCTCAAAATGAGGCTAATATTTAGTCATAGAGACACAGTGCTAGGATTGAGAGAAGATGCTCATTGTATAACTTATTTTATTTTATTTATTTTATCCTCACCCAAGGACATTTTATTTCATTGATTTTGGAGAGAGAGGAGGGAGATAAGAAGGGAGAGAGAGAAACATTGGTGTAAGAGAGAAACATCAATTGGTTGTCCCTCATACCCTGACAGGAAATGCTCCAACCAACTGAGTCACACTGGCCAGGACTGACCTTACGACTTTAAGTTGGTGTCCTAGTACCAACCCATTCCACCTGCACACTTTAAACTTATATTTTTTTATAAATTCTGTAGTTATCTTCTGAATATACTAAACTGAATTACGTTTTTATATATCAAGTGTTAAAATTACAGCCCCAATTATTTGCCTTTTTTTAGAATTTCTTCTTCTTTCTTCTTTTCTAAATTTCCATATAGTGCCAGAAGCCATGGCCTAATCTTTGCTCAACCTCTGAAGGGTCATTTTCCAGCAAACTCAGGATAACACAAGTGCCTAAGCGGCTTACAAGACCCTGATTGTTCTGCTCCTACTTGACTCTGAAGCCTTATTATTTCATCACGTTCCTCCTTGCTTCTGAACTCTGGCAATTCTGACCTTCTTTCTCCTCTTCAGGCAAACCATGCTCCCTCCACCATAGACCTCTGTGTACACTCTTCCCCTGCCTGAAATAGTCTCCTTCTTTTACTCCATGGTACCTCTGCAGTACTACCTCCTGTTCATCCTTCAGACTTCAGCTCAAGAGCCAGAAAGCCTTCCTTGGTCCCTCTTACATAGATTTCTCCTAATATACCTTTTCTCAACACCATGTTCTTGCCCTAGCTATAATTAGTATTTTATTTATAGAATTGTTATATTAATATGTCTCTCCACCAGATAGAATCACAAGAGAAGAAATATCTTTTCATCTGGGGTGTGAGAGGACGATGTGCCTATGCACTTATACTTTCTCTACACTCAGCACAGTTGTCTGGTGTGTATCAGAATATGTATTTAATGACTGACTGTTCTTTATATCATACCATGCTGCCTCTAAGAAAAACCTGAACAGATGCTAATTATAATCTATGTTTTAAACAATAATTATACCCAAAGCCTAGTCCGTACTAACTCAATATATCTAAATCAAACTAATGAAATACTTTTCAAAAAATAGATATTATACCAAAATGTTGTGATACCCATTCAAAAAAATCTTGTTTGCTAATTTCACCAAGTTTAAAATTAAAAAAAAAAAAAAAACCTCTAACCTACATACACTAGGCAGCTAGAAAATAAAAAGCATGAGTGATTTAAGAGAATATGTGGGATTTTATGCCACAACAAAATGAACTGAACCAAAACTTTTGGTTGACTTAGTTCTCCATGGCTCTTTAAGCGTCTGAGTCACACTGGGGAGAGATGCGGCATCCATCACTACTTCCCAGCCATCTTGACGTCCTCCAATTAATCACATTGGCAACATGCTTTGGTTCCACTCTAGTCTCATTTGGTCATGTGGCTAGAAGCTAAAAAGAAAAGGTCTCTCCCACTCCACAATCAATCTTATTATATCAGGATGAATAAGTAAAAAATATATATATATATATATACATAACATAATTTTACTATCCTATATCCTACAAACATTCAACTTCCTACATGTAAAGGAAAAGAATATCCATACAAGAGGATATAAAACCAATTTGGTTGTGGTCACAGGAAAACCTCCATGCTCATGGAAAGGCCGTTACTGATAAGCAGTTGAATGAATAGCTAACATGTATACAGTGTTAAGTAAAGTCTATGCTCCATCTGAGTAGTTTGACATATTTTGCATTACACCACAGTCTTGTGAAATAAGTATTTCATAATCATCCTTGCTTTGCTGATGAAGAAACTGATGTACCAAGAAGTTAAGTAACTTGTCCAAGTTTCCACAACTAGTAAGTAGAAGAATTAGGACTTAAAGCCATGGCATGCTCTTAAAAACATTATACAGATTGTCAATAGCTGTCAATCTTGGGTTACATAATCCTAAATTCATCATATCACTGCAAAACATGCAAAATTTTAGTTTTTCACAGACACACTAACATGTATGAAGCTACATTTGCTTGTCTCAGCACAGAGCAAATATTGAAGAAGTGAAAGAAAGACATCCAAGATAGAATAAAATCAAAGTAGAGAAGGCCAGAATCAACTCCTCCAATTTGGTATCATAATCATAATCATAATCATAATAATAGCTAACAATTTTTAGCATTGTGCTAAACGCTTTATCAAAGTATCTCATTTAAACCACTCAATAGCCCTGTGAGGTAACACCATTTAGTTCCATTTTATAGTTTAAGAAGGCTGGGACTCAGGGTAGATGAGCACCTTTCACAAAGTCATACAGCCAAGTCCAGAGCCCAAACTGTTTGGGTTCAAAAGTTCTAGATTCTACAAAGTCCCTAGAACTCAATTAAGACATTTACGAACAGCAGAAGAAAGGGGTTAGAACAGAGCAGAGTTACAGGAGCAAGGGGACTAGCTTAAGTAACTAGTGGTTAACAATGTACAGGAGGAGGAGGAGAAAAACTCCTCCTTGTGAATCATCGATTCATAAAGAAAAGGAAATATAAAGAAAGTTTAGAGCAGATTTCTTAGACCAACCTTTAGAGAAGTTAGAGCTGGACCTAGCCAGGGTAGCTCAGTTGGTTAGAGCATTGTTCTATAAACTGAAAGTTCATGGGTTTGATTCCCAGTCAGGGCACGTGCTGGGGTCACTGGTTTGGTCACCCATCAGGGTGCATACAGGAAACACATACTCTCTCTCTCTCTCTCTCTCTCTCTCTTTTTTTTTTTTTTTTTGGCTTTTAAAATCATTTTTATTATTATTCTCTCTCTTTCCATAATCAAAAAACTTAATCACAGATATGTTTTTAAAAAATAAAGTTAGAGATGTAACTGTTAAAACTTATACAAAGGACAAATATGTATGCAAAAAGAGATATAGCAATATGAATAGTAATAAAATAATAAAGGCAACAATTACAATAGTTTACTAAGGATGACACAATATTCTAAGGACTTTATCAACTCATTTAATTCTCAAAATAATTCTGAAAACTAAGTACTATTTTATTTCACAGAAGCAATTCAGGCAATTTACCCATGCTGTACTTACCTTTAAGATATCCATAGTGGAAGTCTGCATTTATCTATTGAATTATTGGTGTATGTGTACTTGTATGTGTGACTTTGTTTGCCAAATTTAGATTACATGCAATCATTTTCATTATGCTTTTTTAAATAATACCTTAAGTCTGTATATTTCTATTTTGAAGGACGGATTGTGCTAATCTTCTGTTAAATTATATTTTAATGTGAAACTTAAAAGAAAATAATGAACAATAAACAGCAAACCATAGGCATGCATCCTAATTTCGATTATAGTTCAAATATCTGTTATTAATTTTAATCCATAATTTTTCAGTTCTTCATTCTCCTTTCTTCCTTCCTTCCTTCTCTCCTTCTTTAGTCCAAAAGTCATCAGCCTGACCCCATAATGGTGGTTTGCAGGGAGATGACATTGGAACTGGGCAGAAAAAGCAGCCTGAGCACCTCAGTAATGGTGCCCCAATGATGTTGGAACTGAATGACAAGGGTAGCCTGGCCACAGTTGGCAATAGCAGCCCAGATAAAGGTGGTGTTAGAGAGGGAAGTGGGGTCAGCATGATGAGGTCAGTAGGTGGGTACATAAAAAGGATTTTAAAAATATGTAAATATATTGATGATAATGGGAGCAAGGTTTTTACTTAATAATTAAGAAGAACCTCATGACATTAAATTAGAACTGGAGTTATCAATAATGGTTTGAAACTAGAAATCAGTCACAAGAACAAAACTGAGAAACATACAAAGACATGGAGGCTAAATGATATATATCTAAACAATGAATGGGTTAACAATCAGATCAAGAAAGAAATCAAAAGAGACCTTGAAACAAATGAAAATGAAAACACAACCCAAAATTTATGAGACACACCAAATGCAATCCTAAGAGGGAAATTCATAGCATTTTAACAGGCCTAGCTCAAAAACCAAGAAAAATCTCAAATAAGCAATCTAACTTTACACTAAAGTAAATTAGAAAAAGACAATAAACAAAGTCCAAACTAATTAGGAGAAAGAAAAAATAAAGATCAGAGCAGAAGTAAACAAAATAGAGTCTATGAAAATAATACCAAAGATGAATAAAAGCAAGGGCTGGTTCTATGAAAGGATAAACAAAATTGACAAAACATTAACCAGACCCATCAAGAAAAAAAGAGGACCTAAATAAATAAATTCAGAAATGAAAAAGGAGTCATAACAACTGACATTAAAAGTACAAGAATTGGGCAGTGGTGGCGGAAAAAAAAAAAGTACAAAAATTGTAAGAAAATATTATTAGCAACTGTATGTCAAAAAATTGAATAATCTGGATGAAATGGATACATTCATATGATCTTCTAAACTGAATCAGGAAGATACAGAAAATCTAAATAGACCCATTACAACTAATGAAACTGAAACAGTAATCAAAAAGCGTGTAATAGTCCTGGTAGCTCAGTTGGTTAAAGCATCATCCTAATATGCTACGGTTGAGGTCAGAGCACATATAAGGAGCAACCAATGAATGCATAAATGAGAAAAATATTGATGTTCTTCCTTCTCTATCTCCCTTTCCCTCTCTAAAATTAATTAATTAATCAATAAATTCCCATCAAACAAAAGTCCTGGATATTATGGCTTCATAGGTAAATTTTACTAAACATTCAAAGAAGAACTAACACCTATCCTTCTCAAACTATTCCATCATTCAAAAGGAGCAAAGACTCCCAAGCTCATTTTCTTAAGCCAGCATTATCCTAATTTAAAAAACAGATAAAGATACTACAAATAAAAAATAAATTATAGGGCAGTATCCCTGGTGAACATAAGATGCTAACTAAAATCCTCAACAAATATTATTAGCAAACCAGACCCATCAATGCATTACGAAGACCATCCATTATGACCAAGTGTGATTTATTCCAGGAATGCAAGTTTGGTACAATATCTGCAAAGCAAAAAATGTAATACACCATAAAACAAAATGAGGAATAAAAATTACATAATCATATTAGTAGATGCAGAAAAAGCATTTGATAAAATTCAGCACTCATATAATAATAAAAACTCTCAATAAAATAGAACAGGAAATATATTTCAATGTAATAAAGGCCATATATAACAGACAAGGAGCCAACATCATACTCAGGACAGGGATATTCACTTTTACCACTCTTAGTAAACATAGTACTGGAAGACCTAGCCACAACAATCAGACAAGAAGAAAAAAATAAAAGGCATCCAAATTGGAAAGATAGAAGTAAAAGTATTTGTAGATGACATATAGAGAAAGCCCTAAATATTCTACAATAAAACTACTAGAATTGACAAATAATTTAGTTAGTAGCAAGATACAAAATAAATATCCATAAACCAGTTGTATTTTTATACACCAATAGTGAACTATCAGAAAGGAAAACTAAAAAAAAAAAAAAAAATCCCATTCACAATTGCTTCAAAAAGAATCAAAATACCTAGGAATAAATTTAACCAAGCATGTGAAAGACCTGTACTCAATTATAAGACACTGAAGAAAAAAATTGAAGAACATCCAAATAAGTGGAAACATATACTGTGTTCAGATACAAAGAATTAACATCTTTAAAAGATGCATACTACTCAAAGCAATCCATAGATTCACAATTCCTTCAAGATACCAATGTCATATTTCATAGACCTAGAACAAATATTCCAAAAATTTATATAGAACCACAAAATACCCCAAATAAATAGCAATCTTGAGGAAGAAGGACAAAGTTGGAGGAATCATGCTACCTATTGCTATCAAACTACGCTACAAAGCCATAGTAATCAAACCAGCAAGGCACTGGCATTTAAACAGACATAGATCAATGGAACAAAATATAGAAATCAGAAAAAAAGCCCATATCTTTATATTCAATTAATATCTGATAAAATAACCAAGAAATACTAATGGGGTAAAAACAGAATGTTCAATAAATAGTGTTAGAAAAATTGGACAGGTATGAGTAAAAAAAATGAAACTAGACTTCTTATACCATACATAAGAACATACTCAAAATGAATTAAATACTTAAATGTTAGAGTCAAAACCACAAAAATCTAGAAGAAAACACAGGCAGTAAAATCTCGGACATTTAAAGCAACTTTTTTCTCATACATCTTCTTGGGCAAAGAAAGAAACAGAAAAATAAATAAAGGGGACTAAATCAAACTAAAAAAGTTTTTGCACAGCAAAGAAAACCATTAACAAAACCAAAAGACCACCCACTGAATGAGAGAACATATTCACTGATACAGTAGATAAGGGGTTAATATTCAAAATTTATAAAAGATTTATGCAACTCAACACCAAAAAAAAAAAAAAAAATCCAATTAAAAATGAGTAAAACAAAGGACCTAAACAGACATTTCTCCAGAGGACATACAGATGGCCAATAGACATATGAAAAGTTGTTCAACATTACTAATCATCAGGAAAATGCAAATTAAAACTACAATGAGATATCACTTCACACCTGTCATAATGAATATTATCAATAACTCAATAAATAAGAGTGTTGGAGAGGATGTGGAGAAAAAGGAACCCTTGTGTTTGTTGGTAGGAATGCAAATTGGTGCAGCCATTGTGGAAATCAGTATGGAGTTACCTCAAAAAATTAAAAAGGGAACTGGCTTATGACCCAGAGATTCCACTTCTGGGAATATATCTAAAATAAACTAAAACACTAATTCAAAAAAATATATGTACCCTTATGTTCAGTGCAGCATCATTTACGAAGCCAAGATTTGGAAGAAGCTAAAGGACCCATCAGTAGATGAGTAAATTGAAAAGGTGTGGTACATTTACATGATGAAATACTACTCAGTCATGGGTATTACCAGAGGTCAAGGGGCAGGAGGTCAAGGTAGAAGAGGGTAAGGTAGGGAGTAAAACGTGATGTAAGATTTGACTTCAGGTGGTAAACACACAAGAAAATATACAGATGATGGGTTATAAAATTTTATACTTAAAACCTATGTAATTTTATTAACTAATGTCACCCCAATAAATTCAATTAAAAGTTTAAGATACAAAAATAATTAATTCAAGTATGATACATCAATGGATACTGAAATTACTGGGTAAAAATGTAGTGAGGAACAGGTTTACAGTTCCAAAGTATTTCTACACAAAACACTTTCTTAACTACAAACAAACAAACAAACAAAAAGCAGTTTTACAGTATAGACTTCTGGAAGACATTATGTTAATCAAGTGATCAAGGTTACACCACCAGCATAGAGCAAATAAGTATCATCTTCCATCCAAATGGAATGCAATGGTAACTCATCATCCCTTCTGTAATATTTTTGCCCAAAACTGCATAACCTGTTGTGAGGAAACATTTGAAAAACTGAAACTGAAGGACATTCTACAAAGTGACTGATCTGTGACTTTAAAATAGTGCTCACCTCAGCAGCACATATACTAAAATTGGAACAATACAGAGAAGATTAGCGTGGCCCCTGAGCAAGGATGACATGCAAATTCGTGAAGTGTTCCATATTTTTAAACATCAAATAAAAATGGAAATAAATTTTCAAATAAATAAAATATATCAAGGATATATATCAAAATATATCAAAGGAAGATTGAGGAAGTGTCCCAGATTGAAAAGCCCTGGAAGGACATGACAGCTGCTTGGAGGGTGTGGTCCTGGATCGTCATGCTAGAAAGGATAACCATGGCACAACTGGAGAAACCTGAATGGGGTTGCTTGGTGAAAAGTATGCTGGAGCTATCTGTGTTGTCCCAGCAATTTTTCTGTACACTTGACATTATTGCCAATAAATTATTTCTAAAAATATCTAATAGATGATTAAATAATTCTGAATATGATGCATCAAAAACCAAATTTTGATCTGCACATTAAACAGAAAGTTCATAGAAATCTAATAACCTGTTTCTTATTAAAATACCTAAGTAGGCAGAAATATTTATTTTTAATTGTATCTTTATTAAAGGTCAAGCAATCACCCAAGCCTTTGTTTACACAGTTAAAAACTGAGACCCAGAAAATAAAAATAAAAAGATAGTGTGCTATGATTTTATCAGACTTACAGAACATTATACATAGATTTTGTTTAATTTTGAGGTTTCTCTTATATCTTAAAATTATTAAAGCAAATACCTGCTTTTAACAGTATAAATAATGCCTTATGTTAAGAGTAGACAAAATGATACACATTTTTGAGTTATTGACCTTTCCAACACTCTGTAGTTTTATACTCACAAGTTTTTTACTTAAAAAAAAAATTTCACTATTAATCTTAACATTATAAATGATTGTTCTTTTAACATTTTGTTCCTCAAATTTCTCAGGGACTAAGAGTATATAGATCAACTTAAAAACAGATTTTAGGTACAAATGAGTGACACAAATACTGTAGTAAACACTGTGAATTTCTCCTTAATCTTTATTCCACCCCAAATAAGCACTCTTAGTTAAACATATTAATCTCTACCTTCTGGTCAGTAATTGGTTCAAGGATACACAGGCAAGGGGTTAGGGGCACACAGAAGAGGGTCATTTCTCCTGGAAGATGCTGATCAAAAGAAGGAGCCTAAAGATGGAGCCAAATATTTGAATGATAAACTGGACATACAGAAGAATCTCAGTGTCCAATAACATTGTTTTCCCACTCAATTCACCAATCCTCAAGATTGCTTTATCTCAGGACTTACTATTCTAGAAAATAACAAACATCCTTATTATTTAAACCAGTTTGAGATGGGTTTTCTGCTATAGCCAAAAGTATCTTGATACAAATACATCAATGAAAAAAAAAGTATAAGGTCAGAGATATTTTCTATAAGAAAATAAGTCTTAAAATATGCATAAAGATAAAATAGCCATGGACCCCAAATTACTTAAGAGTTTCCACATCTCAACCAGTTTCTGGAAGGTTACAGTACTTTGCAGGTGGATTTTGTAAAGAAAGAGTCTGGAGCTATCACAGAGGCTTACCACCAGGCTTAGTCTACAGAGGATAAAGTAGAACATGAAGAGAGCTAAAACAACCATCCAAATTTTAAACTTCAGCTTGTTTTTTTTGTCCTGGAGAGAGTTCCATGTTTCTTATTTAAATAAAACATCAACAATGTTAGTCTACCTCAAGGTTTTCTCACAAGTTACTATAATCAAGGCATGGCATCTCCAAAAATGGCCCAAGTGAGGACAGGAGTCAGTACAGGAAACAGCCTTATCAAGGACACTGTCAACATAAGTTGCATATTTAAAATGTCCGCTCCTGCCCCACCCAGTGTAGCTCAGTTTGTTGGAGGGTTGGCCCATAAATTGAAAGGTCTCAGGTTCAATTCCTAGTCAGGGCACATACCTGGCTTGTGGTTCGATCACCAGTAAGGGTGCCTGTATGAGTCAAACATAACTGATGTTTTCCTCTGATGATGTTTCTCTTTCTCTCTCTCCTTCCCTTCCCTGTCTCTAAAATCAATAAGCATGTCCTTGGGTGAGGATAATACATGCATACATCCATACATACATGCATATACTATATGCACATACATAAATAAAATGTCTGCCCCTAGTACCAAACCCAGGGACATTGTCAAAGCACCTGCCCTCATAGCCGTGCTTGACTTTAGGATGATTACACAAAATGCTGAGTTGGTGAATTGTCAGATGGAGCAAAGAGATGAGATAATAGCTGAGAGATAATGTTAAATGGGTTCCTACCCAGCCAAAGCTATCAGGTTTCCCTGAAATGGCATGTGACCTCACTGAGGTATAAGTTTACTTAGGTACTTGCCATTGGTCTGGCAAGAGATTCCACGTAGGGGGATTGCCATCTGCTGGTGGCTTTCTTCTTAGGGACAGGTACTCTAGAAGTTTGGGAACTGTGCCTTACCCCAGAACACGCACATTCAGAAAATGGTAATTTTTCTTTTTCACTGCTAAAATTAGACTGTCTTCTCTGTTGACTAGCCAGATATAAAATTCCTTGGAAGGTAAGCAAGGTATCTTAAAAAACAATAGAGAAAAATGAAAAACAAGAATAGCAGTTTTGCCCAAGTGATATACTAAAATCCAGCAGATAAAATTATGTTCATGATAGGCAAATATTAACAAATTATTCTAAGAGCTATGGAGACTCCAATGTTTGGTGGGGGCGGGGGGGAGACAGAGATGATGGACAACAGGTGGGATTGACTTTGGGGGGAATGGGTGGGTGGGGAGGGGGACAGAGGGGAGCAAAAAGGGGATGGATGTAATACAACAACAATAAAAATTTAAATAAAAAAGAAAGAAAAAGACAGAGATGTACTGCATTGCTTTATCTAAGCACATATTTAAAGACGAAGCCTTAAAATCTCCTCAGTCCTAATCTCTTGGGGAATATATTTCCCAATTGGTATGCAAAAGGGAAGGAGAAATGACCCTAGCTTACAATCACAGAGCTGTGATTCAGCCTTCAAAACAGAAGTTAAAAGTCCCTATTTTAGCATAATTCCTTGGAAACATACTACTTTATACTGTACATACAGTTGTGCAGGCAAAGTTCAGTCCTTCAGGACACAGAATTTGGGTTTTAGACATGAAGTTTCCCTCACGATCTGCCCAAGTACCTCTTCAAGTCATCAGTGTAATTACGTGGCATTAGATCATTATCTCACCCACATTTTATTCTTCAGAGCAACACTCTTCCATTTAGGGGAACTGCAGAACTTCTGTGTCAGGAAACAGCCCCTCAGAATAGACCAGCCAATGTTTTATTTTTTTAAAGATTTTATTATTTTTAGAGAGAGGGGAAGGGAGTGAGGCAGAGAGGGAGAGAGACATCAATGTATGGTTGTCTTTCACCTGCCTCCAGCCACAGACCTGGCTGGAGACCTGGCTTGCAACCTGATTATGTGCCCTGGCTGGGAATCAAACCAGCGACCTTTGAGTTCGCAGGCCAGTGCCTTATCCACTGTGCCACCAGCCAGGGCCAGACCAGCCTATGTTATTTTCTTTCATGTACAACAGTAGGTATTAAAAATAAAGGATATAAGCCCTGGCTGGTAGCACAGTGGATAAGGCGCCGGCCTGTGAACCCAAAGGTCACAGGTTCGATTCCCCAGCCAGGGCACACAACAAGGTTGCAAACCAGGTCTTCAGTCAGGTCTGTGGCTGGAGGCAGGTGAAAAGCAACCATACATTGATGTCTATCTCCCTCTCTGCCTCTCTCCCTTCCCCTCCTTCTAAAAATAATGAAATAAAATCTTTTTTAAAATTTCAAAAAAAAAAAAAAAAAAGGATATAGGTCCCTGGCTGGTGGCACAGTGGATAGGCACCAGCCTGCGAACCCAAAGGTTGCTGGTTCGATTCCCAGCCAGGGCACATAACCAGGTTGCAAGCCAGGTCTCCAGCCAGGTCCTTAGCTGGAGGCAGGTGAAAGACAACCATACATTAATGTTTGTCTCCCTCTCTGCCTCTCTTCCTTCTCCTCTCTCTGGAAATGATAGATAGGATCTTTATAAATGAATAAATAAATAAAGGATATAAAAGCATTAAAAAAGAGGAAAATCCTGTCACATGCTACAACGTGAATAAACCCTGAGGACATTATGCTAAGCAAAATATACCAGTCACAAAGAGACAAATACTATGTGATTCCACCTGTATGAAGGGTTTTAAATAGTCAAATTCATAGAAACCGAAAGTAAAAAGGTAGTTGCCAAGAGCTGGAATAGGAGAAATTAGTATTTATTGGGTATAGAGTTTCAGATTTACAAAATGAAAATGTTCTGGCAATCCATTTCACAATAATAGGAATATACTTAATAGTACTGAACTGTATGCTTAAAATGGTTAAGATGGTAAATTTTATGCTACATGTTTTATTTTGTCACAATTAAAAAGGATAAGCAAAAATGTTGGAGGCTGAACACGTGATCTATAAGGTTAAAAGAGTATACAAGCTTAAATGAGAAGGTTAAAGGATTTGCTAGCATGGTATTTACAGTATTTAGCAACAAGGAGTATACAAGTTCACTTAATCACATGGATTTGAAAACGTCTCACAAAAAAGCAAACACTTGACCTGTTTTCCCTACTTTTGCTGAGGACATAATGAGGAAATAAACTAAAACCACAAAGTGGAAGCTGAATGTAATAGAAAGAACAACCAAACTTAAGAGTCATAAATTCCACTCTACTTCTACTTATGCGACCTTGGACAAATTCCGTATCAGAGAGAGAACCTCTTGTCTTTGAGGCAACATGGGCTCCAGGGAAAGATGTGACTGCTTTTGACTCCCAGTTCTGTTTTGTTTTTGTTCACTGAATACATAAATGTAGTCCAATTACTTAACGCACCTGGCCCATTTTCTCATTTTAATGTAGGGATAATGGTACCTATCTGACAGGGTTGTTATGAAGCTACGAAATCAAACAATGACAAGAATGCCTGACACACCACAGGTATTCAGTAATGCTCCTTCCCTGAGTCCTTTGCAGCCTGTTTCCTTCCCTGTGGGAAAACAGCGGGTAGTGATACCTACCTAACAAAATAACACCATGAGGTATCCAACACACGCTCTGCCTTCTCTGAGCCTCCACTTCACCATATATAAAATGGGTGCAATACTATTAGTGAAACTTCTAGGGTGATGATATAATCAGTATCTGAGAGGAGTTTAGGTTCCATTGGCATATTCATTTGTCAAAACTTAACAAATGTTCGTGTAAGACTTCTTCATTCTTGTGTAAAAATTTTACCTAAAAATAAAAACTAAACAGATAGTATTGAACGCTCCTTATATATTATACATGCTAAAGGGTTTAAAGGGAAGCATATTAATGACTACAATTCACTTTGGCATACACCAAAAGAAGATGGATAGAGAAACGAATAGATATGTGATAGGATACATATAACAAATTGTTAATGATAAAATCTGTGGTGGATATATGGGTATTCACCCTAAAATCTTCCAACTTTTCTGTATGTTTAAAATATCCATTTAAAAAGTTTATTTAAATGAACAAATAGAAAGAATGAAACACAATAAACCAAAATATTAGCGTTGAAAAAAATCTTTGAGGTCATCAATTCTAAAATTCTATCTAGTGCAGGATTCTTTTCTACAATCACCCAAAACAAGTGGGTTGTGCCTCAGGTTACACATGTGATGGAACTTAACACTCCAAGATAGACTACTGCATCTTTGAACATAGCTACAAACAGTTTACTTGCACTCAGACTATACTTAAGCAGGGAATATAGAAGAGACAAGATGATTTTGTAAAAGAACTTTAGTCCAAGGAACTAGAAACCAGGGGTTTGGTGTGATTATGTTTTGTCTTCCCAGATTCTTAATCTGTTGGCTGACTACTTGTTTTCCCATGGCCAATTTAATTAACTTACCTAACCTATATGGTTTTTATACTCATTCATTCATTCAATAAATAATTATTGTGCCCATAATATATATTTTTTAATCTTAATACCTAAATTCCTGAAGGCAATGAGGTAACCAGGATGATCAACAGATCCCTGTACACTCTAAGGCCTATCATTCTGGACAAAGAATTAAATAATTAGCCAGTCTGTCTGTTCCATATATATAATAAACATTTTAAAGAAACATTTTTTTTCCTAGTGGAAAGGGTTTTATTTGAATTATGTAGAATTGCTTTATTTCTTTTCCCTTTGAAAATAAAGACTGGCTTACACATTAAAATGTTTAATATAAATGTCATCTTTTGAGAAAGATCATTTTCCAAGTTATGTTCTCTCTTCTAAAAGATTATCTCTGAGCTGCCACTCCCAGTCAGAAGAGACAAACCTCTTCCTTCTTAGACCATAGCTCCCCCTCGTGGTCGACAGATGTAAAGACCCTTAAATGCCAACCACAAAAACAATTATAAAAAATTGATGTGATCACATCAAAATTAACTCTTAACACGAAAATCAACAGCATGAGTTTGTCTTTACCCCATTTCCCTAGATTCCCACTCACTCATCTGATCAACTAATCCAGCTGAGGAGTACAATTTTCAATTTCAGGGTCTTTCTTGCATCTGTGGGAGTTTAAAGTAGCATATGTTTTAGCTACTGAAATCTAGTTCTAAACAAAAAATTCACTGTTTTTACTTTGGTAAATCCAAATGATAACATGGTAAGTTATAAACCCCACTTCATTGCGTAACAGATCCTAGCCTACCTCAACATAATTCTTATCAATGGCTAAAATTAGTATATAAAAGGATCTCTTAAAGTCATAAGATAGATGACGGGGAAAATGCCAGATGGCCAAATTGCAACCCTAAAATATTTTAACAAGCTGAAAAACTAGATGAAGCTAACAAGGTGGGTTTTTAAGTGAAAAACCTACCTCAAATATTTCATTACATATAATATAATCGGAACAAAATATAAAGTCTTGCATTAAAATTTTCAGGAAAGGAAGTTCAACAGGATGAGAAAATCATAGAGTAGCAACAGCACATGTGAAAATTAATTAACAGTGTGAACTGATTATTCAAAGGATAAAATAAATTTGAACTACATTAAAATAAGTGAAAATAACCTAAGTGTCTATCAGCAAAGAAAGGATAAGTATTGGTATAGTTATTGTAATAAAATATACAATGAAATGAATGAACTAAAACTTCATACATCAACAGTTAAATATCACAAACACAAAGTTGCAGGAGGATATGTACATGAACATTTTATAAAGGTTCAAAATTTTTAAATCAAAATTATATATTCCTCAACAGTATATCAAAATTATATACTGTTGAGAAATATATAATTTTTTAAAAGAGAGACGTAGAGAAATAAACTTTGGGGAGTGTATTTGGGGGAGGAACAAAGAGAGTTTCAACTAGAAATTTGGTAATACACCACATCTTTAGGTGGGCAGTGAGTCTGTGGATACCCATTGTATTATTCTTTAAATCTCTTGGTATGTCCAAAGTAGCACATGATAACTTTCATATTTTAGACTGAATTTAGAAAAAGAGGGTGATTGAAAGTCCTGTTTTATACTAATGAGACCATATATTGACTTCTATATCCTTTGGGAAGACACCAAGCTTCAAAAATATAGAAAAAGAAAGTAGCGAGAGGGAAAGGCCCTGTGAAGAGATTGAAGTCCAAATCATAGTAAAAATAGTTCGTTTTTTCCTTTAAAAAAGAAGAAGAAGAAGCCCATTGCATTTTTACAATTATAGATGCCAAGATCTAGCCCCAGGAATCCTGATATAAGTGGTCTGAGGTAGAGAGTAACATCCACATATATTTTACCTTTCATTTCTGATACTTAAAATGTTTTGGGAAACTGGTATATTAAATTCAAAAGTTAATGCGGGAGGCAGGGGGGCGGGGGGGGGGGGACTAGTTAACAAGCCAATGCCGCTCTAACCTTAAATCTCAAAACTAGTAAATAGACTGTAAGTACCAGGGGTCAAGGACCAAGTCTGTCTGTTATTACTCTGACCCTTTGTTACTTGCTCATTCACCTGAAATCCATGAAAATAACAGAGGACAATTGCCGTAAATTACAATTCTGAGAAATACAACTGTCTCAAATTGGTTAAATTCTGTATGTTCTCTCCATCATTTCCAGATGGAAGTAAGCTCATTACTCTGAATGATAGGGGCCGGAATCCTCTACTGATTCATTAACCCTCTAACCTGAATCTTCAAAAGCTTCAGCAAAGTTGCACATAGGTACTTAAAGAAAGACATGGCTAGCCAATGAGAAATTTTTGACGCATTACTGCAAAATGATTAAAAGTATGGTCCTGGGGGGTTTGGAATGGATTTTATTCACTCACTAATTCTATCTATTGAGCAAACTCTCAGTGCCAGGCCCTTAGCCAAGCACTGGAAATATCAGCAGTGAAAAGACAGACACTGGTGTCCCCTCCTGGTGCTTACATTCTGGTGGAGGGGACAGACAGTAAACAAGTACCTAATTACAGAGCATGGGAAATGCTGCTAAGGGTTTGTGTAGCAGTCCCACTACTTACCAGTTCTGTGACCTTGGGCAGGTTATTAAGCTCTCTAAATCTCATTTATAAAAGAAATAAAGTGTGCCTTACTTTTGCAGTTGTTTTGAGAATTAACAATAGGGGTTGGCTAGTACTGTTAATACAAATATTGCAATGATTACACAGTATTCCAAGTTTATGTATATATACTTTACATATGCATTTAAAATTCTGCTACATCTAAACCTCCTTCAACTCATTCTCTCCTCAGCAGAATTCCTTTTTAATACCAATCCTATAAGTGAAGACTTCCCCCTCAATTACCTTCCCTTTATATTTTAGGAATTCAGCTTTTTTCATCTTATTCTGTAAATCTTTGCTACCATTCCAAGAGCTTTTTTGTATCTTTCTTTGCCAAGTACTTTGTTTCTCCTTTCTTTTTCTTTTCTCCAAAAGAGGGGGAAAAGTCAATGTCCAGGTCCCATGAATGCCCCAGAGCCAGTTGTTTGTGGAAATCTGAAGACTAACAGGGTTTGAGAACTGTAGGTCAGTATGCCCTCATCTAGTCTGGAACAATAATGCAAATGTGATACCCTATAAGAATGTGGTCACAGGAGAGCAGGGCAATGTATTCATTTATAGAAAGGAAATTGCACTCAGGATACCTGCTTTCTAGATCAGTGAATAGATGGCTATCAAGCTAAAGTAAACCTCTTAAAAGTTAATTTTTATGTGTAAGTCAAGCTGTGCAGAATGACCCTGAGATGGAATTAGGTTTATGGGATGAGAACCAAGAAGTGCATTTACAGCTGCTCAGACACATAAGAAAAACTGCTTTTAAGATCCTAACAGGTAAAAAGAATTTCAGTCATCTCTGCCAGGGAAGCAGCAGGATGCAGCAGGAAAATACCTGGGCTTTGATCACAGCACCAATACTCACTAGCTGTGAGGTCTAGGAAAAGTTAGGTAACTGCCTAATTTTGTTCATTACCAGTATAATAGAAAAGGTAATAATCTCTACCTCATATGCTATTTTGAGAATTAAAGGAGATAATAATTATGTAAAGAATCCTGGGTTAAAACATTTATGAGGGCCAAACATAGGTTTTATCTCTGGAAAGAAAGGGAAAGAAATGTGACTGATTTGGCAAAAATTGCCAGAGGAGTAAAACTGCAGAGCCTTACCAAAAGATGACTTATTAATAAATAAAAAGAGAATTTGTGACATGGAAATGAGATAAATTAATGAATGGTCATTACTAATGAACATTATATACAGTTTCTACTACATGGAAAATAGAAAAGGAATCAAATGATAGTTTAATTGAGGTCAAAAATAAACATTTTGAATATAAATATTAGCTCAACAAAAGTTGTTTCCTTTCATCTTCTCTAGCAAAATGTCTAAAACAGCAAGAACTTGAAATTTTAAAACCCAAAGAAGTTAGGTTCTTAAAAAGTTACCTGGTACAAATATAGTTTTTAGACAAGTAAGCAAAGCATGGATTTGGAATTGGAGAACCTGGGTTAAAGTCCAAACCTATAGAAAATATAGAAAAATCTATTTAAGATGGGTGTTGCACTCACCTCCTCCCAGAACCAAACTGGAATTACAATTAAAATATAGAAAAATCAATCCATATAAACAACTGAAGACTAGCTGAAGAGAAGTCTTTATAACCAAGGACTTATAGCCATTTTACTAGTTGTATAACCTTAGAAAAGCCACATCCTTTCTGAGATGTAAATATGTAATAATATAATTATTTTATTTCATAAAATAGCTGTGCGGAGTAAAGTAGAATTACAGAATGCAGTTAGTAGCATTTTATAAACTGTGATGTACTATATTAACAGACACTAATTACCTAACTGGTATTTATATATAAATATATATATTTATTTATATTTAATAGGAAGCTAATGCTACAATATTGATGATAAGTTTTAATATAATGAGTGACTTCTTAAACTCACACAAATAAATGATTCCAAATCCTTGAAATTGATGAGTAAACAATTCTCTTTAATGCACTAATCAGGACCTACTGTAGGTTTTGTTAATCTTAAGACTGGAGGCTTTTCAATTTTAAAAAATGTAACAAAGGAAAAGATAAACATAATTTGCATATAAACACTTAAAATTTCCCTGCATATTAAATATAAAATTAAAGAAATGTTTACCTATTATACCCTTAATAAACAAAGGCTTCAAAAAATAGATGAGCAAAACAGTAAGACCTCAGAGAAACACAGGATAAGGATCTGGTATAAATAAGTAAATAAACAAACAAACAAAAAAAAACTGGTTTTTAAAAACCTACTTCACGTGGACGTTAGGCTCACCTCCTCCCAGAACCAAACCTGAATTGCAACTAAAATATACAAAAATCAACCCAAATAAGCAGCTGGAGGCTAGCTGAAGAGAAATCCTTATAGTCAGGGTTTACAGAAGCCACGCTGAGACTGGTAGGAAGGGCAGAGCCGCAGAAGGGCTGGCCCTGCTCCCATGGGCACTGGCTGAGCTTCTGGAGGGACATCTCAGCTGTGAAGGTGCCCTCTGAGAAGTGCAGGGTCTCAACTCCAAGCTGGGCTTCCCAGCCCAGAGCACCAAAGCCAGGAAGAGGTGCCCCTGTAACATCTAGCTGTGAAAATCACCACGGATTCTGTTTGCCAAAGAGAGACAGGAGTCTGCTAGAGACAAAGGTGCACTCTCAAGGACCAACAGATAAAACCCCATCCACAGCCACTCCTCCTGGCTCCAGCAAGCCAGAGAGGAGCAGGCTAGAGTTGCATCTGTGGCTCCGGGAAGAGAGCTGAAGAGACAGCCTCCAGGACCTCTGGGCTGAGGCACTTTCTCATAGAGCACACACCATGTTTCTTGGGTGGGGCACCCCTCCATATGGCCTCAGCCTGGGGAAATGCAATAGCACTGCCCTCTGGGCCCCCTGTCATCCCATACTTCGGAGCTGTCTTGCTGAGGAGTTAAATGGCTAGACCTGAGTCTAGAGGTCTGGTCAGAGTAAGGGGATGTCAATAACTGAGTTGTATGACTTTAGTTTGGGGTCCATTCCTCCCACCTTCCTGTGAACCTGATTGGTGCCTCCCCCTCATGGAAGATCCCCTAGCCCACATTCTGGCCTCACAGCAACCCACACTCCTTCCTAGTGGGTCCACCCTGCCCAGGTCAGGGCGTATCTGGGACAGACTGAGTTGTATGGTTCTGGTGCAGGGGTCACTCCCTCCACTATCTCCTGAAGCCTGACCAGCACCTCCCCCTCCTAGCAGCCCCATGCTGCTGATATTGGTCTCCTGGCAGAATCTAGGACAAACTGAGTTGTATGGCTCTTAGGATAGGGGACATTTTTCCCTCACAAGCCCAAAGGTGCAGAGCCCTCCCATCACACAGCCAAATCTTGGTCTGTTTGGGCTGACAAACTGTTGGCCTCAACCTGAGACCTCACTCCACGCAAAGGCAGGGGAGCACCTAGCAGGTGGCAGCAAGACTTTATACACCCTGGGCCATTAGCCAAGAGAACACCACTCACCCCACCTAGTGACTCACTGAGAACCTACCTCATGCGACACAAACCCTCAGAGGCTCTTTCAGTAGCTGTTTCTGTGACCACAGTGGTATGAAGCTAGAAATCAATTACGAGAAGAAAACTGAAAAACACACAAGGACATGGAAACTAATTAACGTGTTACTCTACAGTGAATGGCTTAACAATGAGATCAAAGAAAAAATCAAAAGATACCTTCAAACAAATGGAAATAAGAATACACAAGCTAAAATCTATGGGAAACACTGAAAGTAGTCCTAAAAGGAATACAGGCCTACCTCAAGAAACAAGGAAAAACTAAAATAAATAATCTAAATTTACAGTTATAGGAACTAGGAAAAGAGCACTAAAGTCCAAAGTGAGAAGAAAGGAAATAATAAAGATAAAAAAAGAAATAAACAAAATGAAGTCTAAAATAAAATTCCATAGGTGAATGACACTAAGAGTTAGTTCTTTACAAAGATAAGCAAGATTAACAAACATTTAAACAGACTCCTCAAAAAAAAAAAAGAGGACCCAAATAAATAAATCAGAAATGAAAAAATAATAATAATAATAATACTGATTGACACCAAAGAAATACAAAGGACTGTAAGAAAGTATTATAAACAACTATATGTCAATACATTGAATAATCTGGATGAAATGGATAAATTGCTAGAAATACACAATCTTCTAAAACTGAGTCAGATAGAATCAGAAAATCTGACTAGACCCATTACAACTAACAAAATTGAAACAGTCAGTAATCAAAAAAACTTCCAATAAACAAAAGTCCTGGACTGGATGACTTCACAGATATATTTTAACAAACATTCAAGGAAGAACTAATACCTATTCTTCTCAAACTATTCCAAAAATTCAAGAGGCGCAAAGTCTCCCAAGCTCATTTTACAAGGCTAACATCATCCTAATTCTAAAACCAGATAAAGACACTACAAAAAATATGTAAGCCAATAGCCCTGCTGAGCACAGATGTTAAAATCCTCAACAAAATATTAGCAAACTAGATCCATGAGAACATTGAAAAGATCATACACAATGATCAAGTGGGATTTATTTTAGGGATGCAAGGTTGGCACAATATCCACAAATCAATAAATGTCATACATCATATAAAGAAAATGAAGAACAAAAATCACATAATCATATCAATAGATGCAGAAAAAGCATTTGATAAAACCCAGCACTCATTTATAATAGAAAACTTCCAGAAACATGGAACTAAAGAGAACATACCTCAGTGTATTTGACAAACCAATAGCCAACATTACTAGAGGGCAAAAACTACAAGCATTTCCCTTAAGATTGGGAATAAGACAGGGATATCCATTTTAACCACTGTTACTCAACATAGTACTAGAAGTCATAGTCACAGCAATCAAACAAGAAGAAACAAAAGGCATCCAAATTAGAAAGAAAGGAGTGAAACTGTCATTATTTCCAAATAACATGATACTGTATATAGAGAGCCCCTAAGATTCTTCCCAAAACCTACTAGAACTGACAAATGAATTCAATTATCAGTATACAAAATATATACTCAGAAATCAGTTGCATTTTTATACACTGATAGTGAACTATCAGAAAAACTAAGAAAACAATCCCATTCACAATTGCTTCAGAAAGAATAAAATACTTAGGAATTGATTTAACCATAGACATTAAAAACCTGTACTCGATCATAAGACACTCAAGAAAAAAATTGAAGAACATACAAATAAGTGGAAGCATATACTGTGTTCATGAATAGAAAGAATTAACATCATTAAAATGTCCATGCTACCCAAAGCAATTTATAGATTCAATGCAATTCAAATCAAGATACAAAAGGCATATTTCAAAGACCTAGAACAAATATTCCAAAATTTATATGGAATCACAAAAGACCCTGAATAGCCACTGCAATCTTGAGAAAGAAGAACCAGTTTGGAGGAATTATGCTCTCTGATATCAAACTATACTATAAGGTTATATTATTCAAAACAACATGACACACTTAAAAAAGAGACATATATGTAGATTAGCAGAAAAAGAATAGAGAGCTCAGAAATAAAACTACACCTTTATGGCCAATTAATATTTGACAAAAAAGCCAAGAAAACACAATAGGGTAAAGACAGTATATGCAATAAATGGTTTTGGGAAAATTGGACAGATATGTACCCAAAAAAATGAAACTAGGCCACCTTCTTATACCGTACACAAGAATACACTCAAAATGGATTAAACACTTAACTGTTAGACTTAATACCATAAAAATCCTAGAAGAAAACATAGGCAGTAAAATCTCATACATATCTTACAGCAATATTTTTCCTGGTATATCTCCCCAGGCAAGGGGAAAAAAAAAAAGGGACTATATCAAAGTAAAAAAAATTTTACACAGCAAAGGAAACAATCAACAAAACAAAAAACAACTCACTAAGTGGGAGAACATATTTGCCAGTAATTTTTTGTATTTGATAAGGGATTAACACCCCAAATTTATAAATAATTCATACAATGTAGCCAAAACTAAATAAATAAAAACAACCCAATAAAAATGGGCAAAGGACCTAAATATACACTTCTTCAAGGAGGACACACAGATAGACATATGAAAAAATGCTCAACATCACTAATATTCAAGGAAATGAAAATTAAAACCACAATGAGATATCATCAATAAGTCAACAAATAACAGTGCTGGTGAGAATGTGGAGAAAAGAGAACCCTTGTGCATTGTTGGTGGGAACACAGATTGGTCAGCCATTGTGGAAAACAGTATGGAGCTTCTTCAGAATATTGAAAATCTTTGGAATATTAAATATGACCCAGAGATTCCACTTCCATGAATACACCCAAAAAAACCCAAACACTGATTCAAAAGAATATATGCACCCTATGTTCATTGCAGTATAGTTATAATAGTCAGGATTTGGAAGCAGCCCAAGGGCCCATTAGTAGATGAATGGATAAAAAAGGGTCATACATCTACCGAATGCAATACTACCAGGTTATACATACATAAATAAATAAATAAATAAATAAATAAAAAGTCTCAGGACTCCTAATGACAAAGATAATATAATTAGGAATAATTTAACATTTGTGCTCATTTATATACTCTATTCTTATAAGCACTATTCAATCCCCAACCAGTTCTTTTTATGCATTAAACAAATGTTTAGGTATTCAACCCTTAGCTCCCACCGAAAATTTGGAAACCCTTATCCCACTTTCCATATAGGAACCCCACTACTGGTTTCCTCCTTATATATGTTCATAAGCTACAGAAAGGAAACAAAAATGTTGATGCTGTGAACTAAGGGATTTATGAATTGTTGATGTCACAGTTAAGTCATGTATCTAAGTTCAAGTTTACTTGAAATTTACTTTTTTAATCATTGAAAACTTTTTATTAATCTCCATCTTTGAAGATGAAAGACTCCCCCACAAAACAATATGGTATTTGAATCCTTTAAAAGGGTACCAAATTTGCCCTGATCAGGTGGCTATGTTGGTTGGAGTGTTGTTCCATACACAAAAAGGTTGTGGGTTCAATCCTTGGTCAGGGTAGCAACAAAAAGCAGGATTTTTTAAAAAGGACACCAAACTTGATTAATTCTTCCAAAAATTTCCATTGGAACTAAGAAAAATGCCAAGTAGCCAAGTTGAAACAAAACTCTTTGTTCAGCCATTTACTCTCATTTCATTAGTATAGAGTGTCTTACGTGATGTCTACACTTATGTTTTATGACGTTATTAATAATGAAATTTATATGCAAAAAGCATTATAAGAGAATAAAGTAATTTTATTTATAAATAAGATGTTCACTGAATTTATAAAAAATATATTAAAGTGGGATCACAGAATTTGACATTATAACAGATACCTACTGTGATAAAAATAGAAGGTTCAGCTTAAATTCAAGATTGACTATGAATTAAGCAATTTTTATTTTATTTGGTTAAAACCTTTCCTTTCTTGGCATATTTTCATACATGTTAACAATTTGAAAGTGACCTTTTTTCAATAAATACATTAATAAGCAGTGCTGACATTTCTCTGGACTTTGCTTAAACTGCTAGAGATTTTTGGCATTTTGCAAAATGTTTAATTGCAGTGTATGTGGATGCCAAGAAATGAACTTCTTAACTTTAAAATAGTATCTATGACTGCTAAAGTGACATGTAAAAATATGTCACAGCCTAGCTAGGAGACCTAAGAAATATTTCCAAGGTCTCACAATATAGCCAACAGATGTTTTTCAGCATCATAAACTCTCCAAAATTCCACCTTACTTTTCTAAGTAAATGAGGTATCATATATAAAATGCCTACACACAATAGTTTCTCATATATTAGTACTCTTCTTGCCTACTTATATCTGGAGAAGGCAGAAGGACAGAGTGGAAGTTAAAAAGGGTGCTGGATAATTGTAGGTCTCAATTTTTGATAACGTTCACATCCAAGACCGATGTTTGTTTGCGTCATGCTTTTTTTCTTTCCTGCCTATCAGTTTTCCCAGAATTAAGTTTTATCTCTATTTATGATTTATGAAAATAAACAACAGAAATCACACACACATAAAATATATATGTGTGTATATATATATATTTTTTTAATCACAGAATAAATATTCCATCAAAGAGACTTTTATGTTCCACAGCGGCAGTTCTCAAATGACTTTCATGGTATCATGTTAAAAACCAGAACACAGTCCATTTTTACAGTAGATTTATTCAATCACAGTCACTAATCAGATTAGCACTGCTTTTATGTCCAACAAATTTTAAAAGTTGGGGATCATTAGAGAAGCTACATATTATGAGCCTATAGCCTGCATTATGTTTTACTTGTTACTCTTTTTTTTTAATGGCTTTCAAAAACTAGGTTCAAGGAATTCTTTTTCTTTTTCAACTATAAATGGGATAAAATGTATTACTACAAATGTATTCATTTTAATTCTACAACATGAGCATTTTTACTTTAAAAGAAGTTAATCCTTTACTTATATCAGCATTAAGCAGCTAAGCTCCACGTCTACATACATAATATTTGAGACTAGTACAGCACTGTTACATGAAGAGTCTCAAATTATCTGTACCAGAAAACTTTTCTATATAGTGGCAATAGAAAGCTTGCAAAATCAACTAGGTGAAGCTATTACAACTCTTTAAAAAGAGTAATATAAATCAATATAAAAGATTCTATATAGGTAGAAGGCAAGTTTGTATGCCTCAAAATGTCTCATAATTTAAATATAAGACCCACTTAAGCCATTTTATCTTACTTGAATTAGGCTAACTGATGGCTTCTATTTTTAAAAGGCAAACTTTACATTATCTAATTATATCATTGGATAAATGATGTTCCACAATGGAAAAAATGGTAGACAAACCAAAAGAAGTTGGTATTTGATTTTGTTAATAATAGAAGGCAGGGAAATAGACCTTTTGCAAAGCTTTTGACATATTACAAAACTGATGAGTTCAAATTTCATCGCATTTCTGCAGTCCACACTTTAGAAGACATACTGAGACCCACTCAAAACTTGGAAGGCCAGAGTACAAATTCAACATTTGAGAATTTACTGTACAAATGCCTTGGCCCAACACACAGTTAATACAGTTTTCCCTTAGAAAACAAAGAGCCTAAATAAGCACTGAGTAATACCACTTCACTTTTATCAACATCCATTTATCTACTATTTTGAGGTCTCTGACTCCAATTTCCTGATGAATTATTTATTCTATTACATACTCTAGTTATATAATTTTGTCCAAAAGAGAACAAATTGGATATCTCTGAATAAAGTATGACTCATTTTTTTAATCTTGTTGCAGCAAATTCTATTTTCCAGAGTGGTCATTGTAGGAGTAGAGGCAAAAGGAAGGAAGTTGGCTGCTTAATAAAGCGTGTCCATAGGTCCTACAAATGAATGATCAATTTTCAAAGGATCCTTAAGTTTCCAGGTGCCTAGCAGATTTCCCCTTGACTTACCTATTAAAATTCTAGATGACAACAATGACATCCACAGACATGACTGTGCAATTTGGGAGACACAGAAGTGACTAGATCCTCATCAAAAGCAGCTCTTTCAGGGTGGTCCCAGGAAAGAAATACAGGAACTTAGAACTATTTAAACCAACCTTCAAGAAAATATCCTTTTACTGAAACATGAAGATAATTTTTTTCAAGATAAGATATCTTAGAATTCTGTGACACAATTGTCTGAATTTAAAACATTCTATTATAACCAGCAAAGCATTAAGAGAAGGCATAAAAGGAGGGAATAAATCTCCCAGGCAATAAGACTCAGAAAAGAATTCAGGCTAACACATTTTCAAGATATCTGTGCTGGCCATTCAATGAAATAGGGAGACAATCAACCAAGTCTAATCCAAAACTCCAGTGGGAAGAAGAAAGCACAAGGATCTATCTGATCAGTACGAGAGCAGGGCAAGGTGGGGGTGAGGAGAGCTACAGATTACCATTTGTCATTCATCAAATAACTTAAACAGAGAAAAGAACTTCTAGAAAAATATCAAAGATCAGACCTCCATGTTCCAAGAGTCTACACAAAAAGAAACCAGAGAGTCATGATGAATGTGGAACTTAACTCCACTCAAAATAAAATACTCTTGCCACTGAAACTATACTGACGATTCTACCAACCTCACTTGGAGGATTCAGAAAGCATCAAAATCTTGCAGGACCTCTGTGATATTATTATCAGCATCTCTATCAACACTGGTTAGTACCTGTTACCCTAATAAGTGTTTCTATCTGAGTTACATCTCTCAGGAAGTGCTTCCATTTAAATCAGGGCCTCTAACATCTAAGATCATATGCCGCAATTCAAGAGACTATAAAATAGCTTTCTTCATGTAATCATTCATATTCACCAGACACTATATTTTGTCCTTCCTAATGTTTTCCCATAGCTCCTATATAGAATTTCACAGAGAATATATAACTTTTTACTCAATTACAATTAACATTCAATATCATTTTATATTAGCTTTACGTATAGAGCACAATGGTTAGATATTTATATAATTTATGAAAGTGATTCTCCAAATAAATCTAATACCCACCTGTCACCATACATAGTTATTACAGTACTACTAACTATATTCACTATGCTATGCTTCACATCCCTGTGATTATTTTGTAATAATCACAATTGATAGTTTACTATCAATTCGTAAACTTGGTGCTTAATGTCTTTTAGGTCCTCAGTATATAGTTGGCAAAAGGATATGATCCCATTAATGATTTTCAAATCTACATAGTCTTCGTTTGGTCTTTTACATAGACCTACAAAAGTAGGGCAAAAGTAGATTTACAGTTGTGAGGACACAAAACAGTTTATTCTTGTATTATTATTAATTATTGTATTATTTTCCATATGAACAGCTGTAAACCTACTTTTGCCCAACCCTATATTTTGGGAGGTCTACCTGAATCCCTGATGCAGTAAAAGGCATTTTGCTCAAGGTAGCTGTTATGAGCTAAATTTTGCCGCCCTCTGTCAGGTCCTCTAGCTTTGAGCTGTGGTACAGTAGATTCTGATAGTGGGCAGCCCTCTGGTCTGGGGAAAAACACAGAGTTAGGTGGAGCTTTCAGGAGAGTTGGCATGCTTTGTTGCAGGCAGCAGGTTTACAACCACACAGGTGGGGCAGCGAGCGTGTCAGCATCCCCACACATTGTTATTCCACCCATATTACATCTGTGCTTAGGTTAATGACTGTAGAGAGAGAATCTAGGTGTCCCAGCACCCTCTCTTCTTTGTAGGCAGCCAGTCGTCGACTTGTGAGAGTGTTGGCATTCCACACAGTTTGTCCCACCCCATACAGCAGCGGCTTGCCTAGTGTACAGCAAAGGCACCTTATATACACCTTGGAACAAAGGAGGCTGTACGTACACACTAGAACAAAGAGGCGGCATACCCAAAGGCAACACTTGCCTGCCCAAGGCCACCGTGGTGACTACTATGGGGGCTCAGTGTTCCCGGGCTCTAGGATAAGATTAGCTTCAGAGCTGGCTAGTTAGCAGACTCCAGTGGAAGGGCCAGCCATATACAGAAAGGAGCAAGGGACCAGCGCCCTCCATCCTGATACCCACCCACCCAAATTCATGTGTTGAAGTCCCAACCCCCAGTACCTCAAACTGTATTTGGATGTAGGGTCTTTAAAAGGGTAGTTAAGGTAAAAAGAGGTCATATGAGTAGGCTTTAATACTACATGACCAATATTCTCATAAGAAGAAATTTGGACACAGACAGCAAACACAGAGACCAAAGGATGACCATGTGAGGATGCAGCAAGAAGGCGGCCATCTACAAGGCAAGGAAACAGGCCTCAAAAGAAACTAAGCACCTGACCATGAACTTCTAGCCTCCAAAACTGTGAAAAAATAAATTTCTGTTGTTTAAGCCACTCAGTCCGTGGTATTTTGTTATAGTATCCCTAACAAATTAATAGTGGTAATGAAAAACATGAAAATAAGATTATTAGGCTAGGAAATAGGGAACTAAATAAGAATGGGCCTCCCTGAATTTAGAAACAAAAATAAAAACAAAAAAACAAACAAAGAAAAAATCTCAGAGCTATAAAACCTAAGGAGAACAATAATAAAAAGAAAAGAAAAGAAAAAAATTAGCCCTGGCTGGTAGCACAGTGGATAAGGCACCAGCCTGTGAACCCAAAGGTCGCTGGCTTGGTTGCAAGCCAGGTCTCCAGACAGGTCCGTGGCTGGAGGCAGGTGAAAGGCAACCATACATTGAGGTATCTCTCCCTCTCTGCCTTTCTCCCTTCCTCTCCCTCTGGAAATAATGAATAAAACCTTTTTTTAAAAATTAATAAGCTTGTACTAAGCATAGAAATAAAATTTTATATACACTTTTAAAAAACTAATGAAAAGAAAAGCAAACATAGGCCTTAACTTATACTGCAGAAAAATTCTAGATTGAAAACAATAATCTTGTGCTTATAGTTGTAATAAAAACAATATACAAGCATTGTGAACTTACTGTGTGCCGGACGCCGTGCTAACATTTAAAATGAGCACAATAGAGGATAAAGTTAATCAAGTATTCAAATATCCCTTTTTTTAAAGAAAAAAGAACGGATAAGCTTTAAATGGGCCATTTTCTTTCCTGAATAAACTGGGATTATACCATAAGAACCCTGAAACACCAATTCAAAAGAACCTATGCACCCCAATGTTCATAGCAGCATTATTTACAATAGACAAGTGCTGGAAACAGCTTCAACGCCCATCAGTAACTGAGTAGTTTAAAAAACTGGTACATTTTAGCCCTGGCTGGTAGCACAGTGGGTAAGGCGCTGGCCTGCGAACCCAAAGGTCGCAGGTTCGATTCCCCAGCCAGGACATATAACCAGGTTGCAAACCAAGTCTCCAGTCAGATCTGTGGCTGGAGGCAGGTGAAAGGCAACTGTACATTGAAAAAAATAAAAAATAAAAACTTTGGTACATTTACACAATGGAATATTATGCAGCAGAAAGAAAGAAGGAACTCCTATCCTTCATGACAACATGGATGGAACTGGAGAGTATTATGGTAAGTGAAATAAGCCAGTCAGTGAAAGACAAATGCCATATGTTCTCACCTATAAGCTGAACCTAATGAACAAAACAAACAAATGAGAAAATAGGACCAGTGACATGGAAATAACAACAAACTGACAGAGACCAGAGGGTAGGGGGAAGAGGGATAACAGAAGAAAAAAGGGGAAGGGTCTAATCAAGGAACAAGGATAAAGGACCCATGGACATGAACAACAGGGTGGGCTTTGACTGTGGGATTGGAGTGGGAGGTGGAGCAGGAGAGAGCAATGGGGGGAAACTTGAGACAACTGTAATTGAGCAACAACAAAAGAAATAAGAAAAAGAAAAAAATGGTCTGTTTGAGGGGTATGGATACATGGAGCAGACCGGTAGCTGGTTGAGGGGAAGGGTCAGGGAGACTGGGTAAAAGAAGGTAAAGGGGTTATCCAAAGAACATGCATGTATAACCCATAGACACAGACAGCAGTGTGATGGTGGCCAGAGGGGAAAAGGGGCAGGAGCTGGGTATGATCTATTTTTTCATTAAAAATTCTCAAAAGACTACTAATTCTTTTGATAATATATTCCAGTGATTCACAATTCCACAGCAAGAAATTCTTACTACCAAAACTAGATTTCAGGTTCTTTAAGAATAAGGACTTCATTTCTACTTTGGACAAACAGTGAAATGGACAAAATTTTATCTTTAGCATTCCTAGTGCCCTTCTTTCAGCACTACCCCCAATTCTTTTTTATAAACTTTTGTCCACCTTATCAAGGATTCAGAAGTTCCTATTCCCCTTGCTACCCGAACCCTCACCCCCACCCCATCTCCATTCAAAACTTCTCTCATGGGGATAATCTCATTAACCCACTTGACAAATGAAAATATGTTAATATACTAAATAAAAATACCTTAAACATTCCCTACAGCATTTTTCTCTTACCAGAAATACTAGTTTCCTGTATACCTTTTTAGCAACCCTAAGAATTTGAGCTTCTGAATACATAAATTATAAGTCATTCCTATAAAAAATAAGTACAAGGAACTAATGATTAGGAAAAGAAAAGAGAGAGTGCATGGCAGAGCAGCAATAGAAATTTTTGCATCGGTCCCTCTCCAGAAATAAAGGAAGCTGAAGAAAAGAAACATTGGGCCTTGGAATTACACTCCAACTTCCGTAAGGAGGGAAGAAGTTGAGTTACACGTAAGAGCAGGGAAGATACTTTAATGCAAGTTGCAGTAATCTGAGACAAGGATATAGAATCTTGCCTTGAGAACATAATTTAGGAAATAATCTATTTAGTTATGTCAAATATATAAAATAAAGTCCACCCAAACTTGATAAATTTCAGATGCCTAGCTATGCTGTATTTTCTGGGACCACAGTGAAACCTGAGACTGGAGTCTACAATTCTGGATCATAAGGTCCAAAAGTCATTCAGACAAAGCATCAGGCACAAAAGAAATAATGACATAGTATATGTTTTATCTCCCATAAGGCAAAATTCTTTTACATCTCATTAAAACTGTAGAGACAGAGATCCTGAAAATTTTCTAAGAAGCAAGCGCTGATGGATGGAAATTAATTTTAAAGTAGCCATTATGAGTATAGTTGTTGAAATGTTACTAACTATACCTTTTATTTCATGTACTATGTTCATTATTTTATTTTCTTGACTTTATAGATTATAAGAATCTTTGTAAGATCCTAAAAACTTCAGTCTCTCTAACTGTATGTATTTTTCTGATGGTGTCTTATACTTTAACTATGAATTTTTCTACCATCAGCTTTTAGGAATTTGGTCCTCTCAGTGTGTGTGTGTGTGTGTGTGCGCGCACGCATGTAGGTATGTGGGCTGAGAGGGTGAGAAGGGTCTTTTCTATTTGTATTTTCAGAGTAGTGAAGTCTTAAATCTGGGATAGAGCAGGGATGGAAGGAAACCAGTCATGTTTGCTGCTAAAGCACCCTACTGCTCAGAACCAAATTTGCTGAACACTGAAAGTGTTCATTTACCATCCTGGGCAATCATTAAATTAAAGTGATTACCTAAACCTACTGTGAGAAGTTTAACCTATGCTCCTTTTCTTTTCTTAAATTGTTATTTATTATTATTAAACTAATTTTTATAAGATATAATTGGTAAATCATATTTCTGTTCTGAGGCAAATATAAATAGTATAATAGTTTGGAGGGAAATTAGCAGAATCAAACATAAGGAAAAGAATCGCTCATCTTCTACTTGTATTACTCGTGACCACAAATATTCCTGTTTTTCCCAAACAATCTAAAATAATTTTGATAAACTCTTATATGACAATTACGATACATGAACAAAACTTGTAATTAAACCACTAAAAACTGTCCTGTTGAAATTCATAGAAGAAAAATAGAATTGCTCTTAATCAAAATGTTGCTCGTGAAAAAAACAGTTTAAAATGTTATGCAATACAATGAATTAAACTGATTTTTAATCAGGTCAATATACATGCCAAGAGGGTTCTGATTTCCTTTACAATGAAATAATGGGTTAAGTCTTTAAATTTATGCATCTATACACACTAGTGTGTTAATACACACTAACAATATTCATCAACCTATATGCTCTATATCAGAAGCTTGAACTTCCACAGGGACCTTGTTTGGAAGAGACATGACAAGGAAGAGGGTTTTTTGAAGGCTGGAAGGTCACTTAAAAGACTCCAGGATTTCTTCTCCACTTTCCTCCAAATCTCACCACACAGCCTGACACCTGTTCTGTCTGCAAAAATAAAATGTGGCCCTAGAGAAATGATTAACTAATAGTTGGAGAATGTCCACATGTTCTTTAAAGAAGAGGGGAAAATACCCTTGGCAAGAACAACAGTACTTTATATTTGCAAGGAGCTTCGCAGGATACAAAGCACCTCCACATTCATTATCTTATCTGATTCTTAAAACAACCCTATAAACTAGGTAGGGCAGCTGTTGTTTTTATTTTACATAAACAAATTGAGGATCAGACATGTTCAGTGACTCCTAAAGTCCTCAAATTTTTAAATGACAGAGTCATAATTTGAACCCTTCTTTAAATTCCAGGAACAACACTCTTTTCATCACCATTCAGGAAAGACTAAATATCAGAATACTAATGGACAGCTTCCCTAAATAAAGTCCAGTCCATTGAGGGGTTAGGGGGAAAGCCCTGGTTGGTGGTGCAGTGGATAAGGCACCAACCTGCAAACCCAAAGGTCACTGGTTCGATTCCCCAGCCAGGGCATATAACCAGGTTGCAAGCCAGGTCTCCAGCCAGGTCGATAGCTGGAGGCAGGTGAAAGGCAACATACATTGATGTCTCTCTCCTTCTCTGCCTCTCTCCCTTTCCCTCTCTCTAAAAATAATAAATAAAAATTTTAAAAAAGAACAGCAACTCTTTATATGTTAGTAACATACTGAAAATCTCTAAGAGATATGATTCTTTTTCCCAATTTTCCTGAGATATCACCAAGTATTTTCTTTCAAGGAAGCAACTGAGAAACAGAGTTTTGTCTCAACTTTCAATCTCAGGGTGGAAAACTCTGAGTCATCTATAGGTATCTTATCAATAAGTCAGACCAGACAGACGGAAAGCTGAAGATGTAGCAGACAAACCAAGGAAATCTGTTTCCATGCAGTACTGAACAAACAGCTCAAGGGGGTGAGAGAACAGATCCAGGCTGCTGGTCCCTGAGCAGCCAGCTCTCTTTCTCCACAGCTTCCTGGTGTATGTCTTTGCCTGTAAGCAGTGTTATGAAATAGTGTGATTTTAATCAGCTTTGACTATACCTTGCTCTAAAGGTTTACTCAGTGCAGTCCTTGGAGGCACATTACCATTCGGCCCTATTCCAGGGAAGAAGTCTGTTCTTCATCAGCTTTAGAAAGACAGGAGTGCTTTTGTCTCACCACTCCAGAGCAAAAGAAGGACCTACAACACAGATGGCCAGCCATGGACTTGGCCTTGCCAAATTGCAACCACACTGTAAATAGGCTAGTGTGTAACCCAATTCTCTAATAATGACTTAGCAGAATATGTCAAAATGACACAGTCTCGAAGACCCCTCAATCCCCAGTGACATTTCCCAAAAGAAATTTAGTGAAAACAAATGTCCCAGACCATCAAATATATTCCACACAGCCCAGCACAAATGTTGTCTAATGCTAACAATTGGTATGGCCACTTGCACCCAGATTTCATAGATTTTTCCAGAATCTCTGAGGGCCTTTGGAAAAATTTATTCACTCATTCAAGAAATAGTGCCAGACACTAATTACATGGTAGTAAACACTCATACTTTAAGTGTTGGTTATATTACAATAAATAAAAAGTCATAATCTCTACACTCATGAAGGCTGTAGTCTAGGTAAGAGACAGTCAATAAATAGGTAAATTAGTAAATAAACAGAATATAATTACAAAATAAGGAAGGTCATACATACATAAGACACTGTAATAGAAAATAATAGTACCTGGATAGGAAATAAATTTTAGAAAAGGTGACCGTAGTGGATGGAGTATAATAATAGAAAAGAACATTGAGATTAGAAAGGTAATTATCATAGAGTACAACATGTAAGACCTTGTAGTCCATGATACAATGTTTTGATGTTATTTATAAATACAGTGGGAAATCAGTCAAGAACTTAAAACTGAGGTTTAACATAATCATGCTTATTTATATATATATATATATATATATATATAAAAGATTTGTATTTATTATTTTTAGAGAGAAGGGAAGGGAGAGAGGCAGAGAGGGAGAGAGACATCAATGTATGGTTGCCTTTCATCTGCTTCCAGCTACGGACCTGGCTGGAGACCTGGCTTGCAACCTGGTCATGTTGCCCTGGCTGGGGAATCAAACCAGTGACCTTTCATACTTATATTCTTAAAAGACCATTCTTACTGGTATGTGGGAATTGATTGGAAGGATATAAAACAAGAAGAAAAACACCAATTTGAGGATACTGTTGTAATTTATGCAAAATATATATATAGTGGATTGACTAAGAAAATGTCAACAGTGAGAGAAATGTAAACAAATTTAAGATATATTTTAGAACTAAACTGAAAGACTTACTGGTGGACTAAAGGAAGCAGGTGAAAGTTGAGGGAGAAGAAAGAATCACAGATGACTCCTAGGCTTGAATGATGGTGCCATTTATTTAGAAGGAGAAGACTAAAGTAAGAACAGGTACCAGCAATAATGGCAAAATAGGGGTGGGGATTAACATTTCTGTTTGGGTCAATATTAACTTGGCAATGCCTGTGAAACATTCAAAAGGAGATACCAAGTAAGCAGCTACATGTATGTATATGTAAGAGAAAATTTGAAAATCACCAATATATAGTATAAAGTCATGGGACTAGATGATATTACCTATGAAGAAAATATCTAGAGAACAGAACAGGACCTAAAACCAAGACTTGAAGAACCCAAACACTTAGAAGTCAAGAATAGCAAAGCTGTCAAAGAATAGCCTTTCAAAACATTTTGTCTTAGACTTCCAGCCAAGATGGAGGCATAGGCAAACACACTGCATCTCCCTCCACAACCAAGAAGGAATACCACTACCTCAAAACTAGAGACAACCAGAAATTCCAGAAAATCAAGCTACACAAAGTCCAACAAACAAAGTTATAAAGAAGAAATACTCATCCAGCCAGGTACGAGGGGTGGAGCCCGGACAGAGAGGATGCAGTTTGTTAGCACAGTGGCTGTGGCAGAATGTGGCTGTGGACGTCCGGCAGAAAGAGCAGTCACTCATTAAAAAAAAGTAGAGACACCTGGGTAGTGGTCCTGGCGCCTGACCAAACTGCGTGGCTCACAGTTTCAGCTCCAGGAAAAATAAAGCCTCATTGCTCTGACTGTGGGGGCTGGGGCAGAGGAAGAAACTGCTGGTCTCTCAGCCAAGTCTGTTTATTTAGAAGCCCCCTCAGTCCTAGAATGTCCACAGGCATCCACTCTGGGGACCACGGCCAGGGAAATAGCTAGAGAGCTGCCAGTCCCTTCAGGAAGGGTGAGAAGTGCCTGGAAAAGGGGTGAATGCTGAGCAAGCAGCACTGTTCCCTCTCAGACCCTTCTCAGACCCCTCCCCCGAACATACGGCAGCACAATGTGGTGAAATGGGTAGCCCTGCACTGATGAATAACTAAGGCTCCGCTCCTTACAACATACCCGGAACAGCAGCTCTACCTAAGACACAGGGGCAAACACAGGAGCCTGCCAACTTGAGGAGACAGAGAGGCATGGCCCCAAAAAAAGAAATAGATTAAGGTACCAGTGAAAAAACTAAGTGACAAGGAGAGAGCCAAGTTAAAAGATGCAGAGTTCAAAATGCTGGTGATAAAGATGCTCACAGACTTGAAAGATACGCTTGAGTACAGCAAATGCAGAAGGGAAGAAGTGAAGGCTATGCTAAAACGAAGCGAAGGAAAATCCATATGAAACCAATGTTGAAGGGAAGGAAAATGGGGTTCAAATCAATGATTTAGAAACTAAGGAAAAAATAAGCAGTCAACCAATATAGAATGAGGGAACAAGAATTTAAAAAGAATGAAGAGAGGCTTAGGAATCTCTAAGACAACGTTAAAGGTGACGACATCCTCTCCTAACTACTCCCCCACAAAAATACATAAATAAGTAAAACTCAGCCAGACTTTCTTGTAGAACCAAATAATCTAATTCTAAATTTTATATAAAAATATTAACAACCTAGGATAGCCAAACCATTTTGGAGAAAAAGTGATAAAGTTGAAGAACTTACATTACCTGGTTTCAAGAATTATTGTAAAGCTAAGCAATCAAATACCATGGTATTGGCATAAAAATAAAACAAATGAATCAATGAAAAAGCATAGAGTCCCAGAAAAAAAACTACATATATGTAGACAACTGATTTTTGACAAATGTACAAAGACAATGGCATGAAAAATACAGCTTTTTTTTTTTAAAGGGATGATTTTTTTTTTTAAGATTTTATTTCATTATTTTTAGAAAGAGGGGAAGGGAGAGAGGCAGAGAGGGAGACAGACATCAATGTATGGTTGCTTTTTACCTGCCTCCAGCCACAGACCTGGCTGGAGACCCGGTTTGCAACCTGGTTATGTGCCCTGACTGGGGAATCGAACCTGCGACCTTTGGGTTCGCAGGCCGGCCCCTTATCCACTGTGCTACCAGCCAGGGCCAAATACAACCTTTTTAACAAATCATGATAAAATTATTGCATATCCATTTAGAAAAAAGTTAATTTGGACTTATACTTGCAATATATACAAAAATTAACTCAAAATGAGCCATAGCCCTAAATATAAAACCTAAAGTTATAAAAAGTTCTAGAAGATACATAAAAAAATAATCTCTGGCCCTGGCTGATGGCTCAGTGGATTGGCACCAGCCTGCAAACCCCAGGGTTGCTGGTTCAATTCCCAGGGTACATAACCAGGTTGCAAGCCAGGTCTCCAGCCAGGTCCGTAGCTGGAGGCAGGTGAAAGGCAATCATACATTGATGTTTCTCTCCCTTTCTTCCTCCCTCCATGCCTTTCTCTCTAAAAATAATAAATTAAAATTCTTTTTAAAATTTTTTTAAAAAGAAAAGAAAAAAATCTCTGGACCTGGATTAAATCAGAGGTCAGCAAACTTTTTCTATAAAGGGCCAACTGGTAAATACTATAAGCTATCAACTAAGAGAGAAAAATTGAGGATATTATGTAGGTACTTATATAAAAATAAAAAATGTTTTAACAAACTTTTAGAAGAAATTCAAAACATAATAATGATAACTTAGTTTAATTGTTAATACAGTTCCACAATATGAATATGAATATATGAATATGAAAAATTGAATGATTTGGAAGGCTATTTTACCTAATTGGAGCTAACAGTGTTTCTTAAAAACAAAATCAATTGCAGAATGACATCAGCAAAATGGGCAGAGAAGGGGTCTCTAAAAATTTTTCCCTCCTTAAAAGCAACCAAAAAATGTCAAAATTGACTCTTTCAGAACTCTAGAAAGTAAAGGTTGATAGCAATTCAGGAAGTATTTAATCAAGAAAAACCACTAAATCTCAGTAAGAAATTAATCTTTGTTTTAACACACACCACTACCATACCCCAGTCCAGCAGTATTCTTGAAAAATCACAGCTTACATTTCCAGCACCAGCGGAAGCAAAATAGACCTCATGCTCAAAAAATTATTATTTGACCTGTCTGGTAATTCCCTGGAAGACCCCCACTCAAAATGCTTACATTTATTTGACCTTATCTGAACTTGTCCAGTGCTAAATGCCTCTATCTGGGAAACATTTGTCAAATGTCTAAGAGTACAGATGCCTGAGGAAATGGATAATAGTTGGGGCAAACCAGAGACTAACCAAATGAATTAAAATGAAAACATTAGGAATGAGATGTCCATATGGGCTTTAGGGGAAGAAAACATGACATACTCCTAGAAATGTAAAATGCCATTTGAATACCTATAGCTGTTAGTATGCTAAGAAAAAATCAGAAGTCCCTAACTTTTCTCTTCTGACTGAATTTAAGGATCTGTGCTAGCAGTAAGTGAAGGACAAGGCAGAGTTGGAAACTTCTTGGGAGTGTTGAAGGCAGGCCTCCGAATGCACCAACAGTCCCCTGGGAAAGACTGGAGATACAATGATCCACACATTGAAGGAAATCTCTGTTCAATCATTAGCTGGCCACTGAAGTAACCAATAAAGACTTCAATAGACACACACAGGAAAAAGATACATCCTTTTCAAAATTAGTTAAACAAAGCCATTAAACAAACAAAAACTACTGCTACAACAGCAGCAGCAACATTAACCACTGAAGATGGGGTGGAATCTAATTTCTAGAGTGCTGCAGTATGTTATTTAAAATGTCCAGTTTTCAACGTCTGATAACAAACTATATGATAAGGCCACTGTAATCAAAACAGTCTGGTGCTGGCATAAAAACAGACACATAGATCAATGAAACAGAACAGAGAGCCCAGAATAAACCTACATCTCTAAGGTCAATTAATATTTAACAAAGAGGGCAGGAGCATGCAATGGAGTAAAAAGAGCCTTTTCAATAAATGGTGTTGGGAGAATGGGACAGGGGCATGCAAAAGAAAAAAAGGAACTAGACCACCAATTTACACCATACACTAGAATAAACTTGAAATGGATAAAACACTAAAGCATAAGCCATGACACCATAGAAGTCCTAGAGGAAAACACTGACAGTAAAATTTCAGATATCTCACATAGCAATATTTTTGCTAATATATCTCCTAGGGCAAAGGAAATAAAGGAAAGAATAAACAAATAGGACTGCAACGAACTAAAAATATTATGCACAGCTAAAGAAAACATCGTTAAAATGAAAAGAAAACCAACCATATGGGAGACCGCATTTGCCAATGATACAACAGACAAGGGTTTGATCTCCAAAATACATAAAGAACTCAGATAACTCAACACCAGGGAGACAAGCAATTTAACTAATAAATGGGCAAAGGACCTGTATAGACACTTCCCTAAGGAAGACATACAGATGGTCCATACATAGACATATGAAAAGATGCTCAACGTCAGTAGCCATTAGAGAGATGCAAAAGAAAACCACAATGAGATACCACCAGTCAGAATGGCCATCATTAACAAATCAACAGATAAGTGCTGATGAGGATGTGGAGAAAAAGGACCCCTAGTCACCAGTTGGTCGTGCAGGCACTGCAGAAAACAGTATGGAATTTCTTTTAAAAACTAGAAATGAAACTGCCTATTGACCCAGCAATGCTGTTGCTGAAAATACACCCTAATAATGCCAAATCACCAATTCAAAAGAAGCTATGCAGCCCTATGTTCATAACAGCGCTATTTATGATAGCCAAGTGCTGGAAACAGCCTAAGTGCCCAGCAGTAAATGAGTGGATCGAAAAAGAAAAAAAAAATGTAGCCCTGGCTGTTGGCACAGTGAATAAGTCACCGACCTGCAAACCCACAGGTCGCTGGTTAATTCCCGGTCAGGGCACATAACCAGGTTGCAACCAGGTCTATAGCTGGAGGCAGGTGAAAGGCAACCATACACTGGTGTCTCTCTCCCTCTCTGCCTCTCTCCCTTCCCCCCTCTCTAAAAATAATAAAATCCTTTTTTTAAAAAAATGGGTATATTTCCACAATGGAATACTATGCAGCAAAAAGACAGAAGGGACCCCCATCTTTCATAATAGCATGGATGGAATTTGAAAGTATTATGCTTAGTGAAATAAGCCCAGCAGTAAAAGACAAATATCATATGATCTCACCTATAAGAGGAACAAACAAACAAGCAAAACACAGAACCAGAGGAATGGAAACAAGGAACAGACTGACAGTGACCAGAGGGGAGTGGGAAGAGGGTAAAGGGGAGAAAGAAGAGGAAGGGTCTAGTCAAGGAATATGTATGAATGACCCATGGACATGGACAACAGTGTGGGAATTGACTGTGGGAGCAAAGAAGGGTGGGATGGGTGGAGGAGAACAAAGAGAGAAATATTGGGACAACTACAATAGAATAACAATAAAAAATAATTTTAAAAAAGCACCAACAATTTAAATATAAATAAATAAATAGAATCTTTTTTAAAAAATAAATTGTTCTAGTTTCCAGTGTGTGGAGCTGGGAAAAGAAATGCAAATTTAAAAAGTAAGAGAAAATAAATAATAAAAATGAGAATGAGCCCTGGCTGGTATGGCTCAGTAGACTGAGCTCCAGCCTGCAAACCAAAGGGTCACTGGTTCTATTTCCAGGCAGGGCACATGCCTGAGCTGGGGGCACATGAGAGGCAACCACACATTGATGTTTCTCTCCCTCTTTTTCTCCCTCCCTTCCCCTCTCTCTAAAAATAAATAAATAAAATAATTTTTTTAAAGATAGGAATGAAGCATAATAAAACAGAAACAAAAGAGAATAATCACTGAAATATAAGCCTATTCTTTGAAATGTGTAATAAAATTGAAAATAACCTCTACTTTAAAAAAGATAAAACAATTATTAATATTAGAATTTAAAGAAGAAAAATTACTAAGAACCCAAAACCCACTTAAAAGAAAGCTATTATCATTAAAAATTTAAGTAAAAAAAGAGTTTGATCACTGAGATAAAATGGACAGATTCCTTCAAGACACAAACTAACAAAACTGACTGAAGAAGAAACAAAGTCCAAAGAGCAGTCAGAGACAGTGAATCAGAATTAAACCCTTTTCATAAATAAAATTTCAAGCCCAGTTGGAGAAAGGAATGTCTTTTCAACAAAATGTGCTGGAATACCTGAAAATTCACATGGGAAAAAAATAAAACTCAACCCTTACCTCATATTATGTACAAATCACCCAGAATGGTTTATATACTAAATGTTAATATCCAGAGCTTCTAGCAGAAAACATAGAAAATCATCGGGACTTTGGGGTAGGCAGATATTGATTGCTTTGGCCAATAAAATGTGAATGGATATGAAGTAGAAGCTCTAAGATTCACCATGTTCCCTTATCCATGCAATCATGAAAGCATCTGTCAAATTGGAACTTCTTTCCCTCAGTGCATGTGAGGAGCAGAGATCTCATCAATTATTTGTGAACATGTATCATGACTTAGAGTTAAGCCCTTGCTAGGTTAAGCCACTAAAATTTTGGCATTCTTTGTTACTGAAGCATATTTTAGTCCAACCAGTAATAAATGTATGGGTTACACAGTTCTTAATGTTGTTTTCTTTAGAGCTGTAAGGTCTTATTCACACTTTTAATCTAGAAGGCTGGCAAATTATCAGTTACAAGCTTCCATCAAGCATAAAATTAGAGGTATGCTAATGAATAAGTAAATAAATAAAATCTTGTCTCCAAAAGGAAATCCTAGTGCACTGCTGGTGGGAACACAGACTGGTGCAGTCACTGTGGAAAACAGTATGGAATTTCCTCAAAAACCTAAAAATAGAACTGCCTTATGACCTAGCAATTCCACTGCTAGGATTACACCTGAAGAATCCTGAAACACCAATTCAGAAGGACCTATGCACCCCTATGTTCATAGCAGCATTATTTACAATGGCCAAGTGCTAGAAACAGCCTAAGAGCCCTTCAGTGGATGGATGAATGGATCAAAACACTGTGGTACATTTACACAATGTCCTTCTTCTATGCAGCAGAAAGAAGGAATGTCTACCATTTGCTATAGCATGGATGGAACTGGATGGAACTGGATGGAACTGGAGAGTATCATGCTTAGTGAAGCAAGCCAGTAAGCAAAAGACAAATATTGCCCTGGCTGTAGTGGCTCAGTGGTTCAGTGGACTGGCACAAGCCTGTGAATCCAAAGGTTGCTGGTTCAATTCCCCAGTCAGCGTACATAACCAGGTTGCAAGCTAGGTCTCCAGCCACGTCCATGCCTGGAGACAGGTGAAAGGCAGCCATACATTGATGTTTCTCTCCCTTTCTTCCTCCCTTCCTGCCCTTCTCTCTGAAAATAATGAATAAAATTTTAAAAAGTAAAACAAGACAGATACTATATGATCTCACTCAATCAGGAAACTAATGAACAAAACAAACACACAAGCAGAATGGAACAGAGACCAGGGGAAAAAAGGAGTGGAATGATGGTGATCAGAGGAGAGGAGGAGGAAGGGAAGTAGGGGTAGGGATTAGAGGAAGAGCTAATGTGAAAGGCCCATGGGCATGGGCAACGAGGTGGGATTGGCTGCAGGAGAAGAGATGGGGAGGGTGGGGCAGGAGAGAGCAATGGAGGAAAATTAAACAATTGTAATACAACAACAATACATAAATTTTTTTTAAAACTTGTCTCCATCTTCTGGGCAGTACAAAGTAAACAGAGAAGTTCTATTGAGGAGTACCAAGAAAATAGTATAAAATCATTTCTAGTAAACCACTGCTCTACATTTTAAATCTCCATACTTTCATTCTTCGTAAAGATGATCCCATACTAACAGCCAAGCTCTGCCTTCTTACAGAACCTAACAAAAATTAGAAAGAAATGAGAAGTCCATTGCAACCAACTGGCCTAAGAACCAATAAAATGGCTTGACTTCATGCTGAGCTTTAATTCCAAATATTAAAATGACATCCTCATTTTGTCCATTTATTATCTTTCTAGGTAGCAAAAGTCAGTATTTTTACCCTAAATACTTCCCCTTTTTAACTGATAGGTGGAAGTCAGAAAAGGTGTACCAACATTTCATCATGATGTTATCAATTTCCTTCTCAGAGTCTAAGCCACACACATTCCAGAAGATTAACACAAAAAAAATTAATCCAAGTATTTCTTCCCTTCCCCCAAATGCCAAAACTCAAGTTCTGAGGTTGGTAAACCAGCGTCTGGTCTGACTCCACTGCTCTAACACCAGGTGCTGTTTCACAGCCAACACAATCATAGAATTATTCAGGATCTGACCATGAAATTATTCAGGTTCAACCTTTCTTTACCAAAAATCTACCACATATGGTTCATAATATCACCAGTGATTCCTACACTTTTTGTTAAAAGAATAACAAAAGTATTTTTTAAAAGATTCCATTTATTATTTTTAGAGAGAGGGGAAGGGAGAGAGGCAGAGAAGGAAAGAGACATCAATGTTGGATGCCTTTCACCTGCCTCCAGCTACGGACCTGGTTGGAAACCTGGCTTAAACCTGGTTATGTGCCCTGGCTGGGAATCAAACCAGTGACCTTTAGGTTTGCAGGCTGACACCTTATCCACTGTGCCACCAGCCAGAGCTACAAAGTACTTTCAATAAAAACATATTTCTGATTCTCAAATAAATACAGCTCACCAAATTTTGCAGCAGACTTGAGACTATTCTGAGTGATTGAATTCTTCTGAAACTTGAAGACCATTAAGGATCCTTTAGGATCAGAGACCTTATTTATCTCTGTGACCTCAGTGGCTATTGCTGTACTGGGAATACAGGCAATGATTTTTAAATATTTAGTGATATGAACAGCTGAACTTAACCTGCTTACATATTAACATTTTCCAAAAAAATCATGACTTACAACGATTTCAATACTTAGCAGAAGGAATAACACTTTCAATAAAACTTTAAAGGAGATAATGATGTTCCTCAAAAAGTTAAACACGGAATTACGATATGATCCAGCAAATCTACTCCAAAAGAATTGAAAGCAGGGACTCCAACAGATACTTATACATAGCAGTATTATTCATAGTAGCCAAAAGGCAGAAACAACCAAACCAAAGTGCCCATTGAAGATGAATGGATAATCAAAATGTGGTATATTACATACAAGGGGATATGATTCAGCCATAAAAAGAAATGAAATTTTGATGTATACTACAATATGGGTGAACCTTGAAATTACTATAAGTATAATAAGCCAGACACAAAAGAACAAATATTATTCAACTATATGAGGTACCTAAAATTGTCAAATTTATAAAGAAAGTAGAATTTAGGTTACCAGGGGCTAGGGGGAACAAGGAATAGAGAGTTAATGATTAATGGGCACAGTTTCTGTTTGAGATGGTGAGAAAGTTCTAGAAATGGACAGTGATGACAGTTGTGCAACATTGTGAATGTATTAAATGCCACTGAATTTTATATTTAAAATTGGTTAAAATGATAAAGTTTGTTATGTATATTATACCACCATAAAAAAGAGGATAATGACTAATAAATATGAAAATATATAATACTTTATAATATGCTTTGTAATAATGTATTCTACAAAGTGAAGGCTCCAAGGCATGTATGCTGTATAAATTAATATCTTACTTATTGATATAAACCTCCAACGGAAACAAAAACTAATCTGTTAATGAGAAAACAGATAAAACCCCTAAAAAACTTAAAATGAAGATCAAAGATAATTTCCTTATCAGAAGCCTTACATCTTACAAACTAGTTTGTGGTTAGTGTATATTTTATTCTTATTTAGAAGTAAACTAAATAAAACTGTATAAAAATATGTTGTCTTCAGCCCTGGCTGATGGCACAGTGGATAAGGCACCGGCCTGCAAACCCAAAGGTTGCTGGTTCGATTCCCAGCCAGGGCACATAAACCAGGTTGCAAGCCAGGTCTCCAGCCAGGTCTGTAGCTGGAGGCAGGTGAAAGGCATACATTGATGTCTCTCTCACTTCTCCTGTCTCTAAAAATAATAAATAAAATCTTAAAAAAGAAAAAAGATATGTCATCATAACAGAATTTGAAATAGTTCTAGAATAACAGGGGCTCTTTAGGCTAATTTTGTAATTAAATATTTTTAAAAGTCACTAGAGTGACCCTGTAACAAGTACCTTAGCAAGTTAATATTAAAATATATATCACTCGAATGTAAAATATAAAAGAATATAGTGAAAACAAGCACATTTGAACACTAAGTCCTCCAAAGAGTTAAAATAAGCTGGAGCCATTGAGCGGTCATCCTCTAGAACTGCGTCTTCATAAATTTGATTCATTTATAGAGTGTTTTTGATGATAGGCAATTCTTTGTTGAAAGTTAAGTGCTCTTTTATATGAATAAATAAAGAAGGCACTGGCTTGAACTAATATATTATTTTGACAAATGTTTATTGGAAACCCAATTATGGGTTCACAAGTCAGGGTTCTCTGTAGTCTATCAGGTGAGCTCACCAAAGCCACCAGATGTCATGATACATACTCAGAGGGTAATTAAAACAGCTCCATGGAACGCTGTCCCTCTCCTTTCCAATGACAACAGACAAAACTGAAAGAAATACCTTATCATTTTTAACTGACTGAAAATGCTTTTGCAAGATGTTATGACCATTCCTTCAAGAAAAAGGAATTGTTTTCTATTTACTTTGAGTTAAAATGACAAGGCCAGGAATGATGCATAAGGTGTCAGACAGGTGATTTTTCCAACATTACTGGCAATAAAAACTGGGCTGGAGGGATTCATCTTCACATATTCCATGACTGAACTATGTCTTTTTTTTTTTCTTCTCTTCCTTGTCCTCCACTCCACTTTTTAAATAGCTGTGATTTCCTGAAGAAGCAAGTCCTATTAATAATGCCTAGTGTACCTGGCTGTTGGCACAGTGGACAAGGCGCTGGCTTCTGAACCCAAAGGTCACTGGTTCTATTCCCAACCAGGGCACATAACCAGGTTGCAAGCCAGGTCTCCAGCCAGGCCCGTAGCTGGAGGTAAGTGAAAGGCAACTATACACTGATGTCTCTCTCCCTCTCTGCCTTTCTCCCTTCCCTGCTCTCCAAAAATAATAAATAAAATCTTTAAAATAATAATAATAATAATAATCCCTAGTGTACCTGGGCTAATGCACATTCAACTACATATTGCATGGATTGGGCTATATGAAATATTCCATCATAAAAGATTATATTCTTCATTACCATAAAGAAAACAGCTGGCAAGGCATTTATTAAACATAAATTGAAAACAATTTTTACACTAAGGACTTCTGGAAGTCCCTATATAACCCAAATATACTGACCATAAAAAGGGAGGTGAATGAGGTATTAAAAGAAAGCATGTATTGGCATATTATAGCCAAAAGTGGGAAATTTTCTAGAAACAGAGGCATAGATACATGGAACAGACTGACAGCTGTTGGAGGTCAGGGTGGATTGGATGAAAGAGGTGAAGGGATTAGCCAAAGAACATACAAGGTCTGTCCTGAAAGTATCAAACCAATGTCAGTATAATTAAAACAGTTCGCTCAAGCGATACTTTGTATATGTATAACCCGTGGACACAGACAACAGTGTGGAATGTTGGTCAGAGGGAAGGGGGAGCTGGGACCAGAAGGAGGGGGAAAAGGCCATGGGTGGGGAGTATGGAGACATCTACAATAGTGTCAACAATACAAATAAAGAAAAAGTGAGAAATTTTCTTGACATTTGATTATCTAAACCACAGTGAAAGGTGTAAAACAAAAAAAAGATCTGAGTGATTTGCATGATATATAAAATAAAACCTAAGAATTCTGTCTCACCAATATTGCTAAACTTGTTATAATTAGCTCTATTTTTAATGTTTCCTGGTTAGAAGTCCGTAACTGATTAATTCAGTTTCTATGTAGACAAAGTATCTCCTCCTTTATGGAGAGAATATGTCTGATTTTAAATGTTTAAGTATATTCTGTGGGAAATAGAAATTTTATGCTTTCTTGTACAAAATAACTAAAAGGGGCTACTGTCCTTTTTGTTTCTACATCACTATTTAGTAGTGGAAACTAAAGGATCTCTGCCTGTCACAGATTGCTAGACAGACCTTTGCATAATTCATCCCAAACAATTGCAAGTAACACAGACCAGCACACCAGAGATTTGCCCCCAGACCAGCCAGGCAGTCGCATGTGAAGTGCCACTAGGATAAGGCCACACATGCAGAGCTCTGCTATTACTCTAAAGCAGCACTTCCCAAGCCTGCTGGCTTAGCTATTGGTGATAATATAAATAAAGGAGTAAGTGACAACTTAAAATGCTAGCAGTTGATCTCTAATCTTAAACCCAAGAAATTATGTCATCAAGAATGACTTAAAAAGGACAATGTCTAAATACAGCTGTTATTTGTGAAAGATGAAAAATGTCTGTCCGCATTGCATCATAGAAAAGTGTTTACAAAGAAGTGAACTAGGAACTGGGTCTCCTAGATCACCTTTGATTTGGAATTATCTGGGCAGCCCCATATAAAGAAGAGTTCTGTTTAAGTGGGTACCTGAAGTGGCCCAAATTCCATAATGAATCAAGAGACTCTCTTATTGGGTTGAATTGTATGAAGCTTCATAATGTCAGCTTAGTGGATAGTTGTCAAAAGATTCTATGAATAGTGGCATGACAGCAGGAAGAGCTCCATGGACTCTCTCCTTAGTGAAACTGGGGAGAATTATTTAAAAGCAAACAGTTAAAGTCTTTGGAAATGGTCATCAGTGTAAACAGCAAATAAAGAAACATTTATTCATGGAAACCTAAGAAATTTTCCCAACCATGATAGTCCATGGTATTTGAATCAAGCCCAGTCCTCCTTCCCCACACCCAGCAAATGAGACAGACACCCCACTGGACACCGCTGCAGACAGGGACAAAGGGTTCTCTATTCTCTGCTTCCTAGAGGGAGGGCTTTCTTTCTTGGAGCCGGCAGGACTTCAGTGCCGCTCCTCTAATCCCACTGCCTGTTTCTGGGGATAAGTCCCAGGCAAGTACAGTCAAAAGGTGAAGGTTCCGTTCTCTGCCCCAACTTTTACTGTGGTACTGGGGCTCTCAGTCTGGGGCGTCACCCCGAAATAAGTTTACCATTGTCGCCAACCCCAGCTCCAGAGCCCTGGCTCAGAGACTTTTGCCTACGGAAAAAGATGTCGTAAAACAGATAGCTCCTAACCTCTTCCCAAAAAAACTGGCTTCATTTGCAAAAGAGCTTGGAAAATTTTAACCTAAGAGCGCTCTCAAGAACAGTGAAGGTTGAGGCCATTGGCAGTTGAGAGGAGATTTGTGTGTTTGTGTATTTAATGAAGAAAAAGCCTAGTCTGCAGGCTGGCTCATTCTCAGGAGAGAACTAGGAATAAGACAACTGGAAGGAGCAGTCCTGGGATCAGAACAAATATCAAACACTGATCTCAGAAAATTTGGATTCATGTGTAGAAGAATTTTTTGTAAAAAAAAAAAAGCAAAAAGGCTGGACAGCAATTAGTGATGTTTTAACAGCTGAATGGGGTCAGGAAAAGAGTGGAAGGGAGCTCTACCAGTGCTGCTGTCACCCTAAAGGGACTGTGTGAGCACACTTACAGCTGTGCCTTTCTGAGGAGCAACATCAGCGGCTTAACACTGGGGGCGAGGAATGAGGGACTGGGAAAACAGACACTTCACTAAAATAATTCAGCCAATTGCTAAACACATAAGCAAATAACAAAAACAAGCTCCAGAATAAGGGGACTAATGTTTAGAGTTGCTACAATATATTATCTAAAATATCCAATTACCAACAAAAAATGTAAAGCATGCAAAGAAACAGGGAGCCATGACCCATACTTTGGGGAAAAATAAAATCAGGCAACAAAAATTTCCTGTGGGAGCAAGCAGATGTCTGATTTAACAAAATATCTTATTTCAAAGTAGCCATTGTAAATATGTTCACAGAACTAAAAAAGAAACCATGGTTAAAGAAGTAAAGAGAGGTACATTGACAATGTTGTACAAATAGAAAATATAAGTAAAAAAGAAATAAATTAGTTAAAACACAAATAAAAATCCTGGAGTTGAAAGTGTGATAACCAAAAAAATGTTTTAATTGCTTGAGGGGATCAATAGTAGATGTGAACTAGCAGAAGAAAGAATTTGTGAATTTGAGATAGATTAACAGAGATTATGCAAGTTATGCAAATTTGGGGGCCATTTTCATGTAGCATAAGGGTTACTTGAACAAAGCACTGCAATGCTACAACAGTTGATTTTATAATCAAGACCACTGCTAAGTGACGAACATGCAGGTAGCATACCTGGACAATGGAATGATTCGCATCCTGACCAGACAGAGTGGGATGGCACTAGAGGTCATTATGCTAGCCAGAATTCTGCGCAATTTAAAACTTAGGAATTGTTTATTTCTGAAATTTTCCATTTAATATTTTTGGACTGCAATTGACAGCAAGTAATTAAAACCAAGGAAAGCAAAACCACAGATAAGGGAGGAGTACTATAAGTAAAGCATCATATTAGTAGAACAAAACACAAAAATCACATAATCATCTCAAAAGAATTTTAAAATGTCATCATCCTTCATGATAGTCATTGAACAAAGTAGGTCTAGAAGGGAACTTCTTCAACATGATAAAGGGCATCTGTGAAAAACCACAGCTAACATCACAATTAATGCTAAAAGACTAAAAGTTTTCCCCCTAAGATAACAAACAAGACAAAGAATATCTGTTCTCACCACTTCTAATCAATGTAGTACTGAAAATTCTAGCCAAAGGATTTAAGCACAGAGAAAAAATAAAAAGCATTCTTTCATTAACAAGAATTTCAAAAAGAATAAGCTAAGAATAAATTTAACAAAAGAAATGTAAAATTGCAAAATACAAAACATTGTTAAAAGAAATTAAAGATCTAAATAAATGAAGAAATATCCCATGTCCGTGGACTGGAAGACTTAACATTGTTAACATGGCAATACTCCACAGATTAATCTGGAGACTCAACATAATCCCTATCAGAATCTCAGTTGACTTCACTGTAGAAATTGACAAGCTGATTCTAAAATTTATATGGAATTGCCATGGACCCAGAAAAGCCAAACATTCACAAAAAGTATGAGTAAATTAGAAGCACTAGCACTTTGCCATTTCAAAGTTTAGTACAAAACAACAGTAATCACAACCGTGTGGTACTGGCACCACACAGACTTATTACAAGTAGAATAGAATTAAGAGTTCAAAAATATCCCATACATCTGCAGTCGAGTGATTTTCAACAACAGTGCCAAGACCAGTCGGTGGGGAAGGAATAACCTTCTCAACAATGGTGCTAGGACAAATGATGCATGTGGTGATAGTCACAGGTAAAAGAATGAAGGAGGGGTCTTACTTCACTTCATACACAAAAATTAACTCAAAATGGATTGAACACTTAGATATAAGAACAAAAACTATAAAACTTGTAAGAAAAAATATAGGGGCAAATATTCATGACCTTATATTTGACAATGAAACCAAAAATATGAGTAGCAAAAAATAATAATAAATTGCACTTCATCAAAATGTAAAACTTTCATGCTTCAAAGAACACCATTAAGAAGGTAGTGGGTGGGGGGGGTGGGACATGGAACAGGAGTACATATTTTCAAATCCTATATTTGATAAAAGACTTGAATCTAGAAGATACCAAAAAACCCTTATACATCAGTAATAAAAAGTTAAATAAGCCCAATTAAGAAATGAGCAAAGGATCTGAATAGACCTTTCCCCAGAGAACATATCAAATGACCAAAAGTGAGTATATAAAATGATGCCTAAATATAAGTTAAAACTACGATATAATAGCACTTCCCAGTCACTAGGGTGGCTAGAATAAAAAAGGCAGATAACTTTGTGTTGGGGAAGATACAAAGCCATTGGAACCCTCATACATTACTGCTAAGAATGTAAATTGGTGCAGCTGCTTTGGAAAACAGTCTGGTGGTTCTTCAAATGATTAAATGCAGAATTACCATATGGCCCAACAAGTACACTCCTAGGTATTTATTTACCCAAGAGAAATGAAAACATATGTCTACACAGAAAACATGTCTACCAAAGGCTTACAGTAGCATTATTCCTAACAGCCAAATTGTGGAACTAACCCAAATGTCTATTAACAACTAGTGGTCTATCCATACAATAGAATATTATTCTGTGTAAAAAGAAATGAGTACTAAGACATGCTTCAACATAAATGAACCTTAAAAACATTACCTTAAGTAAAAGAAGCCAGTCACAAAAGATGACATCCTATGTAACTCCACTCATATAAAAGTCTAAATAGGGAAAGCTATAGAGACATAAAGTATATTAGTGGTTGCTTAGAGCTGGAAGTGTTAAAAGGGTAGATGTCAGGGGAGGGGGTGTATTAGTTTTGTTCCAGAGAAACAGAATCAATAAGATGTGTATATAAATAGAAAAAGATTTAAGGAATTGATATATAATTATGGAGGCTGGTAAGCATAAAATCTGCAGGGTGGGCTAGCAGCCCGAAGACCCATGATAAGCTAATGTTGCAGCTCAAGTCCAAAGACCAGAATTCCTTCTTGCTCAGGAGAAATACATCTTTTGTATTATTCATGTCTTTAACTGTTTGGGAGAGGCCCACTCATGTTATGAAGGACAAGTACTTTACTCAAAGTACACCTTTATAAATGTTAATCTCATCCAAAAACATCTTCATAAAAACACCCAGATAAAGTTTGACCTCATATCTGGCACTGTGGCCCAGCCAAGTTGACACAAAAATTAACCATCACAAAAGTGATAGATAAAAGTACAGTTTGTTTGTTTTTTTTAAGTGATAAAAATGTTCTACACCCTGGCTGGTGTGGCTCAATGGATTGAGTGCCAGCCTGCAAATCAGAGGGCCTCAGGTTCAATTCCCAGTCAGGGCACATGCCTAAATTGTGGGCCAGGTCCCCAGTTGGGGGTATGCAAGAGGCAACCACACACTGATGTTTCTCTCCCTCCCTTCCTCTCTCTCTAAAAATAAATAAAATCATTTTTAAAGAATATTCTAAAATTGACTGTGGTGATGGTTGAACATGTCTGTGAATACACTAAAAAAACATTGAAATGTACTTTAAATAAGTGAGTTGTATGTATATTATATCTCAAATCTTTTTTTAAAGAACAGACTACGACAGTAATCTTTATATCCTTAAGGAATGCAAAAAATTACTATAACCACAATTTTTTTACAAAGCCCTTTCATCCATAGACCACCAGAAAAACACGATTCACTCTCTGGAGAGATGATCAACCAATTAAGCAACAGGTATTTATAAAGCTTTATCATAGCACACACAGCACTTAACATACAGATGGCCCTCAAAAGTACACACTGATTGATTGATTGATTCATTGCCCAAAAATGAATCGGATGATTTTCTAGTGATCTATGGAATAAAATATACTCTACTCACTTTCCAGGGTTTCAGAAAAAAGAATAGTACTTGGCTGCTATTGGAAATTCCTAAAAACTCTATGCAAAGTCTTCTGAGGGACAAAGAAATACAATCCCTGATTTATATAAGCTTATAGTCCAGTTGGCAAGATGTACTACTGGCCACAAAACAAAACAATAAGAAAAGACATTATTTAAGCTTAAGGCAACCATAGCTAAGGGGTTCTGTGGTCCAGAAAAAAATATGAGAAATAATACTTAACAATAAATATTTAATGAAATTCATATAAGTGCATACACGTATACACACACATTCATGCATACTTCCAAAGGTCAGATAATTGTTTGCAATTTACAACTTAAGCCTGATCTCATTACTAACTAGTTGAATTTAGCACTCTCTATGGATGATATTTTCTGCATACTAGGAAAAATACAAGATTCTAATGAAAAATTAGTATGTTAGATGCAAAAGGATTAAACTTCTTTGTCATATATTTCCAAATTTTTATATGAGTATTGCTATCTTGTACATATTAAAGCAATTTTACAAAATAATGACATCAAAACCAAGGTCAAATATGCTGCCTACTACAAAATGATGTAAAAAATGTTTTTCAGGGATAGTTATATTCTATAAAACACTGTCATATATAATATCTTACTGATTGTTCACAACAGCCTAGGGAGAGAGTTGTTATTATGTAATTCTCACTTTACAGATAAAGAAACTGAGATTTAGAGAGATTAAGTGACTCATCAAGGTCATCCAGGTAATAATGTAAAGGCAATCAAACTCAAGTTTGATTGGGCTTTCAAATCAAAATTGCTACAATACAGACTTCTGGCCAAGATGAAGTCATAGGCAGTCATGCTTCATCTCCTTCCACAACCATAAGGATTACATTTAGCTCAAAACAAAAAAAGAGACAGAACTACTACAAAAATCAAACAGCATGGAAGTCCAACAAAAAAGATATAAAGAAGTAACACTCATCAAGACAGCACTAGCTCCAGCTGGTGGCACAGTGGACAAGATGCTGGCCTACAAACCCAAAGATTGCTGGTTCAATTCCCAGCCAGGGCACATAATCATGTTGCAGTCCAGGTTTCCTGCCAGGTCTGTAGCTGGAGGCAGGTGAAAGGCAACCAGACATTCATATTTTTCTCCCTCTCTGCATCTCCCTTCTCCTCTCTCTAAAATAATAAATAAAATCTTTAAAAACACACACACAAAAAAAAAAATACAGCACCACAAGGGGGTGAAATAGGTCACCCAGCACTGATGAATACCTAAGGCTCCACCCCTTACAACATAAGAGGTGCAATAGAACTACCTAAGACACAGAGACAAACACAGGAGACCGTCAAATTGGGGAGACAGAGAAGACAGTCCAAAAGAGGGAGAAAAGCAAGGCTCCAGAGGGAGAATTAAGCAATAAGCAGGTAGCCAACCAAACAAACAGAGTGCAAAACACTGTTGATAACAATGCTCACAGATATGACTCAGTACAGCAAAAGCATAAGGAAAGAAGTGAAGGCTATACTAAGTGAAATGAAGAAAAATCCACACAAAAGTAATGGTGAAGGGAAAGAAGCTGGGGTTCAAATCAATGACTTAGAACACAGGAAGAAATCAACAGTCAACCAGAACAGAATGAAGAAACAAGAATTGAAAAAAATGAGGAGAGGCTTAAGAGCCTCTGGGACAATTTTAAATGTACCAACATCCAAATCATAGGGGTGCCAGAAAAAGAAGAGGAAGAGCAAGAAATTGAAAACTTATTTGAAAAAATAATGAAAGGAAACTTCCCTAATTTGGTGAAGGAAATAGACATACAAGTCCATGAAACACCGAGAGTCCCAAACAAGCTAGACCCAGAGGACCACCACCAAGACACAAAATAATTAAAATCTCAAAAGTTAATGATAAAGAGAGAATCTTAAAAGCAACAAAAGCAGAGAGTTACCTACAAAGGCATTCCCATATGGCTGTCAGCTGATTTCTCAAAAATATTTTTTCAGGCAAGAGACTGTCAAGAAGTATTCAATGTGATGAACAGCAAGTATCTACAACCAAGATTACTCTATCCAGCAAAGCTATCATTTAGAATGGAAGAGCAGATAAAGAGCTTCCCAGACAAGGTAAAGCTAAAGGAGTTCATCATCACCAAGCCTTTATTATATGGAATGTTAAAGAGACACTTTTAAGAAAAAGAATATCAAACCTATGAACAGTAAAATGACAACAAACTCACAACTATCAACAAATGAATCTTTAAAAAAATAATAAACTAAGCAAACTACTATAACAGGAATGGAACTATAGCTATGGAGATCATATGGAGGATTATCAGTGGAAAGAGGGGAAAGGAAGAATGAGAGGAAAGATGCAGGAATTGAGAAGCATAACTGGTATATACAAAATAAACAGGGGGACATTAAGAATAGTATGGGAAATGGAGAAGCCAAATAACTTATATGATGACCTATGGACATGAACTAAGGGTGGGGTGGAGGGAAGGGGAGTACTGGTTAGAGGGAGGCAAAGGGAAAAAATTGGGGATAACTGTAATAACATAATCAGTAAAATATACTTGAAAAAATTTTCTATAATACAGTGAATCAATTGCTGCTTCTAGCCAAGAACTAGGACTACTCAGGAAGGTGTTTATGTCTATTTGTTTACTAGCAAAAAGAAATTTATAAAGAGCAATAGCAGTAGCAGTAAAGGTAGCTTTCAAGTTCTGTACCAGTTACCAAAAAGAAAATATAACAACATCCCTGAAAACTACATATTTTTATTTTTCTCTAGTCCTTTTCTGCCATCAAAGCAATATATCTAAGAGAAAGAAATTACAAATTCCTTACACTTTGTTAATCTTTATGGTTGTGGGTTGAGTTTTGATACATATTAAGATTAATATAATATTTTTTAAATACTTAGGTCTCACCTTCACAAAATAAAAGGTACATGTCTTAAAAGAATAAATACCATTTAAATGTAGAACTTTCTCCATAATAATAGGTGAACCTATTATCAAAATGTAGTCTCTTCCCTCTTAGAAAAAGTCAGGTTTTTTGCTTTCTTTTTTTATTTAATTTTATTGTTGTTTTATTATATCTCTCCACTTTTTCCTTCCCTCTGCCCCCTTCCCCACCAACCCACTCCCCCCAAAATCAATCCCACTTGTTGTCCATGTCCATGGTTCTTCCATACTAGTTCCTTGACTAAACTGCTCCCCTTCTTTGCCTCCTCCCCTTCCACCTCTCCTCTGCCCACTGGAGATCTATTCATTGTATTCATGTATCTGGTTCTGTTTTGCTTATTTGTTTGTTTTGTTCATTATTGCCAGTTTTTAATCTATTGTAATCACAAAATGGGAATCAGCCAGAGTTAAGAGTTCATTACACATCCCTGACCCCCACAATCATAAGGACAAACTTTGATTTATATTATGTACAATTGAGAATGAGCCTCAAGATATTTTACAGGAAATTAATGTTTGGCTTTGGTATTCTCGTGGCTTGTAGCAATACTATAGTTGATAGCATAAACCAGGGAACCTAATAAGCAGCACATCCAATTTGTCTGTGGTTCCATTGCCCTCTAGTGGCCACTTTAAAGGCTATTAATAAATATTAAATAGCCTTCACAAGTCAGCAATGGTTCTCAAAGCAGGATGGGCAGGCCAGCAGCATCAGCAACATACAGGAATTTCTTAAGATATAGAAATTTCATGTCCCACATAAGACCTACAAAAATAACTGTGGCTGAAAATCTAATAGAGCCTTTCAATAATTCTGACGCACACTAACAATATGAAAACCATTAAAGCAAGGAGAACCTTCTATTTGTATTTCAAGTAGATATGAAAGTATGTGGGTGTATGTGAGCATCATCTTTACCTTTTAGTTTGACTGGGCTAAAGGATGCCCAGATAGCTGGCAAACACCGTTTCTGGATGTATCTGAGAAGGTGCTTTTTTTTTCTCAGATTAGCATCTGAATTGGTGTACTGAGTAAAGCAAATGCCCTCCCCCATGTGGGTGGTATCACCCAATCTGTTGAAGACTTGAGTAGAGCAAAAAGAAAAGAAAAGAAAAAAAAAGCAGAGGAAGGCCAAATTACTCTGTATGCTTGAGCTAAGATATCCTCTCCTGTCCTCAGACATGGGTGCTCCCGGTTCTCGGGTTTTCAGACTCAGATTAGGACACACATCATTAGCTTCAAGATTCCCAAGCCTTCAGCTAGCACTGAATTACACCACTGGTTTTCATGGTTCTCCACTTACAAGCATGTGATTGGACTTCTCAGCCTCCATAACCACCTGAAACAATTCCTGTAATACCCTCTTACGTGTGTGTATATATGTATATATACTATATATATCCTATTGGTTCTGTTTCTCTGGAGAATTCTGACTAGTACAATGCATATGTCCTCCTTTATGAGAGTATTGCTCATAATTACTCCCATGCTTTTCTTAAATTTCAAAAGGCCTTTGATATGTGCAGAATAAACTAGAAAATGCATACAATTTGTTGGGGAAATTTTAAAGTGCTATATATCCATAACTGAATGATATAGAAAAAGTAAAATGAATAGAAGTCAATTCATTAGATATTTTTATGAAAATATTTTGTATTTTTCCATTATCATTTAGCCTCCCTATACCCCCTCCCCCAACAATCACACCATTATCCATGAGCCCTTTTCCCTCTAACCTCCCACCTCCAACATAGCCATCATCCTGCCCTCTGAGTCTGTCTCTATTTTGCTTGTTAGTTTCATTTATTTATTAGATCCCACATATGAGTGAAGTCATATGGCATTTGTCTTCCTATGACTGGCTTATTTCACTTAGCATAATGTTCTCCAGGTCTACTCATGCTATCACAAAGGGTAAAATTTTCTTTTTTACGTCCCAAAAGTATTCCATTGTGTAAATGTACCATAGTTGTTTTATCCATTCATCTACTGATGGACACTTGGGATGCTTCCATATTTTAAGGTAGACCCATACTGGTTTCCACAGTGGCCACACCAGTCTACGTTCCTACCAACAGGGCACAAGGGTTCCATTTTCTCCACATCCTCACCAGCACTTGTTGATTTATTGAGGATAGCCATTCTGATAGGTGTTAAGAAGATAGTTCATTGTGGTTTTAATTTGCATCTCTCTGATGATAGTGATATTGAGCATCTTTTCATATATCTATTGGCCATATGTATGCCCTCTTTGGAGGATCTGTTCAAGTCCTTTGACCATTTTTTTAATTGGATTCTTGTTTTTGGTGTTGAGTTTTGTAAGTTCTTTATAAATTTTGGATATTAACTCCTTATCAGACATATCTGCAAACATGTCCTCCCATTCTGTGGATCTTTTTTATTTTGTTGTTTCCTTTGCTATGCAAAAAATTTTATATAGTCCTATTTATTTTTCTTTTGTTTCCCTTGACTAAGGAGATATTTCAGACAAAATATTGGTATAAGTAATGTCCACGATTTTACTGCCTATATTTTCTTCTAGGATTATATGGTTTAGGTCTAACAATTAAGTATTTAATCCATTTTGGATTTATTTTTGCATGTGGTGTAAAAAGTGGTCAGGCTTTATTTTTCTTCAGATACCTATCCAATTTTCCCAACACCATTAATTGAAAAAACTGTCTTTAGCCCATTGTATGTGCTTGCTTTCTCTGTTAAATATTAATTGGCTATAAAGGTGTGGGTTTATTTCTGAGCTCTCTATTCTGTTCCATTGACCTATGTGTGTTTTTATATCAGTAACATGCTGTTTTGATTACTATAGCCTTATGGTATAATTCAATATTAGGTAGCATTGATTCCTCTAAGTATGTTCTTCTTTTTCAGGAATGCTGTTGCTATGCAGGGCATTTTGTGGTTCCATATAAATTTTTGAAATATTTGCTCTAGTTCTTTGAAATATGTCATTGGACTTTTGATAGAAATTGCATTGAATCAGTAGCTTGCTTTGGGTGACATGATATTAATTCTTCCTATCCATGAATGCTGTATGTTCTTCCAATTATTTGTATCTTCAATTTCTTTCTTCAGTGTCTTATCATTTTCTGAGTACAAGTCTTTTATATCCTTGGTTAGAATTATTCCTAGGTATTTTATTCTTTTTAAAGCAATTGTGAATGGGATTATCTTCTTAATTTCCCTTTTTGTAATTCATTATTGGGAGATACATGTCCATGGCTGAATGACATAGAAAAAATATTAAATAAAAATAAATTTATTAGATATTAAATGTTCATTTTAAGAGCTTGCTAACTATGATCTATCCATTAGTTTCTTGGCTATAAATCAATGGAAAAATGTTTGTTGAATGGAATAATTATTCAATCCAGGTTTGTGTGAGGTATTTCCTATTTAAGCTCAGTAGTAGCTGTATATTGTTTTATAACCATTTTTTCCATTACATAAAGTGCTACTTTTCATATTCATTGTAGCATTATTCACAATAGAAATGACAGTGGAAGTGACTCACTGATAGAGAGAATATGGCATATACATTCAACAGAATATTATTCAGCCTTAAAGAAGCAGATAATCCTGTCACATGCTACAATATAGATAAATTTTGAGAACATTATGCTAAATGAAATAAGTCAGTCACAGAAAGACAAAATCCTTATGATCCCACTTATATGTAATATCTAAAGTAGCCAAATTCATAGAAACAAAAAAGAGGATTGTGGTTGCCAGGGGCTGGAAAGAGAGCAAAATTGAAAGTTGTTGTTCAACTGCCTTTTGATCCAGCAATTCCACTACTTGGACTATACCCAAAGAATCCTGAAACACCAATTCATAAGAACCTATGTACACCTATGTTCATAGCAGCACTATTTACAATAGCCAAGTGCTGCAAACAGCCTAAGTGCCCATCAGTGGATGATTTGGTACATTTACACAATGGAATTCTATATAGCAGAAAGAAAGAAGGAACTTGTACCCTTTGCAACAACATGGATGGAACTGGAGAGTATTATGCTTAGTGAAATAAGCCAGTCAGCGAAGGGCAAATATCATATGATCTCACCCATTACAGGACAATAATGAACAAAACTAACAACAAGCAAAACAGAACCAAATATATGAATACAGTGAATAGGCCTTCAGTGGTCAGGGGGAAAGAGGTTGGGGGGAGGGGAGAGGCAGAGGCAGGGAAGGGGAGCAGCTTAGACAAGAACCTAGTATAAAGGAACCATGGACATGGACAACAGGTGGGATTGATGTTGGGGGGGAATGGGTGAGTAGGGAGGAGGACAGAGGAGAGCAAAAAGGCGATGGATATAATACAACAATAAAAAAAATGAAAAAAAAAAGAAAGTTGTTGTTCAATGGGAACAACAACTCTTTTTGTAAGATGAAAAAGTTACAGAGATTCACAACAAGTTGACTATTGTTAACAATGCTGAACTATACATTTAAAAATGGTTTAAAATAGTAAATTTTGTGTTTTGTTTTGTTTCCGCTTTCCCTCCTTTTTCTTTTCTTCAACTCACAATCTGTCCCCAATTCAATATATGCACTGAATCAAGAAAAATACCGGAGAGAATAATGAATGTCCTGTTCATTTCTTCCCTTTGCAGTTCTCCACAACAGGTGCCTCAGTTTTACTTCAGGAAAATGAGCGGAAAGTTGAAGGGAAGCTCAATTCCAGCTTTCTAATTATGGGAACTAGACCATTTCTTCTAATTCAGGCTCAAAATATGTAGTCTGCCAGACAACAGGTAAAAATCTAAGTTCTTAAGATCTCCAAAACCAAATGAGAAATTAAGTTAAATAAAAATATTAATATACTCCCACATTCATAAATAATGTGCCATAACTGATCTCAAATTAAAGAAAGTGAAACTAAGAAACACACACATACACAAATTTTCTTCTTCTTTACTAATCAATGAAACAAAAAATAAGAAAATAAGTCTCACAAATGAATAGCTTATCCCATTAGAAAATACTTCACTCTACAATCTATTTGCACTGGTTTTCCATCAATTTCATCAAATTTTGCCTCTTCACTTTTGTTTGGGTGCAAAGCCCCATAATAAACAATAAGAAAAATAATTCCAAGGAGAAGAGTAAGAGCTATAATAATACTGATAGGTATAAAATAATCTGAATTAAAAATAGAAAGTGGGAACATCCACAACACAATCAATATTCCCAATGTTGCCAGTACCCTTACAATATAATAACAAGACATTTGACATTTGGTATTCTGTCCCTTAATATTAAAAAATGTAAAAATAAGAATAAATCCAACAATAATCCTGTACAGGTACTCCATACTGATGGAAACACAAAACTGAGTTTGGTTTTTAAATGCCCACAATATACCTAAAAACCAAAGAAATAACAACAGATATAAAGCAATATTCACATTTAAGAAAAAAAGAAGTACAAGGCTCATCATCCAAGATAATAATGTAAACAACTTGTAAAAGAGATATATGAGTTTACAACAGAGCCCATTGAAGAGATTTTTATCAGGCAAGGATTTTCTTAAAGCTACTTGAAAATCAAGAGTCGACCAAGAAATAGCACAGCAAGAGACCATGATGGCTGCATCTATAAAAAAAAAAAAAATTGAAAAGGTATATTGTTATAAAGCAATAATAATAGTAATATTAAATTACTATATACCATATATGCCTTATCTGTATTTACACACACCCAGAAACACATGTCAAGCACTTTATATACACATCTCATCCAATTCTTGGAGATATATATTAACATTACCATATTAACTATGAGAAATGAATACTTGGAGAATATATATTACTTGACCCAAGTCATGCAGCTAGCAAGTTGCAGACAGTTGAGATTTGAATCTAAATCTGCCTGAATCCAAAGTTAGTGCACTTAACCAATGCAATAGACTGCTTTACAAGATTCTAAATAAATTGTACAAATTTTGGGCACATTTTATTGAGCAGCTGGTATAGTGAAAACTACATACTCTGGAAATTCTCTGAGACAGTACAGTTATAGTCCTAACTTTTCCCATCTCTTTAGCTTCAAGCCTGGGCATATATCTAATTCCCTAGATCAACATCAATGGGTAGGGGTACAACTTAACACAAGTATGACTTAAGTATTAACGAGATCAATTTCCCATATCTTTAAAATGATGGATCAAATACATTGTTCTAAAAAACTTACGAATTTCTATAAATTTGACCTCTTTACCCCAATTTCCCCCAATGAATAACAGAAGGATAAATTCATTACTACTTTAGAAAGGCATGGTCATTTAATGCCACTGTCAAAACTGAGACTCATAAAACTATATCCAGACTATACCTACATTGACCAATGTGACTGGGTTTTGACAAAACCCATGAAAGATAATTAAGATAATTAATCCAGCTTTATGGGTAGAATTTTCGACCTTCCTTATGAAGGCCCTGAGTTTTGTTTTCAGTTGTTTAACACCCTGGGAAGCCATCAAAACTGAATCTGCTATTTATAAGGTTCAGTAAAAAAATTCAATGTATAAATGCCTTTAGAGTCCCACTTAACCCTTTTGAGTTCCTACTTTAATACATATTTTGGCCTGTTATATTAGATTCTTATGTGGGCTTTTGAAAATATTTATCTAATAGTTGTAGGTATTTTCAGAGAGAGGGTTGATTCAAATAATTTAGCCTTTCGATGGTACAGCTGATTTGAATAACAAGTTTTTCATTTGCTTTCCATCTTCTAAATAGTTGTTGATATCTCTAATTTGCTATTCTACTCTGCATTCTCTTTGTTCTTGTAGATTTATATTATTTTTACTCCATTACTCTTATTAGTGATAGAATATATTCAATCTTCTGAAGTACTTCTATAAGTAGCCTTATTTTTTTAACATTTTGAGTTATTCTTCCTGATTGTCAAAATAATACATGGTTACTGTAGAAAATTTGGAAATTCAGAAAAGTATAGAGAAGATTAAATAAATTTATTCATGATCTCACTACTCAGAAGCAGCCAGTTAACTTTTTTCATATTTTCTTCTAGACATTGTTCTATATAATAATTTCTTTGTATCCTTAAAAGTATGCTGACAGAAAACTTAATAAACTCCTTTTTGTCTGAATTTTATTTTAGATTTACTTTCCTATGTCATTAAAAGTTGTCACTACAGAGGGGAGAAAAAAAGGGATGGATGTAATACAACAACAATAAAATTAAAAGAAAAAAGAAAAAGAAAAAAAAAAAAAGTTGTCACTATTTCCATTGGCTACATAATGTTTTATAGTAACAGTGTACAACTTATTTACTATTTTTTTTCTATTGTTAGACAATTAGATTATTTTTCATTTTTTTGCTATTTTTAACTAATACCTCAACTTTTTACTTCAAAGAGAAACTGAAAAAGAGGGAAGAACCATTAGATGAGGATAACAGTGATTGGATCCCACTGCTGATCTGGATGATATGACCTATTTGGAATCATCAGCAGCTCTATCATAAAACAGGCTATAAACTCTAAATGTTGAACTTCTAGTTTCAGTAACTATATGACACAGAATAAGTCCCAACGCACAAATTATTTGTATCACAAGGAAAAAGAGATCTCATACATAGTACGTTCATTTCAGCATCTTACTAACAACCAAGGTAAATATAATAATATTAAAAGGGATGCCCTAGTTGGTGTGGCTCAGAGGATTGAGCACCAGCCTGCAAACCCAAGGGCTGCTGGTTCAATTCCCATGAGGGCACATAACCAGATTGCAAGCCAGGTCCCCAGCTGAAGGCATGTGAAAGGCAACCATATCTTAATGTTTCTCTCCCTTTCTTCCTCCCTCCCTTCCCCTTCTCTCTAAAAATAATAAATAAAAAGAGAGGGGCTTCACTCTAGAGGTTTATGGGGAATATTGAAACAGACTATTCAGGGGAATGAGCTGATCTCACAGGTGAGCCTAGAATAGTGGGAACTTCAGGAAAGATGACAATCTGGTCCTTTGAGATGAATCAAAGTCTGCATGCAACTTTTGTCATTAATGAAAACTGAAACTATTATTCAGCAAAAAATTTAAAAAAATTTTTAACATCTCAAACTAAACACCTATTAAAATTTTTCATGGAAATACCAAACTATCCTTTAAAATATCCCCTAATAAGGAGATATGTTATAATAGAGCAACATACTGGCCAACTTTAATGAGCTCTGTAGCATTTGCACTTACATCTAATGATTCCAATTCTGGAAATTTACCCTATGGATATATTTCATGCATGCAAAATGACTCATGTATAAGATTATTCATTGCAGCATTTTTGCAATAGTAAAATATTATAAACAACCTAAATTAACATAAAAAGGAACTTGTTAACTAAATCATGATACATCCATAATCTGTAATGTTATGCAAATAGCAATGGTCCCTTTCTCTACTGATATAATTTCCAAGATATACTGTTAAAGGTAAAAGACAAAGACAGTTTTTATTTTTGTTACTATTTCTATGAAAGAGAGGGGAGAGAGAGAGGGATAGAAAGAGACAGAGAAACAGAGAATCAATATAGGCTTTGAAAAAATATTCTAGAAGAATCATCAAAAAACTGACAATAGTTTCCATTCTGGGCGAAGGAATGGGAAGATAGGGGAGAGAGAGAACATATTTTTATATATTTATAGATATTTAAACCATATACTTTTTTAAAAATAAATAATTATATAAAGAAAAACAATTGAAAAATTCTAAAACCTGCCAAAGAGTTATGTAGTTAACATAAGATCTCAGTGGTATCCATCTAACAAAAGCTATTAAGAAAGACTTACTTACACTGACTGAAATTTGCTTGACCATGTTCCAGAAAGATATAGAGCTGAAGAACAAGTTGTGGACAGCCTTCCAGGTAGGTCTCAAATAGCCTGAGCATGCTCAAATCAGTCATTCTATCTATAACTTCTTTATGTGGATCAATTTGTTCTTCAATGAAGTTATTGGTTTTGCTGCTATATTTGAAAGCCACATTATAACCCTTTTTCAAGGCAAACCAATACCTGTAAAGTAAACATGAATGTTTATCTTCAGTAATATAGTTTATATCATGTATGTTAACATACACAATAATTTTGAAAAAAAAGTAGCATATGTTTAAGTACAGATTTTTTCCCACAAACTTTCTCTACTACAAATTTCTTCTCATGTTTGCTTTATTGAGATTCAGGCTCCATAAAAAAAACTTTTTTTATCCTCACCTGAGGATATGCTTATTGATTTTAGAGGGGGAGAGAGAGGGAGAAAAACATCAATGTGAGAGAGAAGCATCAATCAGTTAGTTGTCTCTTGTATGTACCCCAACCAGGGACTGAATCCACAACATAAGCATGTGCCTTGAAGGGGAATTGAATCACAATCTTTCAGTTTACTAGATGACATGCCAACAGAGCCACAACAGCCAGGACAGGACTCCATAAACTTCTATTTCATGTTTGACGTGCCATTTTGTGTTAGCACTGTTAAACATACATGATCTCATTTCATCCTTACAATAATTATGTAAATGTATTATTCCCATCTTACAGGTAGAGAAGGTAAGGCTGCAAACAGTAAAGTGATTCATTGAGAGTTACACAGAGTGTAAAGGGTAGACGTAAAGCCCAAACTAAGATTTTATGCTTCCTAGTCTTGACCATTACTTTTGGAAAAACAAACTGCAATTTTCAATTCATGGAATTTATCTTATATACAAGGTAAACATATGCCCTTGTGATGATGTCAATGTTGGAGATTTAATCTTCTTTCACTTTAATCTAGCAAATTACTCAGTTTATGCATGGCACTAGTCTCCTTGACTATTACCAGCCTGGAAAATACTTAAAATCTCAGACTCAAAACACATCCTTGCTCAAGCTCTTCTTTTGAAAGAATTTTAAAGTGCACATAAATTATCATCATGCAAATAAAATTAACTTAAAAATTGAGACACTTACTTAGAAAATATCTGAGTCTAGGATTCTAGCCCAACGTTTATCAAAATTCTTAATCTACACTTCAGTTTCCTCATATATAAAATAAGGGCAGTGGATATATAAGGGTGAGCAAAAGTAGGTTTAAATGTCCACTTTCATTGGCCATTGGTTAAATGACCAGCCATTATTTCCTAAAAAATAAATCACAAGTAAGGACACTAAATAAGAAGAAGAAGAAGAAATAAGAAGACTGATAATACAAATAATATAATTAATAAAGATAGTAATATAAGAATAAATTGTTTTGCATACTCAAACTGTAAACCTACTTTTACTCACCTCTGTGTTATCTTGTTTCAACCTGCTCCTTCTATCCGTTTTTCCCATTTCAGTAAATGATACTAACATTCACCATGTTAGTGACCAAAACATGGTGACATTTTGGCTCAGACCAAAAATGTGGAAAGAACTTCTAACTCCTTTCTTTTTCTCATACCCTATAAAAATTTCTCAGCAGATTCCTTGGTTCTAACAGTATACTCACCAAAGACAGATTACAAATATACCCAAATCTAAACTCATCATTTCCACTGCTATTGACCTAATTTAGGCAGCTCTTGAAGTAATCCATGCCAATCTCTCTGGCATGGATTATTTCAAGAGCCTCATAACTGGTCTCTCTGATTCTACCTCTGATTCCTATACATTCTTCTCCCTACACAACATCTAGGCTGAATCTGTTAAATGTAACTCAGATGTCACTCCTCTGCTCAAAATGTTCCAATGATTTCCAGCACCTAGAATAAAACCCAAAGTCCTTACCATGTCTTATAAGACCCTCCATGATCTGCCTCCTGCATGCACTACCACCACCACTACTTTTCCATCTGTTTCTTCCCAACTTCCTGTGTACCCTTCTTGCTGTTTCTGCCAACATAAAGGGTTCTGTCTTTGCTACTGTTCCCTCTCAACCCCAGATATTTTACAATCTTACTCCTTAACTTCATAAGGGTGATTTAAGATAACTGAAGTAAAACTTGTCAAAAGTAAATAAATCCAAAATCTTAGTTGAAGATTTTAACACTCAATTCTCAGTAATTGAAAGAAAAAGTAGCCCCCCCCCACACACACACAAAATCAGTAAGAATATACAAGATTTTAATAACATTGCCAGACAAATTGTCCTAATTTACGTGTAAAACAGTATACTCACCAATGGAAAATTACAAATTCTTTTCAAATACACAGGGAATATTCACTAAGTTGGACTATAAAACAAGTCTCAAATTTAAGAAGACTAATCATATAAAGTGTTCCCTGACCAAAACAAAATTAAATGAGAAATCAACAAGATATCTAGAAAAATCCCCTACTATTTAGAGGTTGAGAAAAAAGGTCCAGATCCTAAAGCTTTGTAAATATTGTACCCTAAGATATTTGAACATTACTAAATGACCTTTCTCTAAAGACTTTAAAGTAGAAAAATAGGTAGAAAGGAGAGTTTAACTATTTAATTCCCATTTAAGAAACTATAAAGAAGGACCTAGAGATCTGTAAGAGGAAGGAGACTAGTCTCCTATTGTGCTCTCTTTTATATAATTTGAACTTTTTCTAACCATGTATTTAAAAATAACTTCCATAAATGCATGTGATATACTCCTTATTATATTATCTATTAAATGCTTTGTATTCCTCTTTCAAAAATAAAAATAAAAATAACTTCCATATTTTAAATACATAATTCAAATGTCTATCACATATTGATCAAAGGAAAGATCACCTTTGGCAAAAAGAGTTTTCATCACAAATCATGCATAAAATGGAAATTTAAAAGTGTCACCTAAATTTATATTCTGGAAAATGAAACATTCCATTCCACAGACCCCCTGAGCAGAAACAGAATACTTAATAGCAACAGACACTTATGCTAATAAATAATACATGTTGATATGCTGTCTTTCATCTACCAACACAAAATCAATTTACTTATTCTCTAAGGAAATGAACCATAATTCAGCAAATCTCAAAGTTTTCCATACTTAGTCTGAACGAACCCCTGGAAAATTTGGCCCATTTTATGAACTGTTTTAATTTTGCTTATTTCTCACTATTTGTCTCAGTATTCTGCCATTTCTGCACTAAGAAAATATACAGAAAAAGAAGAAAGACGAAGAGAGGAAAGTATCTTTGTTTATCTATCTGGCATTTTTGCTAATAGCCAACCTCATTCAATCTTTCCATTTTTTAAATTGTTTAAATAGGCAAAAATTCAAATAAGTCAAAAATCAAAAAATACAAAAAGTTATTAGGTGAAAAAAACTAATCCCACTCTATAACACAAGTACCAAATTTTCACCCTCCCTCATGACCACAGAAATCACTATTACTAGTTTCAGATGTGCGCCCTTCTAGAGCTGCTATATACTATACACATACAAGCAAACATATATTTTTTTTTCCTTTTCACCACCTCTTTTCTTTTTTAACACAGATTGTACCATATTATACCTGCTATCTACCCCTTGTCTTTTCCCTTAAGAAAGAATACATTTTGGGCCCTAGCTGGTGTAGCTCAGTAGATTGAGTGACAGCCTGAGAACTGAAAGGCCACTGGTTTGATTTCCAGTCAGGGCACATGCCTGGGTTAGCCAACCAGGTCTCCAGTTGGGGACATGCAAGAGGCAACGAGAGGTAAGTGATCCATGTATCACTCACACATCGATGTTTCTCTACCTCTCTCCCTCCCTTCCTCTCTCTCTAAAAGTAAATAAATAAAATCTTTAAAAATACGCATTTTGGAGTTCTTTCCCTGTCAGTACATAAGTACTTTATCATTCTTTGTAATAGCTATGTAGTATTGCCATTGCATAGATATACCATAAACTCTTATCAACAATCATTCAAATCGTTTCCAATATTTTGCTATTACAAACAATGCTACAATCAGAAAGTTGTGTATGTATGTCACTTTACACATATTAAAGTATGATAAATTCCCAGAAGACAAACTTTTGCCCTAAAAGTATATGCATCTGAAATACGGTCAAACTGCCCTCCACAGGGATTACACCAATCCACACTTCCATCAACAAAGTATGACTGCATGTTTTCCCATGCCTTACAAGAAAAGTATATTATCACTTGGATTTTTACCAATCGGTTAAGTGAATAATAATATCTCAGTAAAGCTTCAACTGGCATTTTTATTCTGAATGAGGTTTGGCAGCTTTCATAGAATTTAAAAGCCATTCACATTCTTTTTTTTTTTAAAGATTTTATTTATTATTTCCAGAAAGAGGGGAAGGGAGAGAGACAGAGAGGAAGACAGACATCAGTATATGGTTGCCTTTCACCTGCCTCCAGCTACAGACCTGTCTGGAGACCTGGCTTGCAATCTGGTTATGTGCCCTGGCTGAGAATCAAACCAGCAATCCTTGGGTTTGCAGGCTGGTGCCTTATCCACTGTGCCACCAGCCAGGGTGCCAATCACATTCTTTTCTATGAATTATGCTTATTATTTTTCTACTTTTCTATTGGATACATGACCATGTACTTTTTGACTTCAGAGGCTCTTTAAATATTAGAAAGCTAGTCCTTCATTATAAGTTGCAAATATTTTTCCCTATTAATGTTGTTTTTCTTTTAGCTTTGCTTTTTGTTTTAGTTTGTTCATTAGAGGAGTTTCACTTTTATTTGACATGCATTTTTTAAAATATTTTAGTCATTTATTTTTAGAGAGAGAGGGAGGGAGAAAGAGAGGGAGAGAAACACCAACTTGTGGTTGCCTCTTGTGTGCCCCCAACTGGGGAACTTGCCCACAACCCAGGTGTGTGCCCAGACTGGGAACCGAACCAGAGACCCTTTGATTCAAAGGCCAGCACTCAATCCACTGAGCCAAACCAGTCAGGGCTAAAATCTTTTTGGAAACTATTTTAAATATCCAAAGTAAATAGAAGAAAGACAATAATAAAGATCAGAGCAGAAATAAATGAAATAAAGACTAAAGAAATAGAAAAGATCAATGAAACTAAGAGCTGGTTCTGTGAAAGATAAGCAAAATTAGCCAACCTTTAGACTGACTTGTAAAGAAAAAAGAAAGAGGGTTCAAATAAATAAAATCAAAAATAAAAGAGAAGTTACAGCTGACAACACAGAAATATAAAGGATAAAGAATATGACAATTATATGCCAACAAACTGAACAACCTAGAAGAAATGCATAAATCTTTAGAAAGACACAACCTTTCAATACTAAATCAGGAAGTACCTCCAGCCCTGAATTTAAGTGTAGAGTCCATCTTACAGAAACTCTAGACATCTCCTAAGAATAAAATCCAAGTCTCTATAGATGACTTGGTGAAGACCTCATTTCAAGGACAATAATCAGAACATTAAGTATTGATACTAGGAAAATAAGGCAATATGAGTGCCCAAAAGTAAAAGCAGAGCCAGTAAGAACAAACCTGAAAAAGCTTCAGATACTGAAATTGTAAATGAAACAATTATGCTTACTGCATTTAAAGATATAAATGGCAAGTATGAAATATCTGCAGTGAACAGGAAACTATAAAAAGTGACATAGCAGACTTGAACAGAACTAAATATAGCTTCTAAATATAAAAACTGTATAATCAAAATTTAAAATTCAATGGTTAGCTATAACATTTTGACATTATGAAAAAATTACACAAATGTACCATAGTCAAAAAATAAAAATTTTAAATAACTAAAATGTAAGAGTCATGTTAGATAAAATGAGAGGTCTAACTTTCATTTCCTTGCAGTTCCAGAAGTCAAAGAGACAGAAATATGGTAAAGGAAAGGTTAGAAAGTAATGACTAGAATTATGCAGAACCGATAGAAGTTTCAAAGAATCATGAGGAGTAGCCCTGGCTGGTAGCACAGTAGATAAGGTGCCACCCTGTGAAACCAAAAGTCGCTGGTTTGATTCCTAGCCAGGGCACATAACCAGGTTGCAAGCCAAGTCTCCAGCCAGCTCTGTAGCTGGAGGCAGGTGAAAAGCAACCATACATTGGTGTTTCTCTCTGTCTCTGCCTCTCTTCCTTTCCCTCTCTCTGGAAATAAGTAAATTTAAAAAAAAGAAAGAAAGAATCATGAGAAGTAGCAGATCCCAAGCAAGAGAAATAAATCTATACTTCAGTATCATAATTAAACCACAGAAAACAAAAGAAAAAGAGAAAAATCAAATAACAACTTTCAATTAAAACATAAATAAATAAATATACAGTAAAATTTCAGATATTCCATGCAGCAATATTTTTGCCAGTATATATCCTAGTGTAAGGGAAATAAAGGAAAAAATAAACAAATGGGACTACAACAAATTAAAAAGCTTCTGCACAGCTGTAGAAAACATCATCAAAATGAAAAGGGGCCCAATCGTATGAAAAACATATTTGCTAATGATATCTTGGACAAGGGTTTGATGTCCAAAATCTATAAAGCACTCATATGACTCAATACCAGGACAACAATCTTTTAAAATGGGATAGAACCAAGATGTAGGAGGAATAAGTGGAGCTACATCAATCTCCTCCCAGGACCAATCTGGAATTATAACTTAAATGGGAAGAAGTCACCTGAAATAACCAACAGAACGCCGGCTGGAAAGAAGCCCTATAACCATGGACAGACAGAAGAGACCACTTCATCACAACGAGACTGGTAGGAAGTACAGGGACAGAAGAGGGCTGGCGAGGCCCCCACTGGTGGCAGCTGAAGGGATGGAGAAACATCTCAGCAGCCGGGGACTCCATCTGAGAAGGGTGGGAGCTGAACCCCCAACTGGGCTTCCCAGCCTACAGCAACACAGCTGAAAGTAAAACAGCACCCAGGGTAAAAAGCAAAAAACAGCCAGGTTTAGCTGGCTTGAAAGACAGACAGAGTTCTTAAAGGAACCAAGCATGAAAATACATTGGCACCCACTTACCCTGGTCTCCAGCAGAGGGAGGGCAGAGAAGACTAAATATGCTTAAGGATAGTTGGAACAGTGGCTTTGAGGAGCGAAATGAGGGAGCAGCCCATGAGGTCCCAATGCTGACCCATCTCTCCCATACAGCAGGCAGACCACTCTTCTCCAAGTGGCGGTAACCTGAGGGGAACCGGTAGCTCTACCCACAGGAGTTAATCCACTCTACCTAGCAGTGCCCAAACCTGGTGGCTGATCACAGATTGACTGGATTACAACTAACTTAATCTGTCCCACCCAGTGGTGCCTACACCTGACAATTTATCACAGATTAATTGTATTAACAACTGAAGGGGACAAAGACAGTGGCTCTCTGGTAGGCTCCAACAGAGTGACTAGGCTGACTGAAACACAAGCTGATGTCACCAGGGGCGGATCCAGGAAGTAAAGAAACTGCACCTCTACATGATAAAAGATCACACCACAAAGACAGAAAGTCAAAGCTAACCAATTTAAGAAGCAGAAACAAACAAAAAAATAGAGCCACCTAAAATAGAAAAACAGGCCCTGGCTGGTGGCTCAGTGGATAGGTGACAGCCTGCGAACCCAAGGGTCGCTGGTTCGATTCCCAGCCAGGGCACATGGCCAGGTTGCAAGCCAGGTCTCCAGCCAGGTCCGTGGCTGGAGGCAGGTGAAAGGCAACCATACGTGGAAAAAATAATAAAATAAAATAAAATAAAATAGGGAAACAAAGAAAAAAAATCCTCATCAAAAGGAAAGGAGGAATCCCCAGAAAGAATGCGAAATGAAACAGAGACAAGCACACTATCAGACATGGAATTCAAAATAATGATTATAGAGAAGCTCAATGAGCTCAGTGAGTTCAAAGAAAACTACATACAATTCCAGGGGAACTACAAAGAACTCCAGGGAAGCTACAAGGAACTTACTGAGAACTACACCAGCATTAAAAAGGACATAGAAACTATCGATAAGAGCCAGGAGGAAATGAAGAATACAATTTCTGAATTGAATAACACAGGAGAAGAAATCAAAAGCAGGCTAGAGAAAGCAGAGGATTGGATCAGTGAACTGGAAGCCAACATAAAAAAACCTCCCAGATAGTGCAACAAAGTGCAACAAAATGGAAAAAAAAAAAAAAGAAAAAGAAAAAGAATGAAGACACCCTGGCTATTAGCACAGTGGATAAGGTGCCGGCCTGCAAACCCAAAGGTCGCAGGTTCGATTCCCCAGCCAGGGCACATAACCAGGTTGCAAGCCAGGTCTCCGGTCAGGTCTGTGGCTGGAGGCAGGTGAAAAGCAACCATACGTTGATGTGTCTCTCTCCCTCTCTGCCTCTCTCCCTTCCCCTCTTTCTAAAAATAATAATGAAATAAAATCTTTAAAAAAGAAAAGTTAAAAAAAAAAAAGAATGAAGACATTTTAAGAAAGCTACAAGACAACATGAGATGCAATAATATCCATATCATAGGGAAACCAGAAGAGAAGCAAGGGATGGAAAACCTGTTGGAAAAAAGTAATAACAGAAAACTTCCCTAACCTGAGGAGAGAAAAAGTCACTCAAGTGCAGGAAGCACAGAGGGTCCTAATGAAAATGAACCCAAACAAGCCCACTCCAAGACATATCACCATTAAAATGGCAAATTTCAAAGACAAACAGCGAATCCTAAAAGCAAGAGTGAAACAGTTAATAACATAAAAGGGGGCTCCAATAAAGTTATCAGCTTATTTCTCCACAGAAGCACTACAAGCCAGAAGAAAATGGCAAAAAATATTCCAAGCAATGAAAAACAAGACTACTCTACCCAACAAGGCTCTCATTCAAAATAAAAGGTGAAATAAGGAGTTTCCCAGACAAAAGAAGGCTAAAAGAATACATCTCCAGCCCTGGCTGGTAGCACAGTGGATAAGGCACTGGCCTGTAAACCCAAAGGTCACCGGTTTGATTTCCCAGCCAAGGCACATAACCAGGTTGCAAGCCAGGTTTCCAGCCAGGTTTGTAGCTGGAGGCAGGTGAAAGGCAACCATACACTGATATCTCTCTCCCTCTCTGCCTGTCTCCCTTCCCCTCTCTCTGAAAATAATAAATAAAATCTTAAAATAAAAAATACATCTCCACAAAACCAGCATTGCAAGAGATACTACAGGGTCTGCTTTCAAAAAGATGAAGAAACAGATAGAGAGGAAAACAGGCATAAAGGGGGAAAATGACAACAAATAAGTATCTATGAAAAATAACCTTAAATGTAAATGTATTAAATGCACCAATCAAAAATCATAGGGTAGGCCCTGGCTGGTAGCTCAGTGGAATGGCGCCAGCCTCCGAAACCAAAGATCACTGGTTTGATTCCCAGTCAGGGCACATAACCAGGTTGCAAGCCAGGTCTGTAGCTAGAGGCAGGTGAAAGGCAACCATACATTGGTGTTTCTCTCCCTTCCTTCCTCCCTCCCTGCCCTTCTCTCTATAAATAATAAATTAAATCTTTAAATATATAGATAGATAGTAGCTGAATGGATAAGAACCAACTTTAACATTTAATGCTTTAAAATGATCTTTTATGAATAGATTTTACAAAATAATGTATAGTTTTGTATGTTTGTTGTATCTGCATTACTACACCTGGAGTTTTCTTATATTGGAACTATTTCCTAGGTTGGGAGAATCAAGTAACTTGCAATAACTCTTAGGAAAATTGAATGCAGTTAAGGAGAGAAAAAGTAAGAAAATGTGGGTGTATATGACATAGAATGCATGCTATCTTTCTTATTCACTGTTACAAAATATATGCTTGCTTGTGGGTATATAATATATAGATTTTATTAGCAACCTATATTTTAAATATCAACCAACTGGTAGTTGGTGTGTTGAGAAATTAGTCAATCTTTAGGTTAGAAAAGATGCTGAGAATGAAGACTAATTTTGAATGGAAGTTACCAACTACTAAACTATATGACTCATGTACATAGGCAAAATATATTCTCGTATTAATAATTAAATTAGATAAGATTACTTTCTATTTACACTATCTTTCTATTTACACTATCTTACAAATAGATAGTGTAAATAGATATTTCTAGCAATGTAGGCCACCAAATCGAGGGTGCTTGGGAAAATGTATTAATCCTATAGTAAACTTCATTATTCAAATGTGAAAGTATCTCATTTCTACCTGAACAGACTCTTAAATAGTTCAGTGATTAGTTTACAACCACATAAGAAGTCAACTACAAGCTCAAAAAATAGCTAGAATACTATTCTATGAAATTATTTATATCCTAGTGTTTGTTTGTTTTTTTGTACCTCAGCTTAGTAAATATCATAATTTCTACTCTGTGAGTACCAGCTGAGCATTGCAAGTGCCATTATTTCTGAAGGCTTCAACTAGTAAAACATATGTAAAGGAGAAACAGGCTATTGAAAGAAATTAGACCTTTGCATGGCAAAAAATAAATAAATAAATAAAATTAAATTTAAAAAAAAAAAAAATATATATATATATATATATATATATATATATATCACTCTACTAAGATGGAAAGCTCCAAAAAGAGTAAGTTGCCGCTCCAGTAGCTTAAAATAAAGTTGAGTTGTATTGTTGGAGGGGGTAGGATTTCACTCAGAAACCAAATTCATTTTTCACTATGGGTTGGATACTATCTCTAGGACAGCTTTCACAAAAATGAGATCTGCAATACACCATTTCTGTAATATATTTCACAAAAATAGCATCCAAGAGTAAAGTAAGTTAAAAAAATGCTTAATATGCTATAACATATCTAAAATATTATCATTTAACATGCAATAATTATATAAACTATTGACATTTTCTTAAATTTATTTTTATTTTTTTAGAGATAGGGGAAGGGAGAGAGGCAGAGAGGGAGAGAGACATCAATGTATAGCTGCCTTTCACCTGCCTCCAGCTACGGACCTGCCTGGATACCTGGTTTGCAACCTGGTATGTGCCCTGGCTGCGGAATTGAACCAGCAACCTTTGGGTTCGCAGGCTGGCTCCTTATTCACTGTGTCACCAGCCAGGGATATTGACATATTTTAATTTGTTGTATTAACTTTTCAGAATCCATTATTACTTTATAGTACATTGCAATTTGAGCTAACCACATCTTAAGTTACTACCATATTGAACATAGCAGAAGTAAAGAATGAAAAAGACTAAATCTTTTGGGAATGAAAATAGAGATTGTTTATTTTATTTTTATTTTTCTAGCCAACGAGAAGTCTTCTTATAAGTAGGACCTGGGAAGGATAATTATGAGATGAGATTTTATTTTAGGGATAAGAAATGAAAGAAATTAGACCAAAATACCTCTAATAGAAATGTTTTGCGGCAATTAATTAATTAATCATGTTATTAGACACTGTCATGGGAGTAGAAATATCTTTTCTAGTATAACATTTGTAAAAATATGTATGTGATAAATATACTTGTGCATGTGTTTGGTAATACTGCAATTGATATTACTTTAAAATGTAGTTTTTTAAACAAATGAACTAACACAAGCATTTTGAAATAATGAAAAGAAAATTTTGTATTAATATGATTTGAGAAGCTGGCAGAAGGCAGTAATTTAATGGTGAATTGTCGGGATGTGAAAAAGAAAAAGAAGTATATATTGGTGGTTACAGAATGGACAAAGGGATGTTAAAAATAATAGAGGAAATGGAGAAATCAAAGAACTTACATGCATGACACATGTACATGAACTAAGGGTGGCATTGCTGGAGGGAATGGGAGGTACCATGTAGAGGGAGGAAGGGGGCATGGGCAATTGGGACAACTGTAATAGGAAAATCCATAAATTTATTTTTAATGGGCAAAGAACCTGAACAAACAGTTCTCCAAGGAGGACATACAGAGGATGCTTAACATCACTGGTCATTAGAGAAATGCTAATGAAAACCACAATGAGATACCACCTCACACCTGTCAAAATGTCCATCATTAACAAATCAACAAACAGTGCTCTGGCGAGGATGTGGAGAAAAGGGAACCCTAGTGCACTGTTGATGGGAATGCAGACTGGTGCAGCCACTGCAGAAAACAGTGGAAATTTCCTCAAAAAATTAAAACTAGAATTTCCTTTTGACCCAGTGATTCCACTGCTGGAATTATAACCTAAGAATCCTGAAACACCAATTCAAAAGAACTTATGCACCCCTATGTCCATAGCAGCACTACTTACAATAGTCAAGTGCTGGAAACAGCCTAAATGCCAATCATGAGTGGATCAAAACACTGTGGTACATTTACATAATGGAGTACTAAACAGCATGGATGGAACTAGAGAATGTTATCCTAAGTACAATAAGCTAGTCAGTGAAGGACAAATACCATTTGAACAAAATAAACAAATGAGCAAAACAGAACCAGAGGCATAGAAACAAGGAATAGACTGATAGCAACCACAGGGGAGTGGGGAGGGGAACAGGGTAGAAAGAAGGGGAAGGGACTAGTCAAGGAACATGTATGAATGACCCATGGACATTCATGGGGTGGGGGATTGACTCAGTGGGGCTGGGTGGAAGAAAGCAAAGGGGAGAAAACTGGGTCAACTGTAATAGAACAACAGTAAAATATTTAATAAAAAATAAAATTTAAAAAGAAAAATAAAATAATATAGCTAATATAAAAAGAGCAAGAGAGAAATCGTAAAAGCAACCAGAGGGGAAAAAAGGCTTAAAAGACTGACACCTAACATTTCAAGAGAAACAATGAAACCCAAAAGATAAGGGAATATAAAACAAAGAGGAAATAACAAACCACTTATCTAAAATTCTATAGCCAGTAAAATATCTCTCACAAAAGATGATGAAATAATGACATTTCCAGACAACCAAAAATTGAGAGATGTTTTCACCAACAGGCTCTCAGTAGATGCAATTCTGGACCTCAAGGAGGAAGAAGAAAAGTGATGCTGAGTGGAAACTCTGAGGTTCAAGAAGCAATAAAAAATAAAGAGAATAATAAAAATATATGGCTAAGTATAAACAAAATTTAATAAAATTTAAGTACATAAAACAGAAATAATAACACAAAAATGTAATCTACTAAACACACGAATTAAAGTACCAGCAACATGGTATCAATACATGACATCAATACATGGAATTCAAATGTTCTGAGGTCTTTATATTATTTATTAGAGCAATAAAGGTTCTGTTCAACTTTAGACTTGGAATAATTTAAGACTACACATTATGGGAAAACTCAAGATTGTACTTTATGGACTGTGCTTCTATGGAAGATGTAGAACATTGAAGCAGGCCAGTGTCTCTGCCAAAACAACTAAAGAAACTGGAAACTAGGCTAATGTTTCTGCAGGTACTTGTGGCCTGAAGGTACTGGTTGATTCTGTTACTCAGGACAAGATGTTGAATATTTGGTTTTTACCAGGCAGAAAGCTGTTATTAGAAAACAGAAAAAAATAGCAGAGGTTTTAAAGATCTTGCAAGACTGAAGACAAGGATCTCAAAAACACAGTCAGTTTTTCCCCCAAGATATTTGCCAAATTTTGAACTATAAGATAAAGTCTAAAAGCTAAGCAGAAAGTCTTGAAAAAGCAAAGCAGAACTTCTGGCAGTCTTATGGTGCCTAGGAAATAAAGCCAGATCGTATCCAGGACATGTGGAAGGGAGCAAGACCACACCAGGCCCTCAGTGCCCTGGAAAGTTGCACCCAAGGAGCGAACTAAGAATAGATTGACCCTTAACATAAATGACCAGAAGAGAAAGGAAAATAGTATTATCTGAAAGCTCTATGAATTTTTATATATAATGTCTAACATTCAATTAAAAATTAGTAGGTATGTCAAAAGATAATAAAAATCAAGGTAATTTTGCCTTTCTTTTATAATACAATTTATAATTTATAGTACAATGTTTTGTACTTTCAAGTCATTATTCAAAACACCAATGAATATCATTCTCTAGATAAGAAATTTTACATTTATAGAATGGCAAATAACAAAGAATTGACCTAATTTCTAAGCTATCTGCAAGGGTAAATTTTATCCTTCTCTAGATATTATAACTACCTAATTCTCATTATTGCTCATACAGAATATTCATTAAATCTTATTTATTACTTTTACTCCATCCTTTTAAACATTTTCATCTTATTGAGAACATATAGTTTCAAAACTAACTTCCAGTGTTAACATCTAAAGTACTTTCCAACTTCCCTAAAACATGTTTTTTCTCATTACATATTTTGTTTCTCTTAATGTTATAACCTTAAAAGCTCTAGCTTTAAAAAGAAAAAGCATGCGAAAATACTTTGAAAACTATAAATCTCCACACAAATTTAATAGCATTTACTCTTATTAACATATAAAAAGCATGAAAAAATTAATACTTTCAACTAATTGCCATGAATATGTTGCTTTTTAACAGTATAGAATGAGAAATTAAACTTTATGTAGGCTATTAAAATAGTTCAAATTCCAAGTTTAACTGTAACAAAATAGTATGTTATCCTCATAATATGTTTTTAATTTTTCTCTTTCCTTTTAAGATATGTGTGTGTGTGTGTGTGTGTGTGTGTGTGTGTCCTTTTAACTGAATTAAATCCTTTAAGGTAATAATGAAAAAGTTATATGAAATTAGATATACAGAGAATCATGGAATTCTCAAAGTCTACTTAAATACTAGTTTCTTTCACTAGTAAAATAAGGTTTCGAACATAACTCATAAGGCTGCTTTTAGTTTTATGCCTGATTCCATACCAACTAACCACATGGCTACCACTGCAGTAAATGTTTCACTTAGTTACATCAATGGTATAAGTAACTTAAAAATTAAGTGCTCTAACAGAGTGGCAAGTAACAGACTATATTTGCACTTCTGGGCTTAGAATATAAAACAAAATATCACAAAAAATAGGAATGAGTCTTTTTGCTTCCCATAAAAAGTGAGTACATACCAGAAAAAGTAGCTTAATTAGATAAACTAAAACATTCTATTAATAAACCTGGAATTTCAGCAGTACAGCCATGACTCATACAAGTACCAATAATGAGCAAGTAACCTTTGTGCTACATGCAAATAGGACTTTGTATATTTGATGACCTACACAGAAAGGTAGTTTCTATTCAGATAAAAGAAAAATAGCATTTATGATCAAAAGTGTATGCTCACCTTGTAAAAATTCCTCCTTGTAAGCAGTGAAGTAGAAGAAAACAATGCTGACTTTCTTGGCCTACTTTCTTTAAATCGTCTTTGAACCAAGAATAACTAAAACACTGGACCACAAGTGTTCCAAAGAGCATAAAGCTTACTGTTAAGGCACCAAAAACATATTGTCCTTCATGGAAAAACCTAACAGATACCCAGATGTCCACAATTAAATCAGTTATATAGATTATAATGCCAAGAACTGACATCATAAAATTCAATTTAGTGTATTTCATTATGACTCACTACAGTGCTTAGTTGTCTACTGTCTTCTCTTATATAAAAAGAAAAAAGAAAAAAAAAAAACAACAATAAATATCAGTGCATCCTGAATTTTATTTTCTACTCCCTAAACCTATTTAGAAGAATAAATATTATGAAATTGGAACACTGAAAATCAAAGCGACTGATTTTAACTTTCTTTTCTAAATCTCTAATCTACTTTCAATGTTACAAGGCTTCATTCAGTCTTCTGTTTCACAATGATCTTCAGTACAGATGACAACACCTAAAATAAAACATATATATGTAAGATTCTAAAACTCTTGAGTATAATATTTTAAAACCCTGGGCCATGAATTTAATCAAGGCTCTAATTTTTTTAAATAATATATTACCAGTACATGTAGTTCTTATAACAACTTTGGGAAAGTAAAGTCTCAACAACATACTAACAAATTGACAACTTCTCCTCAGCCTATTTACCTTTTAAAAAGCTCACCCTAGCTCTTTCCGTTTTTTGCATGAGAAGATAGCTATTTGCAAACCAGGAAGTGGGCCTTTTCCAGACAATGGATCTGCAGGCACCTTGATCTGGTACTTCCTTACTCCAAACCTGTTTCTTCTAAGATATACTTCTGTAAAAGGCATCTCTATGCCAACTCTCACCTGCTTGCCAGCCAGACAGTCTGAAATTCACATCTAGAGATAGATTCTTCCAGGTTAAATATTTCCCTCTATTAAACAACAGCTATCTTCTAACACAAGTTACATATGACCATAAATTAGTACCATTTGTAATCTTTTAAATTGATAACTATCAAGGTCCTGAAGTAATGAAATGGATAAGTAGTCTCCAAACACTTTTTTTTTTTTTTTTACCCTTCCCCAGAGGACATTTTTATTGCTTTTAGAGGAAGGTAAACAGAAACACTGACATGAGAAACAATGGTTGCCTTCTGTATGTGCTCCAACCGGAGCTTGAACCTGTAACCTGGGCATGTTCCCTGATTGGGAATCAAACCTATTGTCCTACATGATGATGCTCCAAACAACTGAGCCACAATGGGCAGGGCTCCAAACACTTTTGTATATCCTTATTAGTAAAAAATTTTGAGCTATGTCTGACAGTATATACACAGACATATTATATGTACTATCAATTCGCATATTTTAATAAAGGATTTTTATATACATTTTTAAAATAATGAAACTTTAAAAAGCTTAACTACTCACAAAGATATTTACCACAGGGCCATTTATAATGGCAAAAATGTGGAAACAATATAAATGTGTCAGTATAAGGAATTGGTGTAGTAAATAATGGTAGATTCATAAAATATTACAAAGCTGCTAAAAATATATTTAACAAAGGTACAATAGCTATGTAAAATTTTAATATACTTTTGATCCATCAATTCCATCTAGGTAGGAATCAAGCCTAGAAAAATCTGTGAATATTTGTTCATTGCAGAATTATTTTTTAATTATATTTTATTGATTATGCTATTACAGTTGTCCTGATATATACCCCTTTGTCCCCCTCCATCCAGCACCCCACTCCCTCAGGCATTCCCCCCACTATTTTTCATGTCCATGAATCATGCATATTAGTTCTTTGGCTACTCCAGTTCCTATACTGTACTTTATACGTCCCCAAAGTATTCTGTAACTATCTATTTGTACTTCTTAATCCCCTTACCTCTTCACCCATTTCTCTCCACCCCCCTCCCATCTGGCAACCATCAAAACAATCTCCATATCCATGATTCTGTTCTTGTTTGCTTAATTTGTTTTTTTTTTATTCAGTTGTTGATAGACATGTATTTTTGCCATTGTATTGCTCATAGTTTTGATGTTTTTCTTAAGTCCCTTTAATGTTTCATATAACAATGGTTTGATGATGATGAACTCCTTTAGTTTTTTCTTGTCTGAGAAGCTCTTTATCTGTCCTTTGATTCTAAATGAGAGCTTTGCTGGGTAGAGTAACATTGGCTGTAGGTCCCTGCTTTTCATGACTTGGAATGCTTCTTGCCAATCTCTTCTAGCCTGCAAAGTTTCTTCTGAGAAATCAGCTGATAATCTTATGAGAACTCCCCTATAGGTAACTAACTTCTTTTCTCTTGTTGCATTTAAGATTCTCTCTTTGACCTCTGGCATTTTAATTATGATGTGTCTGGGAGTGGGCCTCTTTTCATACATCTTGTTTGGGACTCCATGTGCTTCCTGGACTTGCATGTCTATTCCCATAGCCAAATTAGGGAAGTTTTCTTTTTCCTTTTTTCTTTTTTTAAGCAATTTCCAATTTCTTACTCTTCCACTTCTCCTTCTGACACCCCTATGATGTGAATGTTGGAATGCTTGAAGTTGTCCCAGAGATTGCTTACATTATCCTCATTTTTTTGGATTCTTTTTTCTTCTTGTTCTGATTCATTGTTTTTTGCTTCCTTATGTTCCAAATAATTCATTTGATTCTAGGCTTCATCCACTCTACTGTTGTTTCCCCATAAATTGTGCTTCATTTCAATTAGTGTATCCTTTGTTTCTGACTGGATCTTTTTTATGCTGTTGAGGTCCAAACTAAGTTCCTTGAGCATCTATATAACCAGTGTTTTGAACTCTGCGTCTGATAGATCGCTGATACCATTTCATTTAGCCCTGTTTCTGGAGTTTTGCTCTGTTCTTGCATTTGGGCCATGTTTGTCTCCTCATTTTGGCATTTTCTCTGTGTTTCTATGCATTAGATAGAGCTGCTTTGATTCTATGCCTTGGTAGTGTGGCCTAATGTAATAGGTATCCTATAGGGTCCAGCCTCCCCTATCACCCACACTGGTACTTGAGGCATACCCTTTGTGTGGGCTGAGTACACTCTCCTCTTGTAATTGAGCCTTGGACGTTGTTGGCAGATCAATGTGAGGGATTTACCCAGGCTAGTCAGCTGTAAGAACTGGCTGTAACCACTGACCACCAACCTCCACCCTCCATCAGTTGTGCAGGGACAGGGTGGTGGTGGTGTTCCAACATGGTCTGTAGCTATCCATGGGGTGTGCTGCCCCTGGGGTTTCCTGGGTGGTGCAGGCCAACATCAGCCCCAACCTGTGTTCTGCCCAGGGCACCCTGACTAAGGTATAAAGCAATCTGAGATGGCTACTACTTGTGCTGGGCTTGGAGATTCCCAAGAGAAACCAAGCTGTTGAATCTAAGTTACTAGCTGCTAGTGCAGGGTCTAGAGCTCACTAAGGCCAGCTGTTGTTTGATAGGATGTAGGAGGCTGTGAAGCCTGAGCCAAGACCAGCCATTCATATGGAAAAGAAGCTTGGGTGGGCCCATAAATTGGGTAGGGTGGAGTCTCTGGGGATCTCCAAGGCAGATCAAACACTGTTAGCCAGGTCGATAAGACTCTCAGATATGGCACGAGCTTCCCAGCTCTGTCAGGTGGGGAGGGTTAAGCACAGGGACAATGGCCTCTGCTCACCTTGATAGCAGACACTTCAATTTCTCCCTATATACCTACCACTGGTGCCTTTAAGCTGCTATCCTGGTGCTGGAGCTCAGAGGAAATAAGTCTGAGTAGGTGAGTCCATGTATGCCCTTTAAGAGGAACTGCTTGGGGCTCCAGAAGCTTCTTCCACCAACTCAATCCCCACTGCTTTTTGAAGCCTGAAGTTGTGGGGACTTAGCTCCTGGCACTAGAGCCCTGGGTTGGAGAGACCTGGTGTAGGGCTGGGACTCCTTGCTCCTAAGATATCCCTCCTGAATTTTTATCCACCACACATGGAGTGAGAGACCAGCCCATTCTCTGTCTGCACCCCTCCTACCCATCTTGATAGATGTGGTTTCTTAAATTCCGTAGTTGTCAGACTTCCCATTCAACTTAAGTTCTGATGGTTCTTGCTCTTGGTTGTTCTATATTTTAGTTGTAATTTTGATTCGGTTATATGAACAGGCAAGCCATGTCTTCTTACACCATCATCTTTTCCATTTAATCCTTACATCAAACTTGGGAGGTAGACACTACTACTATCATTCCCATTTTTTTTAAGGCAGTAACTTTTACTTTTTTTTTTTTTAATTTATCATTTTTAGAGAGAGGGGAAGGGAGGGAAGCAGAGGGTAAGAAACATCAATATATGGTTGCCTTTCACCTGCCTCCAGCTACGGACTTGGCTGGAGACCTGGCTTGCAACCTAGTTATGTGCCCTGGCTAGGAATCGAACCAGCGACCTGTGAGAAAATAAAGTTCTGTTGTTTAAGCCACCCAGTCTCTGGTACTCTGTCTGTTATGACAGCCTCAGTAGACTAACAAGCTATATGTTCTATAAAGAACATTTATTACTTTAAAATCTAGGAGGGAAAAGTGTTACTAAACATACACACACACAATCTAATACAGCGTTCTTGCCATTTTACCATTTCCAAGTATTTTGTTTAAAAGTCTTCAGAACAATATTAAAAGGTATTTCACTCTTCTTACAGAAACACACACACATACACAAAAGCTCATAATCAGTACTTTTCCTGTCAAGAATGTGTGGCCAATAAGATTTTCAAAAATAATTTTTAGAAGGGGACAGAGGGAAGGAAAAAGAGGATGGATATAAAAAAACAACAATAAAATTAAATTTAAAATAATAATAATAATTTTTAAATTAAGTTTTTCCAATCTAGCAGGCAATGAAAATTCCTGCATTAGGTTCCTTATCTTAAAATGAAAGACATCATGCCCAACATGAATTTTAGTAGGATGAAATTTAATTTAAAAGTTCTATTTAATTGAATTAATTAAATATTTCTTGAAACACACCATGTACTGTTTTAGGCTCTTGGGATGTTTCAAGTGACTATGGACAAAAATCCATTCCTTTGCTGACCTTACACATTAGCAGAGGAAGACGGTCAATTAACAATAAAATAAATAACTAAATTAAATATTTTATTCAAATGTGATAAGTACTGTGGGAAAAAACAGAGTACGTTAAAAGAGATTAGGAGTTTAAATACAGGCAGGCACATCATGGGTTGCAATTTTAATTAGAAAGGTCAGGGCAGGCCTCACTGAGAAGGTGACATTTAAGTAATGAAATCTGTCATGTGGATATCATATGGAAAAGCTTTCTGGGTGGAAGAAACACCTAGTGCAAAAGTGCAATGTGCTGTATTTTGAGTATGTCCTCTAGACACAAAGGTTCCATAAAATATTGGCAGAGATTCCTTAGCATGATTTTATTGGCTGTGTTAATGTGTATCTAAGTCCTGTTCTAACATCATTCTAAAAAATTCAATTTCTTAAGCTTTACTATGTAGAGAGAAAAACATTGTACATATGGTGGAGGAATAGATAGTAATAACAGTAGCTACCATTTCTGACTGTTTACTATATGTGAAGTGTTTTATATATATTATTTCCTTTAATCCTTAAAAATCATTATGAAAAGGATATTATTGGCCCCATTTTACAGATCAGAAAACTGAAGTTTAGAGATGTCAGGTGTTTAGGTGAGTTAACTCCGATAAGCACTATTGTTGTTTTTTTTAAAGATTTTATTTCATTATTTCTAGAAAGAGGGGAAGGGAGAGAAGCAGAGAGGGAGAGAGACATCAATGTATGTTTGCCATTCACCTGACTCCAGCCACAGATCTGACTGGAGACCTGGTTTGCAACCTGATTATGTGCCCTGGCTGGGGAATCGAACCTGCAACCTTTGGGTTCACAGGCCGGTGCCTTACCCACTGTGCTACCAGCCAGGGCAGCACTGTTTTTTAATTGTAAGTGGTTTCCTTAAAATTACAGACCATAATACCTAAGCACGCCATGTGTGAATTTCTTAATCACTCTCCCACAAAGAGAGCTTCCTTTATCTGACATGGATATGGGAAACATTAATAGTTTTATAAGTGGGGAAAAATCATTTCTAAGAAACTTATTAACTGCATTATTATTAGTATATTATTACTAATATAATCTGATATATTAGTAAAATATCAGATTCAATACACTAATATGATAGGACAACTTCTCTATATTCCTAATTTAGTGAGACAGGATATAACACCAACTGGAAAGAAACCTACAAAGCAAGGTGATAAATACAGCAGCTCTCATATAAAGGACCTGCCGCTGTTTCAGTAACCACTTAGTTATATAACTTACATGAAGGACAGTTCATCTCTATCCCTACAGTTGATCACTATTCCAAAACCACCTTATGAGAAATAATGCCAACTACAAAACTTGATTTCCTAGGGAACTTGTGACACTACCTTAACAGGACAGTTTCAATCCTACATTATTCAGAGATGAACTCAGTTGTATGCCTTCCTGGCTACCAGCCAAAATATATAACCTTTGCCCATTATACATAATCTCTTTGCAATAAGACATTTATTTTAAAAATAAAAACTAGTAAACTTTCATTTCTTGACAAGATTTAACACACATAAAATACACTTACTTGTCAAAAATAGAACGCCTTCCTTAGCTCAAAGTCTCTTCCAGAAAATCTTCATCCTGGGAATCTTTTATTTCTTCGTCACTGAAAACAGGTGTTGTTAAAGAGTTTGTAAACCTTTAAGATCGAAGACTAAAATGAAACTGAAATCAGCTGTTAGCCATACGTAGGATGATCTAATCTAGTGATAGCAGAGTGATTCATTACGACTACAGTACAACCTTTTATAACTCTCACGTTGAGGAAAGGAATAACATGGCTCCTTTTACAGGTTGACTAGGTTACAAGTAAGCTTTTACTATATTTATCAATTCAGTTTTGAGAAAATACGATTTGTCTCACAGCATATCAAAGTGAACAACAGTAAGTCATGTTTTAAAAAGACTCTTTAATTTGAGATACTCTGATAAAGAATTTACAAAGTATCATTTAGACCTACCTTTTTCAAACCATATATTTCTCAAACCCTATGCCCCAAAGTCATATGATTATTGGGTTTTACTCCTCCCCACCCCAGAAAACATTAAATTTCTTTTATTTCCAAGCCTGTTTACAATGCCCTTCTACCTTCATCTACCTGATAAAGTTCTATCAATACTTTAAGAATCAGCTCAAAACTCATCACCTTCAAAAACTCCCCAGATCTTTTTAATCAACTTGATTCTCCACTTCCTCCTTGCAATCCCATCACTTTAGCTTCTTCTCCAGAATTTACCCAAATATACAATAAAATATTAAAATATGACCATGTATGCCCTGCCCAGTGTGGCTCAGTTGCTTGGAGCATCAGACCCATAAATCAAAATGTTGCAGCATAAATTCCAGGTCAGGAAATATACCAGGGTTGAGGATTCAATTCCTGGTCAGAGCGCATAGGAAAGGCAACCGACTGATTTCTCTCTCTGTCTCTGTCTCTCAAAGCAATAAATATATCTTCAGATGAGCATTTAAAAAAAAAAAAAAAGCTTGTTAGCATTGAATGAATGGAAAAATAAATATTAGGGAAAAAAAGGACATATATGTCTCCTTTCTGATTACAAACATCTACAAAGAGCCATCTTTCATTTTTAACACTGTCCACAGTATGTCTGCAAGAATACTTTGCATGCTGTAGGCAAATGACTGTAAAAGTAACTGAACAAAACATAAAAATCTTTGGTCTAACTTACATATCCAACTGTCTATAGATATCATTTACCAAGATATTCCACAGCCACATCAATTTCAGTTTCTCTAAACCAAGTTCTCTATCTACCCTTCTTCCTTGTTTGACCCTATTCGAGTCACTTTTAAATTATTTGGTGGGCCCATTTCTTCATCTACCAAATGACAGACTGGCAGTAAAAGGAAGTTCTTCTCATTTTAAAACAAAGAGATTTCTAGTCAAGATGGAGACATAGGTAGACACATTTCGCCTCTTCACACAACCACTGAGGGAATTGCAACTAGATCTCAAAACAACCAACCAGAACTGTCCAAAAATCAAGCTGTATGGAAGAGTTAAAGAAGCCACGTTCATCTAGATGGGTAGGAAGGGCAGAGTCACAGAAACAGGCAAAGAGGTGCGAAGGCATGGTGTGGCGCTGTGAGGCAGTGGTGAAAAGGGTAGTATCAACTCATGTGTGGTGGATAAAAAACAGGAGGGATACGATGAGCTTCCACAGCCCAGGGTTCCAGTATTGGGAAGACAGATCCCTATAACTTATGGCTATTAAAACCTGTAAGGGTTGGGATGGTGGAAAATCTGGGGTGACACGGCCAGGTTTTCAGGAAAGTCCACTTAAAGGGCCCACACAGACTTAGAAGGTATACAAACCTACCCACCTTGGGATTTACCACCAAGGAAACAGCTGAAGTGCCCCTGTCACATACAGAAAGTGGGTTGAAGTGACTAGAAACAGGGCAAGTGCCAGGCAAACTGCCAGAAGCCAGGAAGTGGCATTGTCCCCTCTCTGAACCCTCTCCCCACATAGTCAAAAACTGATGATTACCTAAGACTCCACCCCACACAACTTACCAGGAAAATAGGGGGAAATGCACAGGGATTAAGAAGCATAACTGGTAGGCAAAAAATAGAGGGATGCCAAGAATAGTATAGGAAATGGAGAAGCCAAAGAACTTACATGCATGACCCATGGACATGACTAAGAGGGGCATTGCTGGAGGGAAGGGGATACCAGGCAGAAGGGGGGCAAAGAGGGAAAAAATGAAACAGTTGTAATAGCATAATCAATAAAAAATATTTTTTAAATATTAAAAAATGTAAAAAATAAAAAGCTACGGGGTAAAGACCTGTGAATCCCAGGAAGAGCCCAATGATCCAGAAATTACTGTTCAACTCTCTTCTCAAAGGTTCTGCTTACTTTCCAGCAGACAGTTCTTAGGATGCGGGAAGACAAAGGTAACTTTCTATCTGAATAGCCATTAATTCATAGCCAAAAATACATCATATTGATAAGCTGACAATGCCTGACATAGGGAATTTCGATGGTAAAAATTTTATTCATTATTTTTAGAGATGGAGAGGGATGGAGGAAGAAAGGGCGAGGAACATCAGTGTATGGTTGCCTTTCACCTGCCTCCAGCTAGAGCTGGCTGGAGACCTGGCTTGCACCCTGGTTTACGCGCCCTGGCTGGGAATCGAACCACCGACCTTTGGGTTAGTAGGCTGGTGCTCAACCCACTGAGCCATACCCCCAAACATTTTCTTCAAGGGCATATTGCTTGCTTTCCCTTTGCAAAAATTATCATGAAATAATTTACATGATTATTTCAGTGGTTTTTTTTTAAACACTTTGCCATTCAAAGTACATCTCTGCTACGTAAGGCAGAGGACTTATGCCACATACAAGTGTGTCTTTTAAGAAATCTTAAGTACTAAACGGATACAGCCTTTTCTTCAGACCTGCTAATGCTTGTACTAAATTTTAGAGCTGCAAGCATCTCCTGTGTCAGGTCCTCATTTGTTTTGAGAAATGGTGGGCTCGGATAGTGGGTATATTCTACCATCTCTTTGTGGGGCGTGATTGCGTACTATCGTCGAAACTCCACGTAGCAGATCACAAGACCTATGCAATTTCTTTCAGGTAAATTGTAACTCAACTTTTTAAAAATAGGGAGCGCTAGTTAAACCTAGTTCCCTAGTTCTAAGGCCGAGCAAGCACGGTGGGCAGAGTTAAATGAGAGTTGTAACAGCACTTAGAAGATGGAAAGCGCTTGGTACACACACGACTTACAGCCGTTCATTTTTAAAGACAAATAGGCTACACACACACCACTGCCTACAAACCTGAGCAACAGGGCTTCCCGGGGTTTAGAAGTCAGTATCTACCCCCAGCCTGCCCGCCCTTGGATCCATCACAAAATTTCCCAGGTTAAAACGTCTCTCGCCCACGTGGACGAACTCGCCCGTCGATAAAGGAAATCCTGTGCAGCCACCTGATTCTAAAACAAGGCGTAGCACCCACACCCAGCTTCGCCTCAAGCCGCCTCACGCCTCCCAGCCCTCCGGCCCTCGACCCTCGCCCCGGAACTCTCTCGCTCTGGAAGCCTCCGGCAGTATCACGTGACTCCTGGCCCCGCCCAGCACGTTGGTTGATCCCGCCCCACCCCACCTCCCTGCTCCACCCGCGCTGCAACACGTGACCTCTGGCCCCGCCCCCGCACTGAGGATGATCCTCCCTCCCCCACCTGCCAGCTCCTCCAGCGCTGCAACACGTGATCTCTGGCCCCGCCCCCCCCAGCACTAGGCCGGTCTCGCCGCCCTCCGATCAGGTGACTAGGTGACTGCTGGTTGCGACTCTGGTCTCCCTGTGCATTCCATGCTCTGGTTTTAGCGTAAACGATACACCGACGTGGCTTAAGCGGAGATGGCAGCCAGTCTGCAACGCATCGAGCGGCTGTCCAGCCGGGTGGTGCGCGTCCTGGGCTGTAACCCGGGTCTCATGACCCTGCAGGGCACCAATACCTACCTGATAGGGACCGGCCCCAGGTAAATGTCCCCGCCCGGTCCCCGCCAGATAACTACAAGTCCACGACGCGCTGAACTGGCGGCCGCTGGTTGCTTCGACTGGGTTTGCGGCGCGTTTGCGGCGGGTTTGCGTCGTGCTGCCCCGGCGGGGCCTACCCTCAGACAACGATCCGCAGAGACCCCTGTTGGGGATCTCCCTTTAAATCACGACCACCTGGGATGGTAACCGCCCTAACATACAACTGGCTGGGGAGAAATCATTGTTTTAAGGCAAAACTTCATGGTTTTGAAACCTAATCTACTTTGCTTGACATTGAATGCCGGAGTGAGCGGTTTAAGTGGTTGAGAAATTAGTATCGCTTGGAGTTTTTTAAGAATCCCGGAGAACGTTGATCTTCAGACTTTTTGCCCGGGGTGGAACTTCCCCTTCATAAAAGCGGTTAACTCTTTTGAGGTCTGTTTCTTAACAGGGCAGCAGAGGGCAGGGTTTCCTTGCTTCCGAATTGCTGGAGTCTGAAACCCGAAAAGCCCCGCCCCCCAGCCCTTGGAAAAGAACCGCTTATTACTTTTTGTTTATTACTATTGTGTGGCTTTATTTAGTTTTTTTGGAGGGGGGGTGTAATCTATCTATTTCTGAAAGATTTTTCTTTTGTTTAGCTGCGTTCTGTTTTGCGCGGGAATGGAGAGGTGTGGTTTATTGCACAGTAAGTGCATTGGGCAAATTTTGTATGTTTAGTATAACGTAGATAATACTAAGTCGAAATAAGATGGTTCTCCTTGAGCATAGAAATTAATTATGCAGTCGAGATGTGTTACAATTAGTAAAATACACTTGAATACTAAATACAGTTTAAAGTTATAAGTTACTGAGTTTTTATGTACAGTACTGTATTTGCCTTTTTCCAGCAAATCATAATTTTAGAAGAGCAGGATGGGGGAACTGAAGTATTGCAAGTTAGGCAGGCCTGAAGTGAAGTTTAGAGCAAACAAGGTAGGGTCAGTTAGGTACAAAAGCTTTAGGCTACCTCCAGAATCTAGGAAGATAGAGAATTAAGCAGAAAAAGATAACCTTCTATCTAGGATAGAATCTGTCTTGGATGGGACTCGCTCACTTCAGGAAATGCATAGGTATTTTCATCTTTTCAGTGTGTCATCTTAAATTACTTATAAAGTCAGTACCTATGATGAAAATTGCATATAGTCACAATTATCCTAGAAAGTCTCTATGGTGGAGATCAATGTACTCTTTTCTCAGGAAGTTCAACATAGCCTGCATTTCTCCTAACGATGAAACAGATGGCTGGTTTCCTTTAAATACCAGATGAAGTTGGCTTGTTTTTAGGGTCCATGTGTATGAAAAATACATACTGTGTCTTTAAACAGTAGAGTCGCATTCAGATTAACAAAGTGCTTGTGATAAAAGGAGCCTAAGAAACCTGAAACTAAGGGAAGAATAGATTGATATCTCCCATCTTTCACTGTTTGCCCTACTACTCACATAAACTCACATAGTGGAATAGCCAGTGGAATTTTATAAACATATATATATATGACAAGTCTATACAGTTGAGCCATAATAAGTTAACATACAGATGATGATACTCTACTGTATAAAGTAAAGGTCAGGTGGCTAAAAAATGAATATTGATTGGGCCCAAGTAAGAGGTTCTGCTATTGGTATCTACCTATTCTGCACAAACAGCTCTAAGATCACAGGTGGCACCTACATCCCTAAATCCAATGGCATTTTTCCATTCTTATTTGAATTTTAGTATCTTGACACTGTTGACTGCTCCTTGGTCTGCCAACACCACTCTCTCTCTTAGCTTCTTCTTACCCTCTAGGGACTGTTTCACAGTCTCTTTTATAGAATTGTTCTCTTTACCAGATCTTTTAAGTGTTTGAGTTCCATCCTTATCCTGTTCAGCCCGTGGATGCCAAATGAGTTTCCCTAAAGCAGAGTTTTACTGTGTTGGCTAGTACATAAACATTTGAATGGACTTCAAAGTTTCTTCTTTGCCTCTGAAAAGCTGCAAGGTTAACCGTTACTTTCAAAATTGTAAATACCTTGAATGAAAATACACTATTTCCTATTAATAGTAAAAAGCAATCTAGTGGAATAGAATTAAGACTCTGGACTCCGATTACCTCGATCCCAATTTTGTTTTATGACTTTAGAAAAGACAGTTAATTCTGTAAGCTTCAGATTCCTATTCTTTACAATGAGGGTTGTATAGTACCTGCCTCATAAGGACGTTATGAGGCTTCAGTGAAATTTAAATGAAAAATCATATCAAAAGCCCTTAACAAATTCCAGTATGTGGGAAGCATACAATATATTAGCTATTATTTTTATCACTTTTGCTTCTCAGCCTCCAGACAATTCTTGATTCATAGTATTACTCATAATTACTGATTTTGTAAGAGTGACAGCAAATTGACAGGCCATTTAATAACTATCTTAGAATTGATATAAAATCAGTTTTAAAGTTGATTCCAAAATTTCCGATAGTTGAAGGATGTTTTTCTCCATTCACATAGCAAGACTGTTACTGTGTGCTTACCATATACCAGGCAGTGTGCTATAGTGAATAAATTGTCACAGACCTATATAAATTCGTCTGGCTCTTGTTCCCCTTATTGGCATTAACTTTTATTTTCAAAATGACCTCCTGAAATGTGGTATTGTCTGTAGTCATAAAGAGCAAAGTCAACTAGCCCACATAGAGATGACACTATCTAATCATCTGCAGCAACTATTCAAAGACGTTATTGAGAGTTGCTATTAAGGAAGAAACTGAGAACATTGTTTTTCTAATTTACAGATGAAGTTTTCTTTATGCCACAGGAGGAATGATTCTAGGTGCTTGCTAAGCAGTACACTTTTATCAGAGAGGCAGTATGTCTCAAATGGAAAAGTCACTGGACTGTGTATTTGAATATTTAGGGCTTCCCAGTACCACCTGTTGCTGAGGCCTGGAGCAAACCATTGAGCCTTTCTGAAAACTACTTTCCTTTGCTGTGTAACAAAATAGTAATAAATAGAGCCCTGGCTGGTAGCACAGTGGATAAGGTGCTGGCCTGCAAACCCAAAGGTCGCAGGTTTGATTCCCCAGCCAGGGCACATAACCAGGTTGCAAACCAGGTCTCCAGTCAGGTCTGTGGCTGGAGGCAGGTGAAAGGCAACCATACATTGATGTCTCTCTCCCTCTCTGCCTTTCTCCCTTCCCCTCTTTCTAAAAATAATGAAATAAAATCTTTAAAAAAAATAGTAATAATAATAATACCTCCCTAGAGTTGATCTGATAATTAAAGGAATAATAAATATGCGAAAGCACCAAATGTTAAGATATTACATTGTGAGATGTTCTCCCATTCAGTAGGTTCCCTTTTCATCTTGTTGATGCTTTTCATTTTATTATTTCCTTCACTGTGCAAAGCTTTTTAGTTTGACGTAGTCCTGTTTATTTTTGCTTTTGTTGACCTTGCCCACACATACAGATCCAAAAAAATATTGCTAAGGCTAATGTCAAAAGAGAAAACCTATGTTTTCTTTAATTAATTTCATGGTTTTGGGTCTTAAGTCTCTAATTCATTTTGAATTTATTAAGATTTTTTTTATTTTTAGAAACGGAGAAGGGAGGGAAACATCAGTGTGTGGTTGCTTCTTGCACGCCCCCAACTGGGGACCTGGCGTGCAACCCAAGCATCTGCCCTGGGTGGGAATCGAACTGGCAACCCTTTGGCTCGCAGGCTGGAGCTCAGTCCACTGAGCCACACCAGACAGGGCTGAGTTTATTTTTGTAATTGGTATTAAAAACATATTCCAGTTTCATTCTTCTGCGTTTATTGAAGAGATTATCTTTTCCTATAGTATATTCTTGCCTCCTTTGTTTGCACATTAGTCGACCATATGGATAGGATTTAGTTCTGGAATCTGTATTCTGTTCCCTTGGCCTATGTGTCAGTTTTTAGGCCAGTACCATACTGTTTTGATTACTGTAGCTTTGTAGTCAGATCAGGGAGCATGGTACCTCCAGCTTTGTTTTCTTTCTCAATATTCCTTTGACTATAGAGTGCCTTTTGTGATTGCATACAAATTTTAGGATTATTTGTTCTAGTTCTGTGAAAAATGCCATTGTTATTTTACTAGTGCTTGCATTACATCTGTAGATCACTTTGGGTAGTATGAGCATATTAATAGGATTCTTCTAATTCATGAGGATGGTATATATCTTCCCATTTCTTTGTTTCATTTTCAGTTTCTTTCATCAATATCTTAACAGTTTTCGAAGAACAAGTAATACCTCCTTGGTCAAAGTCATTCTTACATATTTTCTTTTTGATGCAGTTGTCAATAGGATTGTTTTCTTAGTTTCGCTTTCTGATAGTTCATGGTTAGTGTGTAGGAATGCAACAGATTTCTGTATAATAATTTTGTATCCTGCAACTTTACTGACTTTATTAGTTCTAATGTTTGTGTGTGTGTGCGTAGTCTTTAGGGTTTTCCATAAAGAATATCATGTCATCAGCAAGTATAGACTGTTTTCTTCCTTTCCAATTTAGATGCCTTTTATTTCTTTTTTTGTCTAATCACTGTGTGTTGGACTTCTAAAACTAGGGTGAAGAACAACACTGAGAATGGCATTCTTGCCTGATCTTGAAAAAAAGCCTTCAGGTTTTCACCATTGAGTATGGGGATTTGACAGATATGGCTTTTATTATGGTGATAGAATGTTTCCTTTGTACCCACTTTGTTGAGAGCTTTTATCATAAATGGATGTTGAATTTTGTCAAATGCTATTTCTGCATCTGTTGAGACAATCTATCCTTCATTCTGTAAGTGTGTATCGTATTGATTGATTTGTAAAGGTTGAATCATCCCTGGAATGAATTCCACTCGAGCATGGCGTATGATTCTTTGAATGTATTGTAGAATTTGATTTGCTAAAATATTGTGAAGATTTTTGCATCTAAGTTTATCAGAGATTGACCAATAATTATCTTTTTTTTTTTATAGTGTCTTTCTGGGTTGGGCATCAGGGTAATGCTGGCCTCATAGAATGCCTTAGAATTATTCCTTCCTCTTCCAAATATTTTTAATAGTTTGAAAAGAATAGGTATCATCTCTTCTTTAAATGTTTGGCAGAATTTACCTGTGAAGCCATCTGATGCTAAACTTTGGCATATTGGGTGTTTCTTACATTACTGATTCTATTTCATTACTAATAATTAATCTGTTGAGAGTTTCTATATCTTCCTGGGTCAGTCTTAGAACATTTTTGTTTCTAGAAATTTGTTGATTCCTTTTAAGTTGTTGAGTTTGTTGCTGTATAATGTTCGTAGTAGTTACTATGATTCTTTGAATATCAAGGTATGTTTTTCTTCTCTAATTTCTTTTTTGTTTTTTGGCAATAGCTTATTACTTATTAGGTAGTATTCTTTCTTAAGCATGTTTTATTGATTATGCTATTACAGTTGCCTCAGTATTTCCTCTTTGCTCCCCCTCTACCCAGTACTCTTCCCTCCAAAATCACCCATTAGTTCATGTCCATGGGTCATGCATATAAATTCTTTGGCTGCTCTATTTCCTTTACTGTTCTTAACATCCCCCTGTCTATTTTGTACCTGGCAATTATGTTTCTTAATCCCTGTACCTTTTCCCTATTCCCCCTTCTCCCACTCCGCTGATAACACTCCATATGGTTTCTATAGCTATGATTCTGCTTCTGTTCTGGTTGTTTGCTTAGTTTGTTTTAGTTTTTGTTTTTTAGATTCAGTTGTTGATAATTGTAAATTTGTTGTCATTTTATTGTTCACAGTTTTGATCTCCTTTTTCTTAAATAAGCCCCTTTAACATTTCATACAATAAGGACTTGGTGATGATGAACTCCTTTAGCTTTGCATTGTCTGGGAAGCACTGTATCTGCCCTTCCATTTTAAATGATAGCTTTGCTGGATAGAGTAATCTAGGTTGTAGATCCTTGCTTTTCATCACTTGAACTACTTCTTGCCAATTCCTTGTTGCCTGCAAAGTTTTTGACAAATTAACTAACAGTCTTAATGGGCACTTAAAGGTAACTCTGCTTTTCTCTTGCTGCTTTTAAGATTCTCTTTATCCTTTGGCATTGTGATAATGATGTATGTTGGTGTGGTCCTCTTTTTTTTTTTTTTTTAATTTTATTGTTGTTGTATTATATCCATCCCCTTTTTGCTCCCCCCACCCACCCATTCCCCGCCATGGTCCTCTTTTTTGAGTTCAACTTGTTTGGGACACTCTGTGCTTCCTAGACTTGTATGTCTATTTCCTTCACCAAATTAGTGAAATTTTCTTTCATTATTTTTTCAAATATTTTTTTCAGTTTCTTGCCCTTCCTCTTCTTCTGGAACCCTTATGATGATACAGAAGTGGCACTTTCGGAGATGTCCCAGAGTCTTCTTATTCTCTCCTTGTTTTTTTGAATTTTGATTTCTTCAATTCTGTTCTGGTTGACTGTTTACTTATTTCTTATGTTCCAATTAATTGATTTGAACCTGGCTTTCTGCCTTTCACTGTTGGTTCCCTGTGGATTTTTCTTTATTATTTCACTTAATGTAGCCTTCATTTCTTCCTGTATATGTTTGCCAGTGACTTCTCTGGCATCCTTATCACCAATGTTTTGAACTTGGCATCTGATAAGTTGGCTAGCTCCATTTCATTTAGTCTTTTCCTGGGTTTTTTTTATCTGTTCTTTCATTCCGTTGTCTCATCATTTTGGCATCCTCCCTGTGTTTGTTTCTGTATATTAGGTAGAGCTGCTTTGACTCCCTGTCTGGATGCACCTGTTACATTGTAAGGGGTGGAGCCTTAGGGATTCATCAGTGCTGGGCCACCCTTTTCACTGCTTTGTGGTGCTGTATGTGGGGAGGGGTCAGGGAGGGAACAGTGCTGCTTGTTCAGCACTCACCCCTTTTCCAGTCACTTCACCCACTTCCCACATGCTACTTGCCCCTCTAGTTGCTGCCCTGGTGGTGGTTCCCAGAGTGGTTAAGCTTGTGTATGTTCTAGGACCACGTGGGCCCACTAAATGGACTCTCCCGATAGACAAGCAGTTTCTTCTGCCACCCCAACTCCCATTAGTTTTGGCAGCTTGAAGCTCTGAAGCTTTATTTTCCCAGTACTGGAACCCTGGGCTATGCTGTGTGGCCTGGAACTGGGATTGCTCCCCAGGTGTTCCTCCTGGCTTTTCTCTGCCACACGTGAGTGTGAGACTGCCTGTTCCACAGCCACTGCTACGGCCTTGGCACCACTGCTTCAGCACTGCCACGCTGTGACCTCTCCACCCCAGCTCCACCCCTTCTACCCGTCTGGATGAATACTTCTCCTTTAAATCCTTAGTTGTGGAACTTCCATACACTTCAGTTTTCTGGCAGTTCGGTTTGTTTTTTGTCTTGAGATTACTTGTCATCCTTATTGTGTGCAAGGAGGTGAAGCGTATCTACCTGTGCCTCTATCTTGGCCAGAAGTCCATAATATTCTCTCTTTCATTTCTGATTTTATTTATCTGGCCCCTCTCTTTTTCTTGGTGAGTCTGGCTAAAGGTTTATCAATTTGTCTTTCCAAAGAACCAACTCTGTTTCATTGATCTTTTTTATTATTTTATTTTACTTTCTTTCATTTATTCCTATTCTAATCTTTATTATTTCCTTCCTTACTTACTTTGGGTTTTGTTCTTTTTCCTCTAATTCCTTTATAAGTAAAGATAAGTTATTTAGGATTTTTCTTATTTCTTGAAGTAGGCCTATATCACTATAAACTTGCCTTTTAAGATTGCTTTTGCTGCATCCCATATATTTTGGAACCTTATCTCAGTGTATTTTTTATTTCCTCTTTGATTTCTTCCTTGACTTACTGGTTTTTTACATGCATGTTGTTTGCCCTCCAAGTGTTTTGTCTTTTTTTCAGTTTTCTTATAATTGATTTCTAGTTTCATATTGTTGTGGTCAGAAAAGAAGCTTGGTATAATTTCAGTCATACATTTGTTCAGACTTGCTTTATGATCTAACATGTAATCTCTCCTGGAAAATGTTGCTTGTGCACTTGAAAAGAATGTGTATTTTGCTGTTTGGGATGGAATGTTCTCCATCTAAGTATTCTAACTGTTATGATGTGACTTTTTTTTTAATTCAAATGAAAGTATATTTTCTAAACAGCATAATTTTAATTTTTTTAATTTTATATTTTATATTAGAGAGAGGGGAAAGGGAAGGAGAGAAAGAGGGAGAGAAACATCAGTATGAGAGATAAGTATCAACTAGTTGCCTCCTGCATGTGCCCCGACTGGGTACCAAACCCACAACCTAGGTCTGTTCCCTGACCAGAAATCGAACCTACAACCTTTCACCTTGTGGGACAGCGCCCATCTAGTTGTGCCACACAGATCAGGGCTATGTCTGTTAATCTTTGCTTTATGTATTTAGTTGCTTCTCTGTTGGTTACATAGGTATTTACAAGTGTTAGATCCTCTTTAATAGATTGATCCATTTATCAATATGTAACACCTTTCTGTCGTTTCAGTCTTAAAGTCTTTTTGTCTAATTTATTACTACCCCAGCATTCTTTTATTTCCATTTGCATGGAATATTTTTTTAGCCCCTAACTTTCATTCTGAATGTGTCTCTAAATCTAAAGTGAGCCTCTTATAGGTAGTATATACATGGGTGTTGATGATTTTATCCATTTAACCACCCTAAGTCTTTTGATTGGAGCATTTACTGTTAATTATTGATAGGTGTGTACTTATTTCATAACTGTTCTTTAAATAATCTCTTCCTTGCATTTCCACTGCCAACGGGATTTTAAAATGCACCATGGGGCTAGTATAATCACCTGGTTTCCCTGTCCCCAGAAGGGACTGTTCTAACACCACATGCTTGTGGAGTAGAGCCACTGCTCTACAGAGCTAATAATGTAAACAGAAGCCAGTAGATTGTAAAGCCAGTGCCCTCTGCCCTTGTCAGAGAACAGTTTGTTATTGGGTGGCAGAGAATGGGGCTAGGAAACTAAACCATCCAGTGTAAAATAGCCATCCAGTCCCTTGCTGTCATTTACTCCCAATTTAACATTCTGCAGAAGGCTTTCTCTTACCCTTCACTGTTACCGTTACTGCTTATTCCCACATTTCCCTTCCCACCCTCCACCTGAATGTAAATAAGGTCTAGCAAGAAAAGTGTGGCACACAGTAGATAATTCAGAATATACACTGGTGAATTAATGAATGACTCAGTCTTTTCCTCAAGACTAATCTCTCCTGCAGCCTGAGTTAGGGAGGTGTTACTAGGGTACAACATGAATTATGAGGTTTATCAGTTGGTTCTTAAGAAAGAATTGTCAGCCTTCTTTTTCTTTATCCTCACCCAAGGATATATGTTTATTGATGAGAGAGAGAGAGAGAGAGAGAGAGAGAGAGAGAGAGAGAGAAAGAGAAAGAGAGAAAGAGAGCGAAAGTGCAAGAAAAACAGAGAAACATTGATGAGTTGTTTCCTATACATATCCCAACCAGGGATTGAATCCAGCACCTAGATATGGGCCCTGACCAGGAATGAAAACGGCAACCTTTTTGATAGATGGAACAACACTCCAACCAACAGAGCCACCTGGCCAGCGTGTCCTTACTTCTTAGTTCAGGAAAACTTCATAGGGAAAGACCATCATTGCATAAAATAGTAACAAAGCATGTGAAGGTTCAGAACCATTAGCAGAAAAATTAATAACTAACAGGGTTATTTTAAGTAAAGAAATAAAACAGCTTAGCCCTGCCCAGTGTAGCCCAGTTGGTTGAGCGTTGTCCTACAAAGGGAAAGGTCACTGGTTTGATTTCCTGGTCAGGGCATGAGCCAGAGCACATTGAGTGTGTATGAGAGGTAACCAATCCATGTTTCTTTCCCCCTTTTTCTCCTTCCCTTCCCCCCTCTACAAATAAGTTTTGAAATTAAAAAAAAACAAACAGCCAAGGCCTTTTCCCCCATGATTTTCTACTGCTTTCATTTTCATTTAAGAGAAGTAATGTAAAGCTTCAGTGGTAAGTTTTGTACACATTGCGGAAGCGTGAGTGTCTTTAGGGCTTCCGTTGAATCACATTCTTTCATATCTCTGAGACATTTGAGGATATTATAAAAGAACTCAAAGGCAGAATGTATAAAAGCATATATTTTTGCACCAGGGACTTGGGTTTGAACACTGTGTCAGCCATTTATTTGCAGAGTAAAATTGGGCAAGTTGCTTAATTTCTGCATACACATACAATAATGAAATACCTACCTTAAATAGTTGTTATGAGGAATACAGTTGTTAAAGTGAGGTTTTGGAACAATGCCATATTTATTTTAAGTGCTAGGTAAATGTTAAATATTATTGCTATTATTCCTTATTTTGACTGGCTTTAGGAATAAGAACTTTTCTGAAAAGTGAGATTACTGTAATTGAGCTGAAGTAACATCTGGTTTTGAAAGCAAAGCAATGTGTACAGTCTCTTAAATGTAAATTATATGTGCGAGAAATATGCTAATATTAACTGTTCCAGTTGTATGATTATCTTCCATTTAACTTTCAGGAGAATCCTCATTGACACTGGAGAACCTGCAATTCCAGAGTATATCACCTGTTTAAAGCAGGCTCTGAACGAATTCAACACAGCAATTCAAGAAATCATAGTGACTCATTGGCATCGTGATCATACTGGAGGCATAGGAGATATTTGTAAAAACATCAAGAATGGTAAACAATACATTCATTAAGCTCACTGTGGAAAACTTTTGAGAATAATTTGTTTCTGTTACAAAGCTAGTAAACCATTCACTGAATACCTTATTTTCTTTTCAGATTATATTCATTTATTTATATAGATGGGGAGGGGAGGGAGAAAGAGGGAGAGGAACATCAATCTCAGTTGCCTCTTGAACATCCGCAATCGGGACCTGGCTCCCAGCCCAGGCACGTACCCTGCCTAACTGGGAATCACGCTGTACCTATTGGTTTGCAGGCAACACCCTACTTATTGAGCCACACCAGCCAGGGCTGTATACCTTATATTCAGAAATTAATATAACCTGAATACTATGCCCATTTTTAATGAAGGAAAACGTAAAAGTCCTATTTTCTGTTTCAGATTTCTTCTCCCTCTTATTTTTCTCCTTTGCCCAGTGATGAAGATCAGTTTTAATTTAGCCTGTGTGGCAGTTACTACTTTAGATTTCATAATAACTAAACCCTGTTGAACATTTACCATGTGCCAGATACTGTGATATACCCTTTACGTGAATGCTTGAGGTAGTTGCTGTTATTGTCTACATTCTAAACACGGTCTCGAGTCTTCCATAACTTTACAGCAGTTACTTTGATATACTAAATACCGGTGAAAGATCATTATATTGAAATTCTCTGTCCCTGAAACCTATTCAGTACTAGTGCTTTTCCATCTCTCTTCTTATTCCCTCATCCCACCATCACACACACAGATTCATTCATTCCTTCCTTTAACAAATATTCAAGTTGCTGCTATTACACGTAGGGAGGACAGGGAGCGGGAGTAAACGATACAGTTATCAGAGGAGAGAGAGTTTACCAGGCGAAGGGTGTTGCAAGAGCAGATACTAGAACGGGGTGTGCTTGACATATTCAAGGCATATAAAGGACAAGGAGGTCAAGAATGTTTATTCACAGCTAATATTTTTATTTTTATTTTTTATTTTTTTTAATTTTATTGTTGTTGTATTACACCCATCCCCTTTTTGCTCCCCTCTGTCCCCCTCCCCACCCACCTATTCCCCACAAAGTTAATCCCACCTGTTGTCCATGTCCATGGTTCCTTTATACTATGTTCTTGTCTAAACTGCTCCCCTTCCTTGCCTCTTCCTCCCACAGCTAATATTTTTAAATACTTTAAAGATTCTTCTTTTTAGGCCTTGAGACCACAGTTAGAATGGAAAAATATTCTCAGCTACAGCAGTCAGTCTCACCAGGCTGCTTATAAAAAACTGTTTAACTTTCTTATCCTCTTACCTCCTTTCTTCCAATCGAAGGGGACTGTATACCACAAAAAATCATTCTGTCCCACTCTGACTTTTCCTCACCTTTCTTTCCCTTTATGAACCATTAAATTTTGTGAATTAAAAAAGTATGCTGGGCATCCTTAATTAGCTTTGGTCAACTCCTTCAGCGTGCTGATCAACTTGAAAACGTAAAATGTTCATGGACCACATTTTCTCCTTTATAAATCAACTTTATAGAGCTTGAATTTACATACATAAAATGCACTCATTTTAAGTGTATGGTTTACAAAAACACATACGACCAATCCAATCTAGATAAAGAACTCTAACCCAAAAAGAGGTCCCTTTGTGCCCCTGTGCAGTGATTCTCCTCCACCCCCAGCACCCACTTACCTGCTCTATTTCACTACCAGTTACTTTTGCTTGTTCTAAAGAATCACATACAGAATCACTCTCTGGCTTCCTTCAAACAGCTTCATGTCTTTGAGATTCACCCCTGTTTCATGTAGCAGTAGTTCCTTTTTTATCACCAAATGGTAATCCATGGTAGGAATAAACCACAATTTATTTATCCATTCACATATTAATGGACATTTGACTTTCTTTAAAAATTAAAATTGTTTTGGGTTACATACAAAATAATATTTATTTGATAGACTACCTATGAGATTAATTTAAAGAAAGTCATGGAGAAATTTGATACTGCTTTGCAGTCTCTAAACTGTTAATAGTTTATTTGGTAAGTGGCTTGTTGTCTTCCATTGTGAATTTGATTGAAGCTAGACCCGCTGCATGCAGACCTTGAGTGGCTCAGCACTGATATTGCACATGTTACCTTCCAGAATCTTCCCCCAGAAGTTCCATGTTCCATGTATTTCTTCATGCCCTAAATCCTTAGTCATTACCATATCCTTATTCCATTTCATTGTATCGTTTCCCTTGTTCCCTATTATTCTAATATTTTGTTTTATTATTACTATGGCAGAAATTATTTAAACTACCTTACAATACTATTTTTACAGGCCACACCAAAATTATGAAGATCATTTACAAGATTTCTATGGGAAGATAGAGTAATTCGGAAGCAACCTGCTTAGAAACTTTAAAAATAAAGTCAGCGTTTAATTTCAGAACTCTTAGTGCTTTACAGGGAGCCACAAGTTTACTAGGCAGGAGAACTATACATACATACATACATACATACATACACACACCCAGGCTGCTGGAGTGTTTTGTTTGGTTTTGAGTAAATCTTATAAAATACATTTTGTTATCTGATTATTATTTTGCAGGTAAAGTTGGGGGGCTTTGCCATGCATTTCACATTCAAGTCCTAGGAGTCACATGTTTACCTCTATGCTATTCAGCTAGACTGTGTTTCTGTTTGAGAGCATTACCCATGAATAACATCATGTTTGTATCAGCTTAAAGAATTAGATTTAACAATGACTTTCTAGTCCATTATTTAGACCTTAGCAAATGACTTAGGGTTTCCTCCTGTTGAAATAGATACTGAGATAGAAAGTAGGTGTTTGCCAGGCACTGCAAGGAGGAAAGAGAAAGTGACTGCTGTTGGGTATGGGGTCTCTAGGAGGGTTTTGAAAGTGTTCTAAAATGATACAGTCATGCTGATCGTTTGATTGTTTGATTGAATATACTAAAAAAAAGTGAATTTTATAGTATGTGAATTATATCTCATTAAGCTTTTATTTAAAATAATTATTATTATTACGTGATTGCTTTCAGTATGCCTTTCTCCATCCTGTAATAAGATGTATGCTTTCATAGTTGCATATAATTTTAAAAACTGACACAAAGTTATTTTAGAGTATGACATTTATTTTATAATTTTGAAAGAATTGTAAGTTTTTGGAAGGATTGTGTCTGCCAGAGGTCTCTTAACTAAAAATATATTTCCATTTCTTCTACTGAAAGACAAAGTTGGGCAGATTAAAAATAAAAACTGAAAATACTATGTTACTCTATAATGAAGACAATTCCCAGAATAGCATATTATTTCTTCCTTTAGCTTCAGAGATACAAAATAATGAAGTTTGGGGCTAGAGAAAGAAAATCCAATTGCTGTTGCTTTATTTTATTTTTACTATATTGCAGTATTTCTATCTTCCTTGTCATCTATACTTAGCCAGGTTTCTATGCCTTGTCAGGTTTTTTCTGAATGTCTTTTTCTCCCTCCATGTTTCCATTACTAACAGTCTCACCCCAGTAATCATTACCTTCCCGCTGGGTGGGTTATTAGTCATCCCCTCCTGGTCTTTGCATCTCTCCCCCTTTACTCTCCTCACCTACAACTGCCATATTGATTGACCTGTTAACACTATTTCATTTTCTGACTAAAGAGTATACATGGGCCATGTACAGCAAAGCAGTAATTCCTCTATTCTGTGAAAGGCAATTTAAGGCCCTCCAGGATCAGAGCTCACCTTACTAATCCCACTCTATCTCTACTTTTCCCAGCCTGTATTTTGCATTAGACAAATCAGTAGCATTCTGTTTTTGCACGTATGCCATGTTCATTCTTATTTCTATGGCTTTATTAATGCTGTTTCCCTTACCTCTCTGAACTTCTTCCTATCCTGCTCATCCTGTAAGCCACACCTCAAGTTGTATTATACTTAACCTCAAGTTGTATTATACTTAATGAATCATTTTCTAATTGTCTCTCCTTTCTCTAACCTCATTTGCCTTTGTTAGCTGAGTTGTCCATTTAGTATTCATTAAATGGTACTAAGTATAGTTCTTTAAGTTTACTTTCTGTTTGTAAGCTTACCTCAACTATGACAATTTTAACACTTTGATATCATGGTGCTTGTGTTACCTATACTAGTTAAATAATTGGCAATCAGCTAAAGATTGGTTAATTGGTTGATTTTCTTTGTGTTGATGACAGGTAGAATGGATTAAATTTATTATAATGTTTGAATATCTTAGCCCTAGGTTTGGGACTCCATTTCAGCATTCCCCAAAAGAACGTTATTTATCATCCTTTTGTTATTAACTACTGCCATGACCCTATGACTTCTTTTATATATTAGGCACCTAGAGACAGAAAAGTTCCTACATTCTATACTACTCCCTCTTTAACACCCATCTTGATATCAAAGCTAGCTGAGATTATGAAGAACTTTCAAATTTTTGTGTAAAATAGAAGTGACCAGAAAAACGCAAAGGCTTTTATGTAGACTTAGAAGAGCATTAGGAAGTAAAAAGCTCTTTTGTTGACATAGAAGAATTAAGTTACCATCCCAGAGATATGCTGCTATAATTCATCCCATTTTCTGTTGTCTCTTAATGTTAATATTTTTTACAGCTATTCACTAGCGTTCTGTGAAAATTGGTCTCTTAAAAGGCTGAATTAGTATTTAAAGTATGACTTAAATATTGTACATGTTTTGTCACTAGACACTACATATTGCATTAAAAAACTGCCACGGAATCCCGAGAGAGAAGAAATTATAGGAGACGGAGAGTACCAATATGTTTACGTAAAAGATGGCGATATGGTTAAGACTGAGGGTGCCACTCTGAGGTATGTAATAACCTTTGGCTGGGGAAGACAGCGGGGAGTGGGGGAAGTCTGTGTATATGTGTTATAAAAGGGAGGAAAGGAAGATTTCTGCATATTTGCTTATATGAGTGAAGACTAACTCAGGCAGAAGGATATAAGAAATCTGGTAACATTGGTTGCTCAGGGAAAGGAAAATGGGTTGCTTGAGAAATGGGGAAAAAGAAAGACTTCTATCTAATCCTTCAAAATTATTTGTTTAAATTATATGATTACCATTATTTAATGAATGAAATTTAAATTATAAAATAGATTAGCATTTCCTGCTAAAGAATTTAGGGCCTTCTCACATTCTCACTTCCAAGAGCTGACCTGTACCTGAAGTAAATACATTTTTAGTCCAAACCCGTACTCCCCCATGACCTATTTAAGGATTCAAAAATGTGTTTCCAACTCAGTAATGTTAAAACTGAACTAATTATGATTCTCCTCTCCCCCCTGATCTGGCCTGGCTTTCTGATTTCAGAACATCTATTTCTCTCAGTACTTAAGACTTTATTTTTTCTTTCTGAGATAGAAGCTAACTCGTCTCCACCTTTATTGCTTTCCCTCCCTATGCCCACCATATCTAGTCAGGTTATTTTTTACCTCAGAGATACTTGTCACTGCTGTCCCTTTTTCTTCATGTCCACTTACCCTACTTCTTGGTAATATTCCTGTCTCCAAGCTCCCCCTTTTCCAGTCTATCCTTTGTATGATCTGTCACTTGAAACCTTGAGTAACTCACTGCATTCAAGACAGTGATTATTCTCCTTACCACACACAGCCCGGCTCCAAACCACTGTTCAGGTTTAGCTCCTACCACTCCCCTTGAAAACACAATTAGCCATATCCAAACACCCCTGAGAACATTCTGTCTGTTCATGCCTTTGCTCATGCCTTCCCCTTTACTAGGCTTTGCCCCTTCCCCCCTACTAGTCCCCCTAATAAATTATTGTCCTTTTATTCTTCAAACCTCAGTTCAAATGTTACTTCAAGAATCCCTTCTGGGCAAATTATCTGCTTCTTTCTCCTTGTTACTTCATTATAGCACTGACAAAAGTAAATTTTTTTGGTGTGTACCTGTCTTCTTAAAAGATCATCAGTTCTCTAGGTTTACATTATTAGATAATGTCAGTTACTGTAGCAAACCACCCCAGAAATGTCTAATAGCTCAAATATGAAATAAGCTTACTTCTCATTCACATCAAGTCCAAAAACGGTTCCTGATTAGCGAGTGGCCCTCCTGCAAGTAATGCCTCAGAATCCTCCCCACAATCAATCCAGTTGGTGGAGAAAGAGCATGGGAGGGATCTTACTTGGGAGCTTTTCATGGACCCCTCAGTCCATGACACAGAGAAGGCAGTGAGTATTTATTGTACATGTAATAAATGTCTACAAAGAGGCAAGTAGATTAACAGGTAAATGAGAGAGGAAATGAAGTAATGGGTATCCATGCCCCCTTTCAAACCTGTCCTCTATTTTCTACTATGCTAGTGATTCATAAAATTTAACTTATAAACCAACTAATTTCTTAAAATGCTTTTGTTCAAAATATGATTGGGTCATGTATAATTTGTTGATGATACCACAGAAAATCAAACATTATATTACTACTTCTTGAAAAAGTTTTCTTGGCAATACTGAATGTCCCCCATCACACACCAGCCCTGGGCCAAGTTACAGAAAGGGGTAGAGACAGGAGGTGGTTTATCAAGTCTTCTGTCTCAGAGGTTTGGAAACCACAGTACTGATTCCTCAGTCATCACAGAAGCATGTGTATTAGATCTATACCTATTGTGCAGATTAAGACTGTTCAGCCCTTAAGAGTTAACCACTGATTTTCCATGAACAGACCACATATTTGCTTTTAAAATATATAAACAGAAAAGTGTGCGTATCATCAGTGTGCAAGGCGGTGAATTGTTAAAACTGAACAAACCATATAAGCAGCCTGCAGCTCTAGAAACATTAGTGCCCCAAAGCCACCCACATGCTTGCTTCCTGTCACTACCCCACCCCCTTGGTTAAATAAGATCTTGTTTCATGGAGTGAATTGATGCCAAGAATCTCATTATTGGATTATGTGAACTCCATTTAGTTTATGTTTTATAGCATTCTGACTCAGTATAGGAATCTATTTTAAGATTTGAGAGAAAAATTAACAAAAAAAGCAGCTACTAAAAAAAAAAAGATACTTTTTTAAAATGACTTTTCTCTAAATTCTAATTATGCTACAATCTGAATAAAATATTTAATTACTGTTGATATGGGTTTCAACTTCCTATCAGTAAAATGTAATTGTTTTAAATATTAACAAGAAGACTCATTGTTAAGCAAAATTTACTTAAGTCCCAAATATTCGATGTCTAATTGATCTTGTCTACTTGCCAATTTTAAAAGGAAAAATAGTACAATATGGATAGATGTCAAACCCACCAAGAACCCATTAGAAAAAAATAGAAAGTTAGCAAGGTTTTTCAGTAAGGGTTCTGGTTATAACCCTCAGGAATTTTCCAGTGAGCTAAATTTAATTTCTCAAAGGTAATCTGACAGTTTTTGTTGACTTCTAAATTTCCTAAGAGAACCATTCTTATAAAGTCTATTGTGTCACGGAAGTGGCAGAACTAGATAAATGCTCTACCTGATGAATGAGGCCACAGCTGCAGTTCCTCTGATCTTCAGCAAAGCACCTCTGATGTCATTTCCTGTTCTCCTCCTGCCCACGGGAAGTAAATTTTAACTCGGTTGTTATGCATATTAAGCATTATCCACCCAGGTGACTGGAGGATTGAAAATTCTGATCCCCAATTTAAGAACTCTTAACTGCCTTCAGCCTAGAAAATACCAAAGAAAACTGTCACTTAGTTCTGGTTTTGTGGAGTGGGAATTAAGGAAGCATTGCAAGCACATTGATAGATAAGACAGTTTGCAGACTGAAAGAATGGTTCTCCAAATGAGCTTTTGTAGATACTAAAAAAAAAAAAAGATTGAGGATCCATTTGTAAATACATTCTATGTGTGACTATCCATCAGATAGGCACCCCACACCACATACTTTTATAATTGCCGGAAATATACCTCCTGAAACTATTTCATGTAACATGGAATACTTTCATTAACTGGTTGCAGCAGGTTTAATCAGACAGATTATTTCTAACATCTCTTTAACACCTCACCATTACTAAATATAGTAATCATTTGCAATATGTAAAGCACACACTTGGAAACCATAAAAGCATAATAGTTCCTAAAGTCAGTTCCTAATGCCTTTCAAAAATAATTGCTCCTGGCCCTGGCTGGTGGCTCATTAGATAGGAGCAGGCCTGCAAACTCAAAGGTCGCTTGCTGGTTCAATTCTACAGTCAGGGCACATAACCAGGTCTCCAGCCAGGTCCGTAGCTAGAAGCAGGTGAAAGGCAACCATACATTGATGTTTCTCTCCCTTTCTCCCTCCTTCCCTTCCCTGGTCCCTAAAAAAATAATAATCTTTTTTAAAAATTGCTCCCATTACACAAGTATCTCATGTTCTTATTTATGACTTGTATCTCTTACATTTTTAGCAGAGTCTTTAAAAAGGCTTTACAGTTTCAATATTTAGCATTGAGGATTTGATTGGATTTTTTAGCAAAGGAGAGAAACTCTTCTAAGTTACAGTTATTTCAGTTTTCTTAAATACTGTTCTTTAAGAACTGAATTTTGTCAAATATTTTTGTAGTATGTAGGAGATGATCTTACTAGTTTTCTCCCTAGCTTTATTGTGAATTCCAGGAATCATATAGTGTTGAAACACCCTGACATTTTTTGAATAAACTTTATTTGGACATGATATTTTTAAATAAGCTTTTGGATTCTCTTTATTGATATCTTAGTTAAGATTTTCATAACTATTCATTAATGGGATCAGGCAGTAGTTTTCTTTTTGGGCAACCTTTGTCAGGTTTGGGATTCATAAGTTTTCCTTCTTTTTCTATACTCTGGCATAGGTTATGTTGTAGTGCAGTTATCTGACTTAAATGTTTGGTAGAGTATCCAGTGACAGTGCAGAGCCTTTAATTGTTAATAACATTTGCATGCCTTTTTAGTGGAGCTTCATTGTTGCTTATTAGTAATATGATTCTGTGAGTGCAGCTCGCTGTAAATAACTTTAGCCTATGTCTCTGAATGTACTGCTTCCCAACAATCTCTCATGCAGTAATTTTAGCATCTATTAATGATACTTGCCTTAATCAATTAATATATTGAAGGTGGCATAATTGTGGGTTTTCTTATCATGTTTCTTCTTCCTTTCTGTTGTTTTCATTTGCTTATGTTCTTCTTAAAGGAGATTCTCCCTTCCTCTTTTTTGTGTATTACTTACAGACCTGTATATTTTTATTCAGTGCTTCTTTGTCCTTTTGACATAGTCCCCTTAATCTATCAGCGCTTTCTTGCTGTCTGACACAGGATGTCTCAGTACCACTATTTACTTTCCCTGCTCCAGACCTCAAGGCAGCAAGTCTGTAAGAAACCATGGTTTCTTTGAGTGGGAAGTGGTATTTAGAAACAAAGAACTGAGTGTGAGGTGTGCTCATTACCACTGGAGTATCATTGCTTCTGGGCCTTTTTATAGACAGAGCTAGGAAAAAAGTAATGAATTCATAATTCCTCAATTCAAATAAGAAAGAACCCAAAATTTAATTTGCTGATTCTCTATATAATTTTTCCTTTATCCCGCAGTAAAAGTCTTGGTTCTCGAAATCAATTTATTTACTTGTTTATACTGGCCTACAATAAACACAAAATAGTTTCAGAAACACAGTAACAAATAACACTGCCAACATTAAACCTGTTAAATAAAGTTCAGGATATCTTTGCAATTCTTGTGATCTTAAGATACATTCTACTAAGAATGTACAGTCTTAGCACTATATTTAAAACTTGTTTGAATGTATTTATTTTTCTTACTGTGGCTATGTGTTAGGGACTGCTAGTCTGTTTGGCAGGGCCCAGCTAGCAGAAATGGGTGTTTGGCAAGGCCAGTCCTAGTGCCTGGTGGACCTGGAATGGACACCGTGTATAGGGAGCCAGCCCGGTGTGTTAACCCCGTAGCCCATGAAGCATGGAAAGTAGAGAGTGTGCCATGCCTTGTTCTCTGCAGCTAGCTTAGCTTCCTGGTTTCAGTTGAGCAGGTGCCAGTAATACCTGCATATAAGCTCAGTGTGATTCATAAACGAGACTCGCGGCCTGGGCAAGCCTCCCGACCCCAACTTTGTCTCGTCTCTCTTTCTTGCATCCTCCGCCGTCCAAACCCGGTGCGTAATCCAGGGACGGCTGGTCCATCACAGCTATGTTATCTATCTAGTATACAGGGAAATTTACTTCTTTCTGTACTCAAATGTTAGGATTTTTGTTTCTATTTAATTTTTCTATTTAGAGTCTATAAAATAAAGAGCTTAAGAGTTAAGGCTACTAAAAAAGTTCTAACGAGAGAAGTCTTGCTTGCCACCTCTATTCCCTACACCCCCATTTGCCTACCCCATGTAGGCAGCTATATTATTAGTTTTGATTTATCCTTTCTGATTTTCCTTTTAGCAAAAATAAGAAACTGTATACCTGTATGTTTTTCCTTTCCCCATCACTTATATACCAAGGAGCACACTATGTATACTCTTTGGCCTTTTGCTTTTTATCACTTAACAGTATATCCTACAAATTGCTCCATATCAATTCAGAGATCTTACTCCTTCTTGATGGCTGTATAGTATTTCACTGTGTGGATATACCATAATTTATTCACAGTGCCCTATGGGTCACCATTGGGTTGTTTCTAATGTTTTGTTATTGCAAATAATGTATTGAATAACACAGATATTTTTGTATATGTGAAGGTGTATTTGGGGGGTAAATTTCTAGCAATGGAATTGATGGGTCAAAGAGTGCTCTTTTGATTTTTAAAAAACCAAATTCCCTTCCATATGGATACCTTTTTCTTACTCACCAGCAACATATGAAAGTGCTTTTTTCTTATAGTTTTGCCATAAAGTATGTTGTAAAATGAATGTACTTCCTGACATGCAAAGAAAATTGAAAAAATATGTGTTCTTAAAAATAAAAGTGCTGCCTCTAAGTAGTGGAAAGAGTGGTGATTGTTACCTGCCTACAATACTTTCCTTTTTTTCCCCAAATGTGTGGTAATCAGTATTTATTACTCATAAATAAGAAAAAGAGAAAAGTATTAAATTTGCACTTCAGAATGCGATATTTGATTTTGTTAAAGGAGAGAAATTTCTGGTGATAATTTTCAGTGGACAAGAGAAAAGGGAGTTTTTTACATCTGTGATATTATTCGTGTCTTATCCAGAAGTAAGGATAGAGAATAATTTACTTCTCAAGATTTCTCCTAAGCTTAAAAGTTTATAAGTGTTTTTATCTCTTCTTTTGCCCAGAGTTATATATACACCTGGCCACACTGATGATCATATGGCTCTCCTATTGGAAGAGGAAAATGCTCTCTTTTCTGGAGATTGCATCCTAGGGGAGGGCACAACTGTATTTGAAGACCTCTATGATTATATGAACTCCCTAAAAATGTTATTGAAAATCAAAGCTGATGTTATATATCCAGGTGAGTAATTTTTAAAATCTGATAAATCATTTGTGTCAAATGATGAAGAAGTTTCATTTTGGTTTTCATGTGTGCGTGTGTGTGTGTGTGTGTGTTGTTTCTGTTTTTTGGCCTTGAAGGGAGACATGTAAACTGCTTCTTTAAATTATCGAGGAGCTAGGATAAACAACCCATGGACATGGACAACAGGGCAGGGATTGACTGCGGGAGAGGGAGATGGGTGTGGGTGGACAGGGTAGGGGAGAGCAATAGGGGGAATTGGGACAATGATAAATTAATATAAACTAATTAATTTAAAATGATAAATAAATAATACCCCTAAGTCCTGTCTAGTCATGCAGTTTTTTTAAAAAACCAGCAGTTATGTTAATAACTACTTATATACATGAGCGTTATTTCTTAACATCTAAACAACTATTAATAGAACTATTGAAGAAGTGACCTAATTTACATTGGAACAAGAAAAGTTTTTCATTCTATAAGCTAGTTTCAGTTTTGTTAACTTGATTTCTGTCATGGACCACATTTTAGCCATGTAACCATGGGTAATATTCGGTCTCTGAGTTTTAGTTGTTTTAACTCACACTATCGGTAGTTCCCGTATGAACCATAAAATCCTGTATTTATTTTGATTCTCCAGGAAAAGAAACCTGCTGTTAGTATCTCATCTATCATTTCACTGCTCTGCAGTATGAATCTCCCCGCAGATCCTGAAAGCTAAGAAACCTACTGGACCCAACAACAGGGCCCAGAAGGGAAAAGAGACGAGGTTACTAATTTTTGAAGTTCCTCTAACTTGTTCCTGACCAAAGAGCTATGGAAAGATCTATAAATATAGTATCTTCAATACCCTCATATTCTCTCCTGAGTTTCTACTTCTGAGGATGTTAGGAAACATACCCTGAGCATTTAGATTAATATTATGACATAAAAGGAATGAAAACTGACAGCTATTTTCAAAGCAAAGAGAATAGATATTTGATGCACTCACATTCAAGCAAAGCTAATAATGAGAGGCTGCCTACTAAAGGCTCTTAGAGTTAGCTTTAGTGAATGCGGTGCATGGGCTTATTAGCACAGCGGGAGCTTATCTGTAAAGTCTGTTCTGTAGCCATAGCTACCATATATTAAAGCCTGCTACCTGTTGAGTACCTGCAGGGACCTTTACAGCTAGCTAGCTGTGTCCTCACAAAATGCCAGTGAAGTAGGTAATGGTGTCCTCATTGCACATCTGAAGAAACAGTTCAGAGACGTTCAAGGCCACACAGCTAGTAGATGATGGTTGGTATTATAACCGAAGCCCATGCTTGTTACATGATAACAGGTTAGCCTGCTTCTGGATAGTTTGTCCTCAAATATTTTAAATATCCCTCTGGCAAACTTGTGTAATAATATATTAATGTGCACTGTTAAAGAGCATGTAAATTTCAATATAACTTTATTTGGCTTGTCAACATTTCTGAATTATAAGCCTATACATAAGATCTCTTAAGTTATACTGTGTGGGTCCTGTGAATTTTTAATGGCTCTTGGTCACTTACATAGAGCTACTTTTACATTTCCCTTTTTAATCTTTTATAAGTAAGTATAGCACAGTGGTATGAGCCTAGCTCCACTCTTGAGCTGTGATTCTGTGTACAGGTTACTTACCCTCCTTATGCCCAGTTGCTGCTGCTAAAAAGGGGTAATAGTAGTAACTGCCTCTGGGATTCTTATAATAATATATATAGCATGTAGAGCAGTGCCGGGCAAATAACGATACCCTGTATAACCTATCATTACTGTGGTACTTCCTGTTGTTATTGCTATATTTTTATTTTATACTTCTTACTGTACACAACAGTATTTTGTATAGATTTTGATATAATTGTCTAATCTTTTGTCTCATCTGTATAGTTTTCCAAATAATTCTTATTTGTTATGTATTTAGTATGCTGTTTCAGTACCTCATATGGGTTATTTTTATAGAGTGACTTTGGTTATACTTAATATTTTTATCTGGTTGAAATAATTTTATAATTGTTATAATTCAGGACATGGCCCAGTAATCTATAATGCAGAAGCTAAAATTCAAGAATACATTTCTCACAGAAATGCTCGAGAAGAGCAAATTCTTACAATATTTCGTGAAAATGTTGAAAAATCATTTACAGCAATGGATCTTGTAAAAATTATTTACAAGGTAATTTTTGTTTTTCTTATTTGTACATAGCCACAGTTATATCAAAATCTGTTTACTAAGCTATAGCTACACTAAACTTACCACCTCCCAGAACACTGTTAATTTTATTTAATTTTGTAAATAATGTCATTTATATAGATTTGAGACCAGCAACCTCAACTTTATAAAACACAGAAGTTAAACAATACCTGGTCTGGAAAACAAACATAACCCTTCTGAGCTATCAGACCCTTCCCAAGAGCCTGATGATCAAGTTTTGTAATGATGTTACTCGTATATATTATTCTAGCCATCTTGATTATCTGGTGTCCTAGCCTGTGGCCAGCGAGATGAGGTGATCTGCTAGCAACAGATACTGGGATAATAGCAGTGAGGAGTAGCAGCGATGCCTAACAATGGAAAAAGGATGTGGAAAAGAACATGAGTAGGGAAATTTAGTGTATAGAAAGAACCTTACCTCAGTGGTCTCTGAGCACATCGTTATATGACAGCACTACATGGCAGTCAATTAGTTTAATTCAATTTTTCAGTGAATGTTTATTAGACACCTGCTGGGTAGGCAGTGTAGCTTATAGGCTAAGAATGTTGCCTTTGGTGTTAGATTACATGGGTTTAAAAACTCCCACTCCTACAACCTGTACAGCCAGAAGATACATAAAAGAGTAATTGAAGATGAGCTTGAAAAAAGTGCCTGGGGTCAATTAGAATTAGTAAAGGACCTTGATACACTATAGGCCCAAGTAGCAAACAAAAATGGTCAGATCATACTCAGTGTGTTTTGTTTTAAGAGGGAAAGATGACTTTAAAAAGAAGGAAGAAATTGGGGGATGAAGGGTTTAAATGGCTAAAGATAAAAGTTCCACTAGCAAACAGGTAAATTCTGTGAAAAAGTTCATTTCCTTATAGCACTAGAGTTGAGTCTAGAAGACTATTCATTGGTACATTGAGGTTTTTGTTCTATTCTGAGTACAGGAAATGAGCCAGAATAGGCAGGTATGATCAGGTCATGGGAAGCCTTGAATGCCAAGCTAACAAATTTGAGCTTTAGCCAATAACCTGGGAATGACCCATCACTCGCAGATCTTAGGCAGGGGAGTCACCTAACGTGACCTAGAAGATCACACTGGTGGAGGTAGTATATGGTACTGGAGCTTAAGGGAGAGTTTAGGGTCAGAGAAGTTTACATTTCTGAATCATTAATGTGTTAATTACTGAGGCAAGTTGGTTGAGTCAAAAGAAAAGAGGATCAGTGATACAACACACTATAAACATCAGTGTTTAAGACAAGTCCAGCCCTGGCTGGTGGCACAATGGATAAGGCACCAGCCTGCAAACCCAAAGGTCACTGGTTCGATTCCCCAGCAGAGCACATAAACAGGTTGCAAGCCAGGTCTCCAGCCAGATCCATAGCTGGAGGCAGGTGAAAGGCAACCATACGTTTATGTCTCTCTCCCTCTCTCCCTTCCCCTCTCTCTAAAAATAATAAATCTTAAAAAAACAAAAAAAAAAAAGAGACAAGTCCAAGAGTATCCAGGATGAAAACTAAATGATAAAAGCGGTAGAATAACCAAGGAAAATATGAGAAATTATTATCATAAAACCCAGTAAACCAATTGGACCAATGTCTGTAGCATCATCAGTGCTATCTAGAAGAATTTTTAAATTTACTTACTCATCTATTCATAAAATATTGAGTTCCTACTATGTGCCATTATGCTAAGTACTAGGTATTCAGTAGTGAACAAATCATATGGTTTACTATCTTTACGGAGCTCACACTCTTACTTCATCCATAGGAATACAGATAAGAATATAGTGCCTACAGCAGTACATAAAGCAAGACATATACAAGCTGAAATAATTTTGGCTATTACTATATAAAAATGAATTTGAGTTAAAATTTTTTTCTTTGTTGCATTTTTTTAAAGTTTCAAAACGTTAACTGTGTTCCTTGTTTTTAAAAAGGAAATATTTTCTTTTACTCTCATTTTTTTTAGACTACTTCTGAGTCTTTATATAAAATGGCTGAACGTAATCTTTTGCTTCATTTAAAAAAATTAGAAAAAGAAGGAATGATATGTAAGTATACTTAAAATTTTTAATTTTTTTATTGGTAACATTTATTTATTCATTTTGCAAGTGAACTAGTTTCCTCTAGGGAAAATAACTGCCATCAGAGTCCTCCCTTGAATCTCACTGGAGGGACGGACACTAGGAAGGGTCGGCAGGGACAGGCCGGTGAACCACAAGTGGGAGCAAAACACTCTCGCAGGAGTTAGAATCCTGCCTAGAGGTTCCAGCCCTCACCCACCAGAAGGACAATCCAAGGCATGTAGTGAAAAATCGTTTCTCTTCTCCCAGACCACAAGACCACGAGGAATTTTACATGTAGAAGATTTGGGAACAGCTAAAGATTTTAGCAGTACTAGAGGCAGTAGTAAACTGAAAAATATTAAAGCAGTAATTCTACAATTGTTTACTATTGTTAGGTTAATTTATCAAATTAAGAACCGTTACAGAAATTTAATCCTTAAGTTGACTGGTTCAAAGCTTGAATTTTGTGTAGAAGCTTTAGCAGCAACATGTTGTTTTTAAAACAACAAAAATCTAGCTTTCTATTGAACAACAAAATTACTTTAGGAATGAATGCTTTTTCTAGTCAGAAGAAAATTAGGTGACTTTGCTTATCTGCTGTTAAATTGTTGCTTTCTTAATTTTCTTTCCACAGGGAGCAACACAGATCCTGATAAGAAATGGAAAGCTCACCTTTAGTTTCAGATTAATGGAAGTCTTGTTTTGTTTTGTTTTTAAAGAATGGTATGTTTTAACTATTGATTATTTATAGACTATAAGTATATAATGTTGAAAATAACCCTAGGTATATGTACTTTAAAATAGTGCCTATTTTCCTCAAATATGTAATTTACATTTTACATTTATAATATAGAATGTTTTATTTTAAACATTTTACCCAAAATTCAGGATCCAACAGTTTATCCACTCGGGATCAATTAAGTAAAATGATTACTTTATTAACAATAATAAAGTTTATGTAATTTAAACTGGATATTATTCTTGGAGATTGGTTATCTCTTACCAGTGGCCAAAAATACTAGTTTGTCTAATTAATTCAGTAACAGCACAGACTTCTATGTAATCCTCTTGTCTCCAACCCTTGTCTGTGTTTATAGATAATAGCTTTGTTTTCATGTTTCTATTAATTTATCATGATTGTTAACTCTGGTCTCCTTGCTTCCATCCCTGGAGGAAGTTAAGGGACAAGGGTAAGAAAGGCATAGGCATTCTAAACTGAGGAAATCTCATGCATAAAACCATGATTCCATATCCTGTCTCTTTTAAGTATCATGGCTCACTTCAAGCTGCAAATAGATCTATTGGAAGAGGGATGATAATGGAAATTGGGTTTCTAGGCAACAGAGCTTTCACAAAACATTAAGTATCCACTTTGTGCTGTGTGCTGGGTCAGGCACTGGAGATAAAAAGGGGAACAAAACTGCATCTCTGCTCTCAAAAGAAATTCATATTCTAGTTGTAGGGACACTCAATTCCAGTATGCAGTACCATTAAATTGGGAGTGAAAGAAGAGTATCTAACCTGGTTGGGCTGTAGAAACCTGCTTAGAGAAGCCTGAACTCAGTCTTAAAAGATGAGTAAGTGGTAACCAGGCAAAGAAGTTAGGAATATTTGGGAGATAAGAATTGTTCCAGTTGGAATAGTGTATGCACATAAACAGAGATATGGCAGAGTATCACATAGTTGGGAAGCTGTATGGCTAAGCTCTATAGTGTCTGTGTGTTGAGATCCTAGAAATAAGAATCTCAGGTGAATGCAGAAATCTCATAGAAGCCAATATTATTGACACCCAGCCATGTTTCACACAGGCTGGAGTACACATATAATTTAGGAATCATTTTGTTGCCTTCTCAATGGCAAGGGTTTGTCCCCAACCAACATGATGGTAATTTCATTCCTTTCTTTTTTTTTTTTTTGTATTTTTTTCTATTACCATTGAGACCCCTTATATCTCTTCCCCTTGCAATCACCACACTGTTTTCCATGTCCATGAGTCCTTCCTCTTTTTGTTTCTATCACTGCACCCATGACTTTGTCTTCCATTCAGTATACCCAGTAGGTTTGGGTTACTCATAAGCTGCTTCTTACCATCTTCCTGTTTACTCAGCAGTTTCTATATTCTTGTCATCTCCTCTATGATATCTTCAGCTTCTGTTTTGCAACAACTGGGTAGTCCTCTATGTGTCTCAGATTTCAGCATCCTCATAGAAAAGGACCTGATTGGTATAATTAACCATCTGGGACCAGAAGGGTCACAGGAAACTCTTATTCTGAGGATACCCCATTGAATAGAAACAGTAGGTACCATAAGCATTCTGAGATTTTGGGCTGTTCAGTACAGTGAGGGAAGGAAAAGGGAAGAAGCAGAGGAGATCTCAAAAGTAGAAGATTGGGTAACAAATATGAGAAACATTTTAGGGAAGGAATAGCACTTAGAAACTAATGTGATCTTGTGGGGTGGAGATGAGGTTGAAGGGGAGAAGCCTAATAGGGCAATATTTCTGGCTTAGGCAGTTTGGTAGATGTTGACTTGATGGCCAGGATGAGAAAATACAGGAAGTGGGGTGGGTAGAGTGGGGACAAGAGGAAAGGTGCACTGTACTATAGACGTCAGTTTGGAGCACCAAGGAACATCCAAAGGGAGATACCTAGTATGAGCTTAAATATATGGAGCTAGAGCTAAATAAATAGGATATATTTTGTGCAGGTGACAGAAACTTAGGTTCAATTGGCTTAAGCAAAAGAGGATATCAGTTGGCACCCAATCTGAGAAGAATGAAGGTGGAGCCAGACTTGAACAGAAAACAAGGATTTGGGTTTCCATCAACATAACCCCAAACCTCTCAACTCAATTTCTTTTGGAGTAGAGACCCCAAACACCATGGCTTCTTCTAATAGCAGGGGGACATGGCTATGATCAGCTCTAGGCACATGTCCTAACCAATCCATTACCAGCAGGGAAAGCTGGGTCCTCCAGCTTCAGTATGAAAAATTTGGGGAAAGGACTCAATGATTTATATCAACTCATTACCATTCCTTAGGCCAGTACCTATGGTCAAGAAAACCCTGAGGTACTATATTTGGCCCAGCTGTGGTCTCATACCTATCCCTGTGACCACAGTGCACCTGTTCTCAAATGAGCAGAATATCACAAGAAGACTCTCATTTAATATTAATTTCTTACTGAATAGCTTTCCTTTCTGATATGTATAAAATATGAGAGGGGCCCCCAAAATGAAGTTATCTTCTGGAGAGTGGTCCTCTTGTAGTTCAGGCTTACCCCACTGAGTATTCTAGGGACCCATCTGTATCAGTATACCAGCTGGCATTGTTGTGAGAGGCTTAAGTGAATTTTATTTTTTGAAAGACTCTTTCAATGCCTTTGCCCATTTCATGATGGGTGACTTATGAGCACCCCTGCCTATACCCTGCTGAGTACTTAGCAGTTTTTGACCAAAAACAGCATAATCACCATGGCCTGCCCTTCGTATTCACCTGATCTCACACCAAGAGACGTTTTTGTTTTTCCGGATGAAAAAAAGTCCTCAAAGAGAAACTTTGCTGATATGGAAGAGGTGAAACACAAAAACAGCAGAGGCACTAAAAAGCATAAATCAACAGGTTCAAAAACTTTTGAGCTGTGGAAAGAACATCTCAATAGGTGTATTGTATCAAATGGAGAGTACTTTGAAGGCAACTGAAGTTTGAACGTGTAAGAATAAATACACAATTTTTATAAATTTCACTTTGGGGGTGGTCAAAGGGTCCTTTGTAGAATTCACTGCAGTGGCTCACAGACTGACTGGGCAAATTCTGTGCAACCTGAATCTTTTGAGTGTTTCCTTAAGACTTTTAAGTTCCCTGGGAATATTTGTGTACCTTCAGATGGTCACTTCAAGAAAAAGTCAGCGAAGTTGGCTAGTAGCAGGGAATCTAGAATCCTGGAGAAAAGGAAAAAAGGTTAAGTGCAGCTGCTCCCTTATTCTGCCAGTGCCACCCTCTCTCGCAAGTGTGTCTGCGCTGACCAGGGCAGCGGATCAGCAGAAAACTTGTTGCCCATCTCCAAAATTGGTTGGCCTTGTTGGAGCAGAGAAAATCATCGCTATCAGTCTTTTTCCCATATTTTCTCTTTAGGGAATTACTGGGTAATGTACTCAGATAAATAAGAGAAGGAAGTCACATTATTAAAATAGTAAACAAAACAGAAAAAAATGTCAAAAGGAAGTTGTGAGACAAGGGTGTGCTCAGTCTCTGCTTCAGTTAGGTACAGCAGGAGGTGCGGCTTCAGCAAGACTACTCCAAGTGGGGGAATGGAACTGAGACTACCTAGTAGGTTTGAGTCTTGGAGGGAAAAACTGCTGGTGGTCCTAAAACAACTCTAACTGAGCAACTGAAAAAATAATCAGCGAACAGAAAATTATCCTGATGGAAAAAAAAAATGAGGCAATTACTAATTCCAAAAAACAAAAAGTATTCAATGAAGGAAATTATTATGAAATTCCATCTGCCTCTGCATTTTTACATTAGCAGTCATGTAAACACTGACTAAAAATTGTAACAGGAAAGGAAGTGGGAGGTTGAGAATACGACGTCATCACCTATGATAATACAAAGTCAATAAACTCTAAAACTGACAAATCAAGAAATAAAAGTCTAAGCATTTTCTTGGTTAATTCCAGGGGGAAAAAATCTTAAAAAGAGAAGTAAGGGGAATTGTTTATTCTTGTTGGTAGTGTTTAATATTTAAATTAAGTACATTTTATGTTTGATATAAGCCAAACATCTTAATGTCGAAATACTAATTATGCAATAAGTAGATTCCAACTCTTTAGTCCAAGGGAGCAAGCACTTTTGTACTAGAATTTTCTCCTAAAAAAATATCAAGAACTGGAAACTATGAGAGGTACATGCTTATTTAATGTTCTTTCAGGCTGAAGGATAAGAATCTTGAAATTCATGTTCCTTAATTGATAGAATTTTCAAACATAAAGTTTTCCCTAAAAGTAAAAACTATCATAATTAGCTAGACTGAAGGACCTGGAGAATTAAGGTGAACTAGAGATTTTTAAAAGTTTCACAGTGTATGAAAACCATCTAAAGAGAATTAGGCCTAAGTTTGCTGTATCTAGCAAATGGCTCTATAGTAGATCCCAACTTTGCTTGCCAGTCACAATATGATAGGTTATTAAAGATCTGTCATAGTTTATTTATCTCAAGATCTAAACTGAATTTAGGATTCAGTAACCAATAAAGAGAAAAGAGAGGACTGAGCCTCTATCTGAGTCTTTGCCAACACCACATTTTCACTATGGTTGGTCAAGTTACCCACTACAAATTCGGCAGGAAAGCTAACACAAATGACAGACTGCCTAGCTTATTTTTACTAATGCTTTTAAAAAGTTTGAGTTGGCTACTAACCACGAAAAATGAAAGAAGTACACCTCTGAAAGAAAATTTTTTTTTCTTGATCTACTTGAATTGAAGACCAATCTGGAAAAACATGTGTTGCTCTGAATCAGAGGCTTCGAAATACAAGTTAGGTTGCAGCAATTCAGGGTTCAAGTACATGACCCTATTTTGGGCATGATTTTGTTAATACCATGGAATCTTTGGTACTTAAGTGTGTAAGTGAAATACATCTCTACCAAAAGGCTACTAGTCATTTAGTTTTCCCATATTTTTTCCCATGATTCTATAATATTTTAATCCATTGTATATCAATTTCTTCTTTTTAAGGTGAAACTAATATCTATATAATGCAACCTACACTGTCGCAATTTTCCCAAGAGCTGAAGAAAATCTTTCACTAAAAGAAGCTCTTTGGTTTTATGCCACAGAAATTTTCACAGCCTAATTTGTGGAACTAGATTAATCCTGCTTCATTCCCCTGCTTCAATTTTCAAAAAATTGCAAAAATACATGTCACAAATATATCTCAAGATTTTATAACTAAACCTGAAACTTGGAAGAAATAGTTAACTATTGATTCTCTCAAGAACAAAAATGTGGTCTTGGACCACTTTTATTATTTTCAAGTAGGGTTCTTACTACAAATGCAAATTTCTAGTCCCTACCCAGATTTACTGAATCCCAATTTCTGAAGAGTACCAAGGAATGTCATTTTTCCATTGGTTCTTTTCCTACATTAATTATAATTTAGTATTGTGGTATTGGTTTTTACTGTATCAAAGGTCAGCCTGAGGTACACACATAATAAAATTATTCTCTACCCTTTTTTATGCTATTGAGGACAGTTCTGTTTTATTATTCAATGTTCTTCAGTGGTTATGGAACAAGATCTTAGATTTCAGAGCTAGAAAATAACTTATTTTTGTCCTATGAATTGGTATGTTTCCTTTGTTGGACTAGTGCTTGTCAAATTTAACTAATTCTCAGAATTACCTGGGGAACTTTTAACACATACACAGCCTCCCAGACTCCATCCAAGACCCATTTATCAGAATCTCTAGGTTAGGGAGGATCCATGTGAAAATAATAATTAACCAAGTTTCAAAACCCTACATGGGACAGTATCTAGTTAAGTTGTCATGTTCACTTTTTGCTTTGGCTTCCTAGAAACTAGTCTTAAAACACTTTTTCTTGGAATTCAGTTCATTAATGTAATTCTCCCTTTCTGTCCCCCATTTGATTACTTTTCTCATTTAGTATATCTTAAATGAATTTCAACTTCAGAGGAAATAACTTACAATAATACTACCCTTTGGACCATCACATTTCTTGCAATACCATTTATAAGCCTAAAATAAATCAGTTACTAGTATTACAGAGAAAAAACATTGTGGACGTAAAAGTTTCATCAATTCAGATTTAATGGAGTCTTCATGGGAAATTATTATTTGAAAAGCACTCTGAAAATCATTGCTGTTAAATGCCTCATACATACTGATCCTTTAGTAGTTCCTATTGTGTGAGATGTGCCTCCCTCAAACCTTATTACAACATCGCCACATTACCCATGCGATGTTAAATTAGGAAATAAATAAATGCCATATACATACATAAGCTTCTGGTACACCTTTAGTCCTTTTGCTGTGGGCACTCCCAAGACTGAATACATTGCTCTTTATTATTCATCAATCAAAGTGGTGGTAACCATTACCACCATGCTGAATAATTTTCAGATGTGTGCTTGAGCTTGAATCATCACCATAAGCCAGGCCTAAATCTTTTGCTATCTGCAGGAACTCTTCATGTTGCCGTCTTCCAAAGCCCAGACAGACATCAACGTGAAGGAACTCAGCACATCTGAAAGCAAACTCTTCTGCTTATTCCAAAATTTTATATTCCTAATTCCCACCCTTCCCAACTCAGCATTTGAATAAATAACATCACTATTCTCCCATATGCCAAACTGTATTAGTCCTTGGTCACTCCTATTTCTTTTCACCCCTACTCCATTCAGCAGAGCTATGTTTACACTGTAATTTGAGGATGTGGATTCAATTTGAAGACCAAAGAACATGCTGGTGCTCAAAAGGACTGATAACTTGCCTAGGAAGTGCGACTGGTTTGCTTCACAGGAACAAAGGCCATCATCTGTCTTAGTCTCAAGGACTTAGCCCTTTCTCTTTCCTTCCTTGGCCTAGAGTGTTCATTTCCCAAATTAAACTAATCATTGATTTCCATGTATATGACCTATTCCTATTTCCATTCGTCATGGTGGCGGTAGTTATCAATTTAGTAATAATATTCCTCATCTATAGAAAAGAATAAATTCATTGAGTTGTTATTGAGACAAGATAGTAAGAAACAAGGAAAATTATGTGGCAAATGGAATAGTGAAACAGACAGAAAGCTGAACACAGTGGCTGAGCAATTTTCAGCCAGATGCAGATGGTCACAGGATAGAATGCCCTGAATGCCTGGCAGGGGGCAAAACTGGGAAAGTTAGGACCCAGCCCCCAGGGTAACCCTTCCCATGGCCCTTCCTCCTGGAGCTAACATCTAGGCCTTAGTTGTGTTTCAGTGCCAGGCCCAAAAAAGCAAAACCAGGTGGGTGATGTCAGGATCTACTAAAATGACTAAAGATCCCATGCCCTGCTGCAGACAAACCAGGAGACCATAACCCTGAAAGGACACACCTGAAAAACTGATGGATATTCTACCAAGGCCTCCTCTAAGACTTTTAAGAGCAAGAAAGAGATAAAAGCCTCAAGACAGAGAAACCCACCCATAGTCTCCCTCTGGGGAGCAGTCTGAGCCATCACACACACACACACACACACACACACACACACACACACACCTTTCTTCACAGGCAATAGTTCTAGACTCGAAGGCAGTGGAGAGCCATAGCTTATCCCAGGCAAATCCCCTGAACCAGTACCCAAGACCCCCTTGGCTCTCCTGTTACTTCTTCTATGCTAAGCCCTTCCTTGTTTCACTGTCCCCAGCTTTAATAAAGGTACCCTCATAGTCACCTGGACCCATGTTGTGGAACCTTTCCTACATGAAATCAAGAATCCACATACTACCAACTGGCCTTGGGCAGACCCACTTAGGGCCAGGCACTTGTCTGGTAACATAATGAGTATTAAATGTTCATAGTGTTTAGTACAATCCTTGGCCCCCAGTAAAAACTAGTTACTACTATTTTGTCATTCTCATTAACAGTATATTTACATCTTCCCCTGTGATTATTTTATACCAACAAGGCCCACAAAATACCATATTTATTCTTTAGTAAAATCTTACCATAACTTTATAAGATAAAATTCACAGTCTTCACCATGGGAGTTAAAATTTAATAGTTGTAGTGCTGGAAACAGCCTAAGTGCCCATCAGTGGGTGATTGGATCAGAAAACTTTGGTACATTTACACAATGGAATTCTATATAGCAGAAAGAAAGAAGGAACTCCTAACTTTTGCAACAACATGGATGGAACTAGAGAGTATTATGCTTAGTGAAATAAGCCAGTCAGTGAAGGACAAATACCATATGATCTCACCTATTACAGGACAATAATGAACAAAACAAACAATAAGCAAAACAGAACCAAATATATGAATACAGTGAATAGGCCTTCAGTAGGCAGGGGAAAGGAAGATGGGGGGAAGGGGGAGGAAGAGACAAAGAAGGGAAGCAGTTTAGACAACCTAGTATGGAAAAACCATGGACATAGACAACATGTGGATTGACTTTGTCGGGAAGGGGACAGAGGGGAGCAAAAAAAAGATGGATGTAATACAACAATAATTTTTTTTTTTTAATTTTAATAGTTGTGAAATCCTAAACAACTTGTTTTACAGAGCCTTTGTTTCCTTATTTGAAATAAAGACTACATTAGATTCCAGGTTAATATAAGGATAAAATTAGTCAGCAGTGCTTAGGGGACTGAGAAGAACTATCTACAGTTCAGTTGTTTTCATTTGTGCCTATGTGAGCTTTGTCTTGGGCTGATGCAATCAAGAAAACTGCTCCAAAGAAACGCTGGCCACCACCCGAAGACATTGGTTCTACCAGGCACTGAGCCACACACCATTTTTTTGATGGTGACAAGATATCAACTCAGTTCAACCAGTCACAAATTCCCTAAGGCGTAAGTCCTAATTATAGAAGCAGTTTAGGAAAGCATTTTGCACAGAATGATGCAAAAGGAGAATGACTCATTCCTCTCAGGTGAAAGTGATGCACTGGGTGGCCTTCCTGGCAGATGTAAGTACTCAGTTGCCTTTTTTTTTTTTTTTAAGTATATTTTATTGATTATGCTATTTACAGTTATCCCAATTTCTTTTGCTTTGTTCCCTTCTGCCCAGTACCCCCTTCCCTCCAGCAATCCCCTCTCCCCTTTGGGTATTGTCCATGGATCATGCATGCAAGTTCTTGAGCTTCTCCATTTTCTATGCTGTTTTTAACAGTCATCTATCCATTTAACTCCCTGCATCTTGATTATGCTTCGTGATCCCTGCACCATTTCCTCCTTTGTCCCCCTTCTCCCTTCCCACTGATAACCCTCCAAATGATAATCCATTCCTATGATTCTGTTCTTATTGTTTGCTTAGTTTGTTTTGTTTTTGTTTCTATTTTTTAGAGTCAGTTGTTGATAGTTCTAAGTTTGTTGTCATTTTAATGTTCATTGTTCTGTTCTTTTTTCTTATATAACTCCCTTTAACAATTCATGTAATAATGGTTTGGTGATGATTTATTCCTTTAGCTTAACCTTGTCTGGGAAGCACTTTATCTGCCCTTCCATTCTAAATGATAGCTTTGCTGGATAGAGTAATCTTGGTTGTAGATCCTTGCTTTTCATCACTTTGAATATTTCTTGCCAGTCCCTTTTTGCCTGCAAAGTTTCTTTTTGAGAAATCAGCTGACAGACTTATGGAAGCTCCTTTGTAGGTAATTCTTTGTTTTCTTTGCTGCTTTTAAGATTCTCTTTTTATCTTTCACCTTTGACATTTTAATTATGACGTGTCTTGGTGCGGCCTTCTTTGGGTCTAGCTTGTTTGGGACTCCCCGTGCTCCAGACTTGTATGTCTATTTTCTTCACCAAATTAGGGAAGTTTTCTTTCATTATTTTTTCAAATAAGTTTTCAATTTCTTACTATTCCTCTTCTCCTTCTGGGACCCCTATGATTCAGATGTTGGTACATTTAAAGTTGTCCCAGAGGTTCCTAATCATCTCATTTTTTTCAATTCCTGATTTTCTTTGTGTTCTGGGTGAATGTTTATTTCTACGTGTTGTTCCAAATCATCAATTTGAATGCTTCCTATCACTGTTGGTTCCCTGTATGTTTTTCTTTATTTCATAGTGTGTAACCTTCACTTCTTCCTTTACTTTGTGGCCATTCTCAGCATTTCTCTGTGCATCCTGATCACCAGTGTTTCAAACTCTGCATCTGATAGATTGGCTATCTCCATTTTGTTTAGTTCTTTTTCTGGGTTTTTTTTCTGTCCTTTCATTTGGGCCATATTTCTTTGCTTCCTCAACTTGGTAGCCTTCCTGTGTTTGTGTGTGTGTATTGATAGAGCTGCTTTGACTTTGTGTCTTGGTCGTGTGTCCTATAGGGTCCAGTGGCACAGCCTCCCCTATCACCCAAGCTGAGTACTTGTGATGCCCTCTGTGTGGTCTGAGTATACCCTCTTCTTGTAGTTGATCCTTGGTTGTTCTTGGCAGGTCAATGGGAGGGATTTACCCAGGCCAGTCAACTGCAAGAACTGGTTGTGACCACCAACCACCAACCTCTGCCCTTCATGGAGGATCAGCTGTGCAGGGATAGGGTGGTGGTACTCCAACATGGTCTGTAGCTGTCCACTGGGTGATGGCCCTGGAGTTTCCCAGTTTATGCAGCCCGTGGTCAGCCCCCACCTGTGTTCTGCCCGGGGCACCCTGCCTGAGATATAAAGCAATCTGAGATGCTGCTACTTGTGCCGGGCTTAGAGATACCCAAATGAGGCCAAGCTGTGAATCTAGGCTGCTGCTGCTAGTGCAAGGCCTGGGGCTCTCTGAGGCAGCTGTTGCTATTTTGATAGGATGTAGGAAGCTGTGAAACCTGAGCCAAGATCAGCCATTCATATGGAAGAGCAGCTTGAATGGCCCATCAGATGAGTGGGATGGAGTCTCTGGAGAACTCCAAGGCAGATCAAACACTGTTAGCCAGGGTGATGGAGTCTTAAATGTGACACCAGGCTTGCCGGCTCTGTTGGAGAAAGATTTAGAAAAGAGTCAATAGCCTCTGCTCACCTTGATGCCAGACACTTCAATTTCTCCCTGTAGGCCACTGGTGCCTTTCAAGCTGCTACCCTGGTGCTAGAGCTCAAAGGGAGTGAGGCTGAGTTAGGTGAGTCTGTGTGTGGGTTCTTCAAGAGGAACTGCTTGGGCTCCAGCAGTTTCTTCCATTGACTTAGTCCCTGCTGGTTTTTGCAGCCACAAGTTGTGGGGACTTACCTTCCTGGCACTGGAACCCTAAGCTGGGGGACCTGGTGTGGTGTTGAGACTTCTCACTCCTGAGATACCACTTCTGAGTATTTATTCACCACACATGGGTGAGATACCAGCCCATTTCACATTTGTGCTCCTCCCATTGGTCTTGATGAATGTGGTTTCTTGAATGCCATAGTTGTCAGATGTCCATTAAACTCAATTTCTGATGGTTCTGGATGCTAGTTACTCTATATATATTTAGTTTTAATTTTGATGTGGTTTTGCAAAACGTGAGCTATGTCTGCTTACACAGCCATCTTTTGTCTCAATTCCTCTTCCGATTTGTGGGCCTCTCCCTGCCAACAGCCGAATGTGCCCACCGAATTGCCTTCTGAAGCATCTACAAATATGCTGCTCTCTTTGGCCTGAGCCAAAAACCCCAGGAACCTCTGACCTACCACCATTAGCACTTTCTTGAAAATACAACAAATTCAAACTGTGACCACCCCTCCTGTGTCTGCTAGGATTATTTCAGATATCCACCCACCATACATCTTCAGAGCCCTTGGCCAATGCATCAAATATAAGTCACTCCACCCTTCTATTATTCTCATTCACTTGTGTTCGTTCTACTGTTGATTTTTTTTCTTCCCTGATCCAATCACTGCTTGCTTTTCTTCTTCCTCCAGAACCTTTCCACCAGTTGGTTCATGTTCTTATTTTCCCAATACTCCTTCTGGTGATAGACTCACCTTATCCATAGGTGATTAAGGTGACTAACGTGAGCCACAAAAGTTTGCTTAAAAATCATCAAGCAAAGCCATGGCTGTTGGTACAGTGGATAAGGTGCTGGCCTGCGAACCCAAAGGTCGCTGGTTCGATTCCCAGCCAGGGCACGTAACCAGGTTGCAAGCCAGGTCTCCAGTCAGGTCCGTAGCTGGAGGCAGGTGAAAGGCAACCATACAGTGCTGTCTCTCTCCCTCTCTGTCTCTCTCCCTTCCCCTCTCTCTAAAAATAATAAATAAAATCTTAAAATGAAAAAAAAAAAAAAAAATCATCAAGCAACAAGCCAGCCTGGTCTAAGTCTTTCCTGGTGATTGTTCTGGTAGGACTTAAAATGACCATATTCTCTGTCATGTAAATAATGTTAACTTACAACAAGGAGAAATGAAGCTAAACTGAAACAAGAAAAGAACAAAAGAGATGAAGAAAGAGAGTCCTTCTCTTCATGTAAGTGGCCTGAAGTGACCTCCGTTAGCGGTTCACTTACAGAGTGACCCCAAAACCCCCAAATCATGCAAATCAAGAGTTTTAAATCTTCATGTTCACTTTAAGAATATTCCTGAAACTGCCCAGGCCATCAACTATTTAAAGCCAGCAAGTAGCTGAAGGATTTCACTTTACAAAAGCCATGTGTGCCATTCTGTCATTACAATAGTGGAGTTGGTAGGTGTTCTCTGGCCAAACGGTTAGGCAGGACACAGAGTGGCTCAAAAAGAGTGCTGAATTTTTGTTGCACATGCTTAAAAATTCAGAGTACAGTGAACTTAAGGGTTGAGATGTAAATTCTCTGGCCACTGAGCACATCCAGGTGAACATACCTCCCAAGAGGTGGAGTAGAATTTAGAAGAGCTCACAGGCAGATTAACCCATCCATGAGCTCTCTCTGCCACATTGAAATAGATGATCCTCCTGAAAAGAAGCAGATTGTTCCTAAACCAAAAGAGGAGGTCTATTTTTTTAAAGATTTTATTCATTATTTTCAGAGAGAAGGGCAGGGAGGGAGGAAGAAAGGGAGAGAAGCACCAATGTATGGTTGCCTTTCACCTGCCTCCAGCTAAGGACCTTGCTGGAGACCTGACTTGCAACCTGGTTATGTGCCCTGGCTGGAGAATCAAACCAGCATCCTTTAGGTTCACAGACCAGCACCTATCCGCTGGGAGGTCTTTTTTAAAATAAATATTTATAATTTTTAGACAAAGGGGTAGTGGGGAGAAAGACAGGGAGAGAAACATCAATGTGTGAGAGATACATTGATTGGTTACCTCTCACATACTCCCAAGTGGGGACCCGACGCCCAACCCAGGCATGTGCCCTGACTGGGAATCAAACTGGTGACCTTGTGACTCACAGGCCAGCACTCAATCCACTGAGCTATACCAGCCAGGGATGAAGAAACAAAATCGTATGTCCCAGGAAAATAAATTCAGCATCAAATAAAGGCTAATAAAAATAACAGAGAGGGGAAAAAAGAGAGAATAGAAGTCCTGCTGAGGTCAAGTGCCTGGTTCTAGTTCCCACAATCCACAATGCACCCAGTTCCTGGAGCTTTTCTTCTGAATCCGTTAAACTTTCAGTTATTTCCATGCAAACTTTCAGTTATTTCAGTTATCATTCATACAACTGATTCCATTGTAAATAAGCCTCCTTACATCCTCCACCATTGCACCAAACAGTTCTTTGACCATTTGCTCTAACTATAGCCTAGCCTCCCCTCAAACCGCCAGTGCCCTTCATACCTCTTGCATGGGGCTGACGGCATCCTGCCTCCCTGAACCACTGCAGTGCCACATTACCCCTGAAAACCCAGCTCCCATGGAATCTTTCCCTCCACTCTCACTGTTGTCACTCCCACTCAGGCACTCAAAGCAGGAATCCATCTCATTACTGGTGTGAAAGAATCTCCACTCTCAGTTCCCTGATTGCTTTGTCCCTAATGATTCTTCCTCGTCCCTCCTCACTTCCGGTGTGAAAAGAGGCATCCCCTCCTATTAAACTTAATCCCCTGCCTATGTTCTGGGGGATCCCAAATCGGGTGCCATCATTTTCCCCACCTTTCCCCATCTCCCAGTGTCTCCAACCTCTCCCCCTTTTTCCTCCTATCGAAGCACGAAGCACACTCAACTGACACTTCATTCAACAGCAAACATAAAGCCGACCTTAATCCCTTTCCTCTGTGTATGACCTGCTCTCTCCTCCCCTTCAAAGCTCAACTGCTTGAAAGCATTTATTCTTCCTGTTTCCATTTCTTCACTTTGCATTCACCACTTTCTGAAATTAATCTCTTTTCTATCAAAGCATCATTAACTCCGCCTTCGTGCTAAATAAAGTGAGATTAAATGAAGTTAAATACGTTTTATGTTAAATAAGGAGAGGGACTCCATCTTGGGCTCCTTAAGCTTCTAGTCAAATCATGGTTCTATGCCTAGCAGGACCCTAGACTGGTTTGCATGACCATTACCAGCCAGTCCTCCTCCAACTGCCAGATCCACCTCTGTTACCATGGTTGCTCCACTGTGCACTGGATGCCATCTTTCCTACCTAAGGACTTTGCTTTTGCAAGTACCTCCTGGAGAGAAAGTTACTCCCTCTAATGGCTGATTTCCTCTGCATGCAAACATATCATAGTAGATCACATCCATAAAGACAAGACCTTCCCTAGACTCCTCTCTAGCTACTTGCCTCTCTCTCTCTGCCTCCTCTTACAGGAAAAAAAATCCCCATGAGTTGTTTATTCTCATGCCTCCATCTTGCCACTCCCCATTCTCTCTTGAACCTGCTCCAATCAGCCATTGATTTCTACCACTCTAAACAACAACAACCAAAAAAAAACTCTTCAGGGTCACTAATGACCTTAGTAATAAATCAGGGTCCTAGCAGGAGCAAATGGCACATTCAAATTAGGTAATTTGGGGAAATTTCCATAAAAGGACTCCTCAAAGGTATGGGCAGGACCCAAGGAAACCACCAGGGATAGTGCCATACTCATGGCTATTAACAATGAAGTGCCTCATGGGGCAAGAGTAAGAAGTGCCAGAGCCCAAGAGAGCTGTGGGGACAGGGCCTCCTGACAAGCTGCGACCTTCTCTGGAAGATGGCAAGGGCGCAGTCCCTGACTGAGCGCATCACTGGTACAAGGACCCACCACTTCTGCCCAGTGTACAGAGCTCCCCACTGGGCTGGCAGGAGCCTCTTCACACTGCAACTCAGTCTGGGGCTCTTCCTGCCCAGTCGCCCTTCCTTCCTTTCACAGGTGTCAGACCTGTACCATAGCCTGAAGGCTTTCCCTATGGACTCCTTTCCCCTTCATATTCCACAAGTGTCATTGCCAATAAATCTCTTACCATTCTGAGTCTGTTTTGGTATCTGCTTCCTGCAAAACCCAATTACACAACCACAGATCCTCTGTCTTGCCAAATACCAGTGGTCACCTCAGGTCCTATGGCTGACCTATGGTAGGTTTATGCAACTGAAAGACCAATGGAGTATTTTCTTATAAAAGAGTGAAAAATAGTGAAATGTTAAGGTACAAAAGAGTCCATTTCAGATTAAAATTAAACTTTAATGGAACAATTTCCAAATGACCTAAAACATTCCCATGGTACCCTTCAGCAAGCAAGTCTTGAAAACACCCATCGCATTGGTAAATACCTATTTATTGTCCATCTTCCATTCCAGGAATATGACTTTCCTGAACAAAAACTCTTTCTTTTTGGGGGGATAATAAAAATGTTCTAAAGTTAGATTATGGTAATGGTTGCACAACTTTGGAATATACTAAATACCATCAAAGAATATACCTGAAATAGATGAACTATATGTTATATCTCAATAAAGCTGTTAAAATATACAATTGCATCATAAGAGAGAGTCACTAGTCAGTGAAAGTTTCAAAGAAGTTGCAAGTGAATGAGACTTAAAGGAACAGTAGGAGTGTCCTTGGGGAAGAGGAGAAAACAGTCTAGACAGAAGCAGCAAAGGCAAGGGGTGTGGGGCAAGGGGGCGGAGCCTAGGAAAAGAGCGTGCTATAGTGTGAACGGTGTGTGAAATCAGTAATACTGGTACTAGGTTAGAAGATTGGGAGGTTGGGCCTATCCAGGTAGAGTTTGAGCCATCTGGATAGGCAGAAACCAAATAATGGAGTAGTCATGCTAATTTTTCTTGGGGGGGGAGAGGGGGGGAGGAAACCATCAAAAAATTTTTGAGCCTGTTTGAAGCATTATTCTAATGTAAAACTCACAAGGTGATTTGGAAGTGAGTGAAATTAGTAATCATTTGGCCAGAAAGGAAGAAAAAATGCTAGCTAATATTTATAGCTACTAAGCACTTTCCTTGACTCACTCATCTCATTTAATTTTTAAAGTGGATACTGCAATTATATTTTTATAGATATTACTTCCTTCAGGTCTTCAGGCAAATGTAACTTCCCAGTATTGTCCCTATTCCCTTTGCTTTATTTTTCTCTGGGACCCTCATCTCAATGTAACGATTTACTTTTTAAATCTCGTTTAAGGAATCTCTCCCCACCTCCAGAATGAAAGCCTGTAAGAACAGATTTATTTGTATTTCTCATTCAGTTCTGTATCCCCAGTGCATAGATGCCCAATGTATTTTTTAATAAATGAATACATAAATAATTGAGGAAATCGAGTCTCAGAAAGTATAAGTAACTCGTACATGATCATACAGGTAATAAGTGGCAGAATTCTGATTCAAAACCCACATTCTCATATCACTGAGTAGTTCACCAAGGTTGTAATATTGCTGGCAGTGAATGGGGAAGGGGAAGGGGAAGAGAGAAGGCAGAGAGAACTGCTTGGGTTTCATAATAATTTGGATGTGAAAAGATGCTCAAATGGATCCGTCCAGGATGGCTGTGGTTTCTAGATTTAACAAATGGAGGCACCACATTTCAAGTCTTGATTTGAGCAGCAAGATGAAGGAGAAGGGCATGTCTAATCCACAAGCCTTTTTACCATTTTCCTAAATTGCTAAGAAGTGTTGTTAATAATCATTATGAAGCAAGTAAATCCAAGTTGATCTGATCATCTCCAAGTCAGTGGCCCCGTGGATGATGGAGATGGATAGGTTGGACAGAATAGGAATTTTTCTTTAAAAAACAAAACAAAACCAAAAAAAACTAGTTCAAGCCTACCAAGAATAGGAAAATGTCCCCAGGAGTGTTAAAAATAACTCAAGTTAAATTGTAAGGCAGATGCTAAAACAGAAGTCACGGTACCCTTGCGGAGTTAGGTTCTAGTCTCACGTTCATATTACCTTGATGGTACCTGTGGCTTTCAAATAAAGTGGCAATGGGGGTAGGAGGAAGTGGGGAGAGGTGGAAGAGGATATAAAGGGAATAAATGGCAATGGAATAAAAGATAAACAACTTTTTTAATGGCAATCAATATGGAAGCCTGTACTGACATCCAAGCCCAGGATGGCCAGCAGAGCAGGAAAGCATGCTTGCGGTCCTGGACGCAAGCTAGCATGTGCCCGCCGACCACCGCTACTCAGATGGTTAAATCCGCGCAGGCAGTGTGCGCCTCAACCCTCCTCCTGGCGGGGAGCAGGGAGCGCTTCACCCAGGTCCTTCCCCCTCGCCAGGCCAGGACCGACGGCCTCCGGCCGCCAGGCGGCGCTGTGGGCTCATAGGCGGCCGTAGTGGCCCAAACAGGCGCCGTTTCCCTGCTGCGCATGCTCGTTCAGCTGTGGGCTGGCCTTTTTTTTTTTTTTTTTTTTTTCTCTCGGGCGGCCCCAGCGGCTGCGTACTGGCCGTGGGATGGGAAGTGAAGCCCCAGCAAGCAGCGGCGGCTGTACTGTGAGAAGCACCCTGGGGGAGGAGGCGGCAGCGGCGGCGGCAGCGGCAGCGGCTGGTCTGTGAGCTGCAGCAAAGAGACAGCCGGGGCAGAGCACCTGCAGGCGCGGGCGGCGGCTTCACCATGGCGATTCGCAGGAAGAGCACCAAGAGCCCCCCGATTCTGAGCCATGAATTCATCGTGCAGAATCACGCGGACATCGTCTCCTGTGTGGCGATGGTCTTCTTGCTGGGGCTCATGTTCGAGGTGAGCCCGCTCCGCGCCCCAGTCGCCTGGGCACCGCCTTCCCGGGCCACGGTCGGCTGGGGACCGCGGTGACTTGGGCCACAGGGACCTGCCGGGCCCCCGAGGTTCGGGCCTGGGGACGCGGAGCCCAGCAGGGCCTGGCCCGGGGCCGCCGCGTCGCCCCCTCTTTGGACGCGGTGCCCTCCCCTCCCGCTGCCGCCGCCCCCTCCCGCCCGAGGCGCAGTTCCTGGTTCCCGCGAAGGGTTACGTGGCAGCCTGCGAGGGGCCGGCGCGTGGGGCGGCCCCTGCCGAGCTGGCTGCGGTTGGGTGGGCGGGTTGGGGGGGCGGCGGATGGCCAGCCTGGCCCCGGGCGCCCCGCTGGCGAGGGCTGGGGCCCAGTGGAGGCCGGGCCTAGGGGGCAGGGGAGCGGGCGGGCTGGAGGTGCAGGTTGGGGGTCTCGGTAGCGCTGAGTTGGGGTGAACGAGAAATAAACGGAGCCCAGCCCGGCGTGTGTTGCCCACTGGAAGGGCGGTGCCCGTGGGTCAGTGAGGGATCGCATGGGTGGGACCCACGGAGGGACACCGATTGTTTAAATTTACCAGCTAGTTACCCGAACTTTTTGCCCTGGCGCTGGCTTTTTCCTTCAAGAAACAAGATCTCATACAGAAATAGAGGTTCTGAACAGCAGTGCCAAGGAGTCCAGTGATTGATTTTCTTTTTGTTTCTTGAAGTGGGAAAGGCTGGAAATGTCAGGCGTGTGTAAATCCTCTTCCCACGTACCTAGTATTTTGATGACTTAACAGCTGTTGGGTAAACTTCGCAAAGTGAACGTGTAATATCCAATGGTTTTCCTTCCCTTTCCCCCCAATATACATGCCCATTCCTCACCTTCTTTCCCTTTTTCATTTTTCTCGATAGCCCCTACGCCTTATCCAATGTACTAATTATTTACTTATTTACTGTCTGTCTCCCATTCTCCTGGAATGTAAGGGTAGACATTTTCAGTTTTTACTAGTCTATTTCCAGTGCCCGGTGTAGGAGCTGCTTAGAAAGTAACCTGTTGAGTGAGTGACATAACAAATTATTGAATAAAACTAGTGGAATAAAATTGCCAGTGACCAAAGGATGCGTAAAAAATTTAAATGTAGTTCAATTTAAATGTAAGTTGTTTTTTTTTTTTTTTTAAGATTTTATTTTATTATTTTTAGAGAGATGGGAAGGGAGAGAGGGAGAGAGACATCAATGTATGGTTGCCTTTCACCAGCCTCCAGCTATGGACCTGGCTGGAGACCTGGCTTACAACCTGGTTATGTGCCCTGGCTGGGGATCGAACCAGCGACTTTTGGGTTCTCAGGCTGGCACCTTATCCACCGTGCCACCAGCCAGGGCCTAAATGTAAGTTTTTAAATATTATTATTGGGTAATTTGTGTTTGCTTTTTTACAAGTGGGCTCTTCGAAGTCTGAAAATAGATTTTTTAAAAATCCTGAGCGCTGGCTGGTAGCACAGTGGTTAAGGCACTGGCCTGCGAACCCGAAGGTCACAGGTTCGATTCCCCAGCCAGGGCACATAACAAGGTTGCAAACCAGATCTCCAGTCAGGTCTGTGGCTGGAGGCAGGTGAAAAGCAACCATACATTGATGTCTCTCTCCCTCTCTGCCTCTCTCCCTTCCCCTCTTTCTAAAAACAATGAAATAAAATCTTAAAATAAAAAAAATCCTGAGAGTGTTATTTATGTCCACTTAGGCCATTGTGAAGGAGGGAGTAGGTGTAGTGGAAGGAAAGGTAGGGAACTAACTAGTGAATGTTGCTTGCATCTCTTGAGCCTAGGCCTCTGCTACTTACCTACTGCGTAACCCAAGGCTAAGCCTCAGTTTTTTGCTCTATATAAGGAAATAACCTCACCTGTGCTATTCTCACAGATGGTAATGGGCGGATCATACAATATGGTGTGATGGCACTATATGAGTACTATATGAATGTATGATATTATTAAAAATACAGTGCTCACCCTGGCTGGTAGCGCAGTGGATAAGGTGGCGGCCTGCAAACCCAAAGGTCGCAGGTTCGATTCCCCAGCCAGGGCACATAACCAGGTTGCAAACCAGGTTTCCAGCCAGATCTGTGGCTGGCGGCAGGTGAAACGCAACCATACATTGCTGTCTCTCTCCCTCTCTGCCTCTCTCCCTTCCCCTCTTTCTAAAAATAATGAAATAAAATCTTTTACATAAATAAATAAAAATACAGTGCTCAAGGTTTGTACTCACTTTCTGAATTTTCTACTTATTTATACTTGCTGCTTTGTTATTAGAAGTAATACTTTTGTATAAATTTGCCATAACCTTGTTTCATAGGGTAAGAGTTCCTAGGCTCTGACTAGGTTTGTCTCTCCCTCTCCCTTCCCCTCCCTTCCCCTCCCCTTCCTCTGTCTCTAAAATCAATCAGCATATCCTTGGTTAAACATACTACATAAATAAATAAATGTGTACATTTGAATGTAATGGAATATAAATCAGAAATACTGGCATTTAGAAATGGTATAGCTTTGCCCTGGTGGGGGGCGTTCAGTTGGTTGGAGCATCGGCCAGGACACCAAAAAGTTACAGGTTCAATCCCTGGTTGCGGCATGTACGGAAGGCAACTGCTCCATGTTTTTCTTTCTTTGTTTCTTTTCATTCTTTCTCCCTTTTTCCCTTCCTCCCCCTGCCCTCCCCCACCTTCAAAAGCTGTAAAAATATTTTCAGGTATGGATTTTTTAAATTATAAATAAAATATAATAAATAATTATACCATATAATAACTAGTGTAACTTTGGCCCTGGCTGGATGGCCCAATTGTTTGGGTCATCATCCTGACCACCAAAAGATTGCTGGTTCTATCCTCAGTCAGGGCACATGCCGGAGGCGAGTGATCAGTGTTTCTCTTTCACAGCAGTGTTTCTCTGTCTCCCCCCCTTTTCTCTCCCCTTCTCCCTGTTGCCCTTTCCTCCTCTCCCTTTCCCCCTTCCTGTCTAAAAGTCAATATACATATCCTCAGGTGAGGATTTCAAAAAGAAATGGTATAACTTTTGCTTTTATGTAAAATAGTTCACTTTGTCTTATCACAGTTCTGGGGAAGTTGACCACCTACTGTACCATGTTCTCTCACATTCATTTTTCTTTTTAAACAGTGAGTGGATTTTCACCTTTACTTAAGTTTGTAAAATTTGTAAAGCTAAATAGAAATCTACAAAGCTTTTTGAGTGGGTTCAAAAGAGAGTGTTACAGGAGAGGGAAACTTGGGCAGTTGGACATTTTTTCTTACCATATGTTAGCGTTTCAGGATTTGAAAGTGTGTTACTACATATGGGAAAAAAAAAACTAGGCTAGTTTTGCTATTTGACTTTTAAAATAATTGCTGATAAATCTCAAAAGTTAACATAATTACAGAATAACAGTAATTGTACTGAATAATAGAGAAGTTGGTGTTTTTACAGTAGAGCTGCTAAGCCCTTTATGAGAATATATTGAGGACATGTCAGGATTTATGGTGAAATTGATAAAGCAATGACTTAACACATGTGATTTAACTTCTTAGAACTTATTTCCTTTTCTGTAAAATGGGCTCATTGGCTTACTCTGAGAATAAAATTAACTAATATATATATAATGCCTATCTAGTTGATTGGCATACGGGAGACATGCTGTAAGTGGTACCTATTATTATTATTCCTTAGATATTTATCGAAGTAGGGAAGTATAGGACAGCAGTTTTATGTGAGAGAAGGGTACAGATATTAGCATCTAAAGAGATTATTCAGGGTTGGCAAAAGTAGATTTACAGTTTTTGTATGGAAAATAATACAAGAATAAAATTTTGTGTACTCGTGGCCGTTCACCTTACTTTTGCTCTACCCTATACACGTGTACTGAAAACATTGATGAAGTAGTAGTCCGGAGGAAATGTAAAAGTTTAATTTCCAGGAGACTTCATGTTATCTATCAAAAATTGTTTGTGAATTTTGAATCTGCTTATAGTAAAGTGAGCATCTGTCCATGTAGTGCAAATCATGCTTTATAATTAATGGCTTCATATTTGAGTTAGGGAAGTTAAAAAATGTAAGGATATTTGGGAAGCTTTCTGAAATTGAGAATGGAGTAAAGGAGTTATGTCTATCCAAGAGGAACAGATGTTTTCTTCTGGCAGGTAGTGACTTTCTAGGTATTCAGGAGTCTGGGTTAAGTGGGTCATGCAGATCTGGGAGACATTTACAATTATAGCCACCTTGGAATAGTGTTGGAGGCATGTTTATTTTTGAGCATGACTTGTCTTAGTGCGAACATTTGCTTTCTCTTTAAAAAAATATTGATATAAACTGGCGGGAAAGTGGAATTTGATATTCAAAAATTGTCCTTTTATCATTTAGGCACCCAGTCAATGTAGTCACACACCAACCAACCTTTAACAAATACAAAATAGGCCCTGGCTGGTAGCACAGTGGATAAGGTGCTGGCCTGTGAACCCAAAGGTCGCAGGTTCGATTCCCAGCCAGGGCAACATAACTAGGTTGCAAGCCAGGTCTCCAGTCAGGTCTGTGGCTGGAGGCAGGTGAAAAGCAACCATACGTTGATGTCTCTCTCCCTCTCTGCCTCCCTCTCTTCCCCTCTTTCTAACAATAATAAAATAAAATCTTTTTTTTTTTTTTTTAAGATTTTATTTCATTATTTTTTAGAAAGAGGGGAAGGGAGAGAGGCAGAGAGGAAGAGAGACATCAATTTATGGTTGCGTTTCACCTGCCTCCAGTCACAGACCTAAAATAAAATCTTTAAAAAAAAAAAAAAGAGATACTTTCCTTGTTGCTTCCCATTTAAAAAAAAAAACAAACAAATACAAAATAGTTAACATCTCTTTATAACAACAACACCCACCACCATCAAACCCCATTGGTGGCTACTTAATTAAAGAAATATTGTGATATTCCTGATATTGCATATAAGATAGAATCAAACCAGTTCATTAGCATTTATAATAACCTGTTTGTGAAGTATCTAAATAAGTCATTTTTTTCTTGTAAATGGAAAACATTGCTGTAAATGTCTTGAACTGTTATAAACATGGTAATTTCTACTTTTTAGTATATTACAATATATTTTACTCCAAACTTATTTGTCTTACTATTAATTCATTGTAAAACTAGTTTAAAGCATTGCTGGCTGCAGTTTCTGGCTTAGGGAGCCTAGAAATGACTAGGAATGTGGTAACTCATTTGATTTTTCTATCAACTTTTTGGGGATGTGTAATTTGTATTTTTCTCTTTTCATTCTACTTAATGTCACCTGCTAAATTAGCTGGAGACCAAACTTTACGTTTTATTTGGAAGCCTAACATAAAAGATAATCTGATTTTTTTCTTTGAGGAATTTCACTTGTCATTTGTACAGGATTTTTTTTTTTTTTTAAAGATTTTACTTGTTTTTAGAGAGAGGGAAAGGGAGGGAGAAAAAGAGGGAGAGAAACATTGCTGTGAGTGTGCGCTGACCAGGGACCAAACCTGCAACCCAGGCATGTGCCCCGACTGGGAATTGAACTGGAGACCTTTCCCTTTGCAGGATAATGCCCAACCAACTGAGCTACACTAGCTAGGGCTGTAAGGAACTCTTAAAAAGTTGCCTTAACTATGTAGCAGGGAACCTCATATTCTAAAAAAAAATGTGTGTTTTTATGTGTTGATGCTTATGTGAAGTCTGAAGATATTAAAAAATGAGGTTTTATCAATCAACTTGATTAAAAATAATCACATGAAAGCACCCTTACCCAGGAAAGTCATGCCATGGTTCTACTCTAATGTATCCATGATTCAAATTGCAACAAGAAGCCTTACTGGCCTTTCCTGTTCAAGTGACCTTTATGTATCTACCACAGTGTAAGTGACTCGCTTTAGTGTCATACCCTGGGCTTTAGCACACAGAGCTGACGTGTCTCCAGATTCTGAATTCTGGTATGGCAGAGGCTCAGCCAAGACTTCCCTGTTATTCACCTCCCTCATTCTGCGGCTCACACGCCTGCTCTCCAGCCATTCCCAGCTTCTGCGGTCCCTTGGCCCCCTTCCTTTTCTCTAATATATCAGCCACCTCATTGCTTTGCTTCCCTGGCAGACTTGACTTATCCACATTCTCCCTAGGCTGTCAGCTTCCTTTCCCTCTTGGTCTTTCTCCACATTCATCCTGCAAATATCCAACCATCTTTCCAGCCTGCTTTCTGCCTTTTCTGCATCTGCCCATTCATGGATTGCTCAGAGTTGCCCAAGAAAGGCATACGCTCATGTTGTCCCCACACAACAACATAAATCTTGAACTGACACCTGTCACTAGGTACCTCTTTGTTTTTTCTCCTGTTCTTCGGTCTGCTGTGATGTGGAATTACTTAAGGTATGGCTGCTGATGACTTATTTAATTGTCTAGTCCGTTGCATTCTTTTCCTGCCACATTGTCTTTATCAACACCTTTCTGAAATGTTTCCCTCTTGGCTTTTGGGGCATCAAGCTCTCTTCATTCTTTTTCTGCCTCTGCGGTCATTTCTTATTTTGCCACCAGCTTCTTCTCTGCCCGGTCCACAATTTGATGGCCTGTTTGTCTATGAATACTGCACCTGTCTACAGATGAGTTATGTACTTCCACAGCTTCAAGTAAATACTACCCAAAAATGGAGACACCCAAATCTTTAAACTAGGGTTTCCCAGCAGAGTTTAGGCTTACCAACTTCAGCTGTGTACAGAAACCTAAGTTTATCTAGAACTCAGTTTCTTCTCTTTTTCCCCAAACCTGCTGTTCTTTCTGTATTTCACATTTTTATTAATCAGATTACTTTTCACTTAGTTGTTCAAGCTATAAGCATCAATACATAATTATTGGTGCTTGCTTACCAAGGCTTATACTGCTTTAAAACTCCCACCTCTATACCACTTCTATGCCTTAGTTCAGGCTTTATTATCTCTCATGTGCTTTCTTGTAAAAGTTTTATACTTCACTTACATACATATTTAATCCAGTTTATATTTTGTGTAATATTTATTCAGTAATATTGATCCATTGCCTACTGTGTGACAGGCCTAATGCTGCTAAGCATATGGTGATGAGCAGAAACAGGCATAGTCCCAGCTCTTATAGGGCTCGCTTTCTAATGGGTGAGACAGAAATTATTAAAATAGTCACACCAAGAGTATATGTTTTGAAAGGAGGACAGTTCTCTGAGATAATCTAACAAAGCACATGACCTGCTCTACTGTATGGTAGGAGGAATGCAAGGAGCAAGGGAGCAGGAGGAAATGGTCAGAGATGAGGCTGGAGGCCCAGGGGAGGGATCAGACCATATATCATCATATGAGCCACATTGGAGATTTTGTTCTTGATCCTAGAAAGAGCGGGAATTCAGTGAAGGATTTTCGGGTGGAGGGAGGACATGGGAGAAGTGTTAAAATGATCCTGGTTGCAGCATGGAGTATGGATCTGAGGGGACTTGAAAGACCACTTAGTAAGCCACAGCCACCTTTCCAAAGAGGACAATGAATGTCCCTCAGAATTCTCTGGTCATGCTAAAATAAAACCTGAACTACTTAGTTCAACAAACAAGGTCCTTTCTGGCACTTGATAGCTTTTCTAGACTTCAGCTGCTTCTGATGTGTGCTCGTGCCAGGCCTTGTGTGTGCTGCTACGTAACTTTGGAACCTCTGTCTTTGCTACCTGTGCTGCCCTCTTCATCCCCCTAGTCACTTTTCTCTTCCAGGGAGACAGCTCCCTCACCCCACCCACATCCTCAGAAGCCTTTCCAGGAAGTGCCCCATTCCTCACCAAGAAGAAAAACCAAAACACTTGTTTATTCCTGAGTACCTATTGGCACTGATTTACAGTATTATATTGATTTTGCCTTCCTGGCCCAATGAAGCTTGTATCATTCATCTTTATTATATTTTCTCGTCTAGCACAGTGATGGTACCTATAAATATTCATAAGCATTCCACTTTTCTGTTCTGACCACATTACTTTTACCAATAGTCAGGTCAGTTAAATATTTATTGACCACTTAGCTATACCAGGTATGTGGGAAAGTAACACACACCACAGACCCTACCTTGGGTCCATTTTTGTCATGGCAACCATGCTTCCGTTTCTTTTATCAATTTGCGTTAAAATTTGTTCTTGATAGGAACTGTCTATTCGTTGTACAGGTCTAGATTAGAGAAACTACCTGTCAAATGGAACTTCAGAGTCTTTCTTTTAAAATCTTGAAGGTAGGAGTGAATTACACAATCTCATCTGACCTGTAGAATGCTCAGATGAAATATGTGATTTGCCACCCTCCATTCCTTGGTGATCAGGAATTCCATTTGTGCATGCCAGGTTCTTAGATGTGGGGACAGAAGTTGTAATATTTCCCTCTGATCTGTTATTTGGGAGGTCACAGATTGACTGGATCTTTTTTCCTTTTTAGGTGACAGCAAAAGCTGCTATTGTTTTCGTTACCCTTCAATACAATGTGACCCTCCCTGCAACAGGTAGGTAGTTTCCTTTTAGGGTTTTCTATTTAAGTAAAAGAGTTCGCTTGGATGAACTGGGCAATCAATTATGCATGAAAACAGTAGGTTCTTAATTTTCACAAATCTCATTCATGATTAGACTGAACGTTATTTTGATGATTTTTTCATGTAAGGTCTAATATTTTTTGTTGGCTTCACCCTATATATTATATAGAAATCAGTTTTTATGTGGTTAATGTTTGTTATATATTTTTGTAAATGGGCTTGAAATTTCATCAAAGAACTTTTTTCTTTTTTGCCTTCTCTGATATTTTTGTAATAAAATTCTAAGCGTAGTTACTTTGTATTTGTTTCAAGTATCATTGTTTAATCAAGGTTTCTGAAGGCATAATGCTTAGGTTCAGTTTTTTCAACTATGAATTATGTTTGGACAATAATAATCATTTTAAGCCTGCTTTATTTTCAGTTTTTTGTTGTGCTCTACCTATAATATTATTTTAATTAGGGAGGATGTTAGTAAGTGCTAAATGTTATTTGTGCCCAAACAGCACTTTCAGGTATATTTCAAAAGGTATTCTAAATTATGCTACGTGAAAAACAAGTTGTCATTAGAAGTTAATTATACTAGTTGCATACAGTAGTATATTTCACTAGCGTGGGTGAGGAATGGGGTATTCAATTGATAAAATATTAGCATATTCAGGTAGAGAACTTCTATAACATTGAATTGGATTTTTGCTCCATTATATAATTTTGAAAATATTTTATTTTGTGAGTTAAATATCAGATAACTGAAAGCCACAAAATTGTTTTTGAAATTTTATTTTTCTTTTTTAAAGATTTTACTTATTTTTAGAGAGAGTGGAAGGGAGAAAGAGAGGGAGAGAAACATCAAAGTGTTTGCCTCTTGCGTGCCCCTAATTAGATACCCAGACTGCAACCCAGGCAGGCATACGCCTTGACTGGGGTTCGAACTGGTGACCAACCCTTTGGTTTGCAGGCTGGTGCCCAATCCACTGAGCCACACCAGGGTAGGCAATTTTGAAATTTTAATATGCTAGAGAAGAATGAAGCACTTTACTGGTTCCCAAGTATATAAGCTTTGTTCTGAACAATTTCAAGGATTAAAAACAATTTTAAGGAACAGATGCCTCTGTCTCTCCTGTGTATTCATATATTGATTTGGCTAAAAAGTGTTTAGTTTCCTTTATCTGTACAATAGATACTAGGTTGGCTAAAAAGTCTTGTTTAGTTTTTTCTGTAAACCAAAAGGCACATTTTTCATTTTCACTAATAACATGATTGATTTGGATATTTTCAGTATGTTGGCTATCTCACACTAGTAGTGGCTTTAGTGGGTAGAGGCTAGGGATGCTATTAAACATCTTCCAATGCACAAGACAACCCCATAACAGAATTATTTGGCCAAAAATACCAATAGTACCAAGAAACTTCACGAACCACTTATTCTTTTTTTTTAGATTTTATTATTTTTAGAGAGAGGAGAATAGAGGGGGCATAGAAGGAGAGAAACATCAATATAATATATGGTTGCCTTTCACCTGCCTCCAGCTACAGACCTGGCTGGAGTCCTGGCTTGCAACCTGGTTGTGTGCCCTGGCTGGGAATCGAACCAGTGACCTTTGGGTTCACAGGCCAGCGCCTTATCCACTGTGCTACTAGCCAGGGCCAAGAACCACTTTTGACATGTTCGATCAATCACAACACCTCCTTAGACTACACAAGTCTTTTATGTGTGTGTTTCAGTTGCATTTTTACCTTTTTAAATAAAGCATTAAACACCAAAAATGTTGTATATCTTCTTCCATCTTCAATGTTAAAATGGATGCACAAAAATTCACCAATTTTGATGAGTTTTTAAAATGCATGCTGAGATGATAACTGTCACAATCCAATCTAACAAAACTGTTTTCGAATGAGGTTAAAGATAACTAAGCACTACTAGAGCCATCATACAGAAAAAAAAAAAAAAACCTAAACAATCTTTATGGCTAACCCAGTAGATCAAAACTAAATCACATACTGATTAAATCAGTTTTTCCTTCAGAATCATGTGGTGTCTAGTTGGAAAGTAGAGGTAGAAAAATAAAAAATTTCAAAGTTTTTAAAAAAACAGAGGTGCCTGGGATAATGTCAGTTTTACAATCTTCCCAAGAAGCGGAGTGTGGCCACCTCTTCCCTGTTTTTGGTTTTTAATGGCTGTGACTAACATGTGTTAAATCTTTGTAAGTAATTTCAGAAGCGCTCAATTTCTAGTCTCCTCAATTTTGCTTGTTGCCATGACTCAAGATGTCCAAAAGCAAACTACCATAATGTTTCTGTAGTACTTATTTATTAGGTTAGTCATCTTTTGTTTGTTTCCATAACTATGTTGTACTTAGTACTGTTTTTCTAATCCCATGTATATTTTTGTGTGTGTCCTTTTTGGCCTTCAGAAGAACAAGCTACTGAATCCGGGTCTTTTTATTACTATGGTATCAAAGATTTGGCTACAGTTTTCTTCTACATGCTAGTGGCGATAATTATTCACGCCATAATTCAAGAGTATGTGTTGGATGTAAGTATACAGTCTTAGAAATCTATACTTTGTAAAATAGTAGCTCTCCATACTATGATTGTCATATATTAAGTATATTTTATCATCTTAATTATCAATTGTTTTTGTTTTTAGAAAATTAACAGGCGAATGCACTTCTCCAAAACGAAACACAGCAAGTTTAATGAATCTGGTCAGCTTAGTGCGTTCTACCTATTTTCTTGTATTTGGGGGACATTCATTCTAGTATCTGTAAGTATGCTTAAATTTTTGTCCCTTAAAGTTTTTACATTATGTGCCCAGAACAGAAAATGATGTCCTATTTTTTAATGTACTCTAACCCTGAACCTTAGAAAACCCCCCTTCTGTTGTAATCTTTGATTAGGAATTCTGCTAATAAACTAGCATAAAGCAAGATTCACTGGTAAGTCTCTTGTAAGTTAGCATTTATACAGTAGAAATTCTAAACAATGTTTACATATCAGAAAGCTTTGCTTAATTTTAGTTAATCAAATGTTATTTTTATATCTTTTAGTCATTGGCAGATATCTAAATTTTAAGTATATCATTCTTTTTTTTTTTTTTTTTTTTAAAGATTTTATTTCATTACCTTTAGAGAGAGGGGAAGGGAGAGAGGCAGAGAGGGAGAGAGACATCAATGTACGGTTGCCTTTCATCTGCCTCCAGCCACAGTCCTGACTAGAGACCTGGTTTGCAACCTGGTTATGTGCCCTGGCTGGGGAATCGAACCTGAGACCCTTGGGTTCACAGGCCGGCGCCTTATCCACTGTGCTACCAGCCAGGGCTCAGTATATCATTCTTAACTAATGAGGGAGGAAGCAGTATCAACATTAGTATTAGTATTATTAGTAGTATTAGTATTCCAGAGTTCACATATTTATGTGTTTGTCAGGACACATAATTTTTTAACCACCATATTAGAGATGAACAAGTAGGCAAAGTGAATTTCCCAGGGTGCAGCACTTCATGTTGGAGACAGGCTAAAACTTGGCCTTTCGATTTAGTGCTCATTCCACTTGATGCTGCTGCTTCAATGATGCTTTGTAGATATGTGTATATTTCAGCTTAAAATATATCTTACAACTTGTTTAAATATATAAATGTTATATTTCATGGAGAAATTATTCTAATTAAAGGTAGGTCACTTGAGGTGTTTTTGTTTTTATTACACAGTAACTCTCACTAACTAAATCTGGTTATCTACAATAAAGATTGGATGAGTATGTGGACATAATGATATAAAACTTGGCAGCACCTTCATCTTCTGCCTCCTGGCTGGTGCTGCCTCTTTCCTAAAGCCCTTTCTGATGACCCAAGATAAACTTGTATCTCTCCCTCAGCTGGTGTACCTCTGTTACGTACCATTTCTGGTTTTTGGTTGTTTCATGTTTGTTTGCATGTGTATTTTTTACTGCACTGAATTGAAAGCATTTAGAAAGCCAGGAATTGTGTCTTATTTGACTTTGTACATCTCATTGATTTTTTTCACTTCACTAAAGTAAACAATTCAGCTGAATTGATAATAACTAAAAAGTTTGACTCAGGGGCTCTTTGGAATTTGAAGTGGGGAGTTATAAATGTGCAAGAGGTGAAATACTATCTTATTTTCCAAGAAATTTTCATTATACTAAGAAACTAATTTTATGTTTTCTTTCTTAGGAAAACTACATCTCAGACCCAACTATCTTGTGGAGGTCTTATCCCCCTAACCTGATGACGTAAGTCATTTCTAGTTAAGGACCATGGTCATGTCACTCTCAAGCAGAATTTATTCTTACTCTCTTTAGGATCTTAGACAAATTCATACTTTGGCAGACCTGTTGCCATTTGAAAAAAAAAAAAATTTCTGTGTGCTTTTTTCATGAATATAAACTTTTCAATATCTTTGTTAGCTTAAGAATATTGATTATAACAATAATCACTAGTTTAGTACTCTGTGTCCTTTCTTTTCCTTCATTCTTTCTCTTCAGCACTGTTCCATCTTCTCCATAGGTTTGCTGTCTTTCTTTGCCTTCATCTCTTCACTCCTTGCATTTTTCAATCTCTTACACTTGAGCTTGAGGGTAGGGACTGTTCATTTTTTATCTTCTAGCGCCCAAGGGTTTTATATGTTGCTGTAGGAAGCTTAGTGGTTGCAAGAGCATTCAGCTAAACTATTCATTCTTCAAGCCCAGCTCTAATATTAGCTGTTCCCAGATGTTTTTCGTACTTGCATTATCTTTGGCTTTCCAGAATTTGTTATTGTGGTGCATAATATTTTCGTAGTGTCCATACATTAGCTTGACTGTTCCATCATTGTGTTGTTTATGTCTTAATATTGTGTCCATGTCCACCAAGACACTGTGACTTGACTACAGTAGAAACTCTGTTTTTATTTTATGTCCTTTGTTGTGCCAGGCTGTAGGTGCTTATCACCTACACATTATCTAGTAAATATCTAGTAATTGCACTGTGATGTGAGCATCGGAAAAGAGATGTGAAGGTAGTACCATGACCATGCATACCTTCCTATCTTCAAATCCAATAATAATACCCTTTCTGCTCACTTCATTCTAACCCTTTAAAGTTATATTAATTCAGTGAACTTTTATAGAATGGGTCATAAACATCATATATATGTGGGATTATATTTCCCCCCCGCCCCCTGGAAATTATTTTAGATTGGCTTCATGTTTTCTATTTTAGACTTCTGGAGAAAGAATAAAGAGAAAGCAGAAGGGCTGGTGGGGAATAGAGTCAAGAGGAGACTAGTAGTTCCAGACTGGTTAGGACATGTCTGCCAGGGATCCTCCTCTGCCTTACTCCTCTTGTCAACCCTGACGAGCTCTCAGTGTTCCACCCAGGCAAAGTTATCATATCTCACCAAGAAAAAAGTTGGAATATTTGAAATTGGGATTACCCTAGTTTCAGGTGACTTTTAATCTGTGTGCCTTTGCCTTTGTGTCAGCCTTGTGCCTTTCTCACTTCCCTTTTGATGAAACCTTTTAGGTCTGCAGTTTGATTCCTCCCTCAGTCATGTTCCTTACGTGTTCAGTAGCTAACATGACACACGAATCAGTATTAATTAACTGTTAGTCAAGGGACGCTAGTTCTGCCCGGCCAGCTTGCACGTTAGCAGGTTTCTTCAGATGATGTCTTCGCTTCTGCTGTTTAATGCAGAGGCACTGATTGATGGAGACAGGGGAAGTGGCTGAGGGAGAACTGTTGAAAGGTAAACAGTATTTATTGTAAGGGCACCTGAAATGATAACACAGAGGTAACTACTTAGTATATCCTCATTTCCAGTGTTTATTTTTAACTTCACTCTTTAAAAATATCAGGCTTTAAACTGTGTTTCTTACTTTCTTGTGTTAACACAGATTTCAGGTGAAGTTTTTCTACATATTACAGCTGGCTTACTGGTTTCATGCTTTTCCTGAGCTCTACTTCCAGAAAACTAAAAAAGTAAGCTGGGATTTTATGTTTTAAAATTATCTTGTCATTTTTTCCTTTTATGTCTCTAACTTCCCTCTAACCGCAACCCTTCCCCATTCTTCTCCCAGCTCCCCTCTTTCCACAAAGACTAGGTGTCCTTAAGTTTTCATTGGGGAAAAGAAAACCCTTTAGTTGCTGTTTTGACTTGGGGGAAGTTTTACATTTTGGCATGCTAACTGCTTATTTTAAAGTTATATTTATAGTAACTTAAAATAAATTTTGAAATGTAATATTAATTTCCTATTCCTGGTATAAGTATTAATCAGATTTACTACAACTAATGGTTCTGTGTAATTCCCAAAGAAAAATTCAGTATTGAAAAAAGTATACCATAGTTAAATATTTACCAGCGAAGCTTTTCCTGAAATGGGTGGAGAATTCCCTGTTTAACATGTGAGAAAGGTGTTTGTTTTATTTGGACAAATAAACTCCTGGAGGACTGCAGTTTTTTTTTTCTCTCCTAGCTTTAGCCACAGTACTGCTAAAGTCTGACTTCCATGACTTCACAAAGCAACTTGATTTAACTCTTTCTCCTCTAATATCTGCATTAGTTCACTATTGCTTTAAACTGAATTAGAGCTGCCCACTTGTGCTCTGAGGGTCTCTCATCTGTGCCACCTCCCCTGGCCCTTTTTCTTTCTCTCTCCTATGCTTTATTCACATTAATATTTTCTGATTTTTAATGCTAACACATCCGTTTTTCCCCTGGATGCCTTTTCTGTATGATGAAGCACTTTTATTTCCTTTTTGGGGCAAGAGATTATTTTTAAATTCCCATGTATGAAATTATACATGAGTGAGGATACGGGTGAAGCAAGTGTGGTCATGAGTTAATGACTATTGAAGCTGTGTTATGGGTACATGGGATTCATTCAACTCCGTTTGTTGCGGATATAGCTACATTTTTCCACATTTAAAACAAAGTTTAATTGTCTTACTTTAAGAAGCTTTCTCAAATAGAAGTATAACAACCCTTCCAATGCCCAGTTTCTCTCTGCCTTCTCACATGTTATAATCACTGTGATTTCTGTATGTGCTGCAAATAGTTAATTCATGAGCATAGTTTCTTGACTTACTAATGCTTTGTGTTTGTATCCTATGTCTCTTTCATCATTGATGTTCTTTGCTACAATTTAAAAAAAGCACCAAATTAAATTTCATGTACTGTGGCTCAGAAGTTTTTTTTGTGCTGATTTTATAAAGTAGAATGTTTTTACTAGTTTAAGTTGATTGTAGGAATTAGGATAATGATCCACAAGACCTTTGATCTAGGACTGTCTTTTTTTTTTAATCTTCACCTTTGGTATGTTTATTGATTTTAGAGAAAGGGGGATGGGGAAAGAAAGCAATTGCCTCCGATATGTGACCCAACTGGGGACCTCTTAGACTCAAATTTTCCATTAGCTCTTCCATATTCATTAAACACCCAGTGTGAACTATAGATGTCCTAGGGCTGCACTGTCCAAAACAGTAGCCACTAGTAACATTTAAGTTAATTAAAGTTGAATAAAAACAAAGTTGACTTTCTTGGTCACTCTAGGCCTATCTCAAGTTCTCTTTAGCTGCATGTGGCTACACTACCATCTTGGATAACAGACAAAAAACGTGTACGTCACTGCAAAGAGTTCTTGGGACAGCACTGCTGAAAAGATGGTAGTTTCTTCATGTCTTAGTAGCATGGCTCAGCTATTTAAAGCTTTCTCCTGTACTTTGATACCCATGGAACTAATACCTCTGGATTTTACTAGTAATATGTCTATTGTGTTCATTGGCCATGTAAGGAAAGAGGAATCTTTTAAAGTAATTGTTCGTTTTAGTTCTCTAAGCTCTTTCCTTATCAATTCCTGCCAGATGGCATTTCTCCAGAAATGCCATCTAATTTTTGTGGAATAATTTGCATAACTTAGAACTTAACTGAAACTATTTTTAACACCTACATATTACAGTCAAAAGTAACTGTTTCAAGTAATTAACATAACTTGAAAGTAACAGCTGCACATGTGTTAAACAGTTTCTTAAAATTTACTCTGAAAATTATTTTTGGAAGAACTCTTTACTGAAAGAAGCTAGTATAGTTATTGTTTTGAACCAATCCTACAGAGAAATGAAGACAGAAAGAACCACATTTGGTATAGTTCAAGAGGTGTGTTAGTCAAGAATAACTCAATTTTTCTTGAGACTATTTTAATTACTTATGATATGTATGCTTCAATATAAATAATTCCCCATTTTGCCCATGAGAAGATTCAAAGTGTAATTTCTTAGCCAAATTAAATATATGAAGTTTAGGGAAATATAGCAGTTCTGTTTCTGCTCTTTAGTTAATTTAATTATACATATGTGATATATGTATATCATATAAAGTATATTAAATTAGAAATAATACCTGCCCTGGCTGGTGTGGCTCAGTGGATTGGCACCAGCCTTCAAACCCAAAGGTTGCTGGTTTGATTCCCCAGTCAGGGCATAAAACCAGGTTGCAAACTAAGTCTCCAGCCAGGTCTTTGGCTGGAGGCAGGTGAAAGGCAACTATACATTGATGCATCTGTCCCTTTCTTCCTCCCTCCCTGCCCTTCTCTCTGAAAATAATGAATAAAATATTTAATTTTAAAAAAGAAAAGAAAGAATACCTTTTTCCCCAGTTGTACATCTTGAAAATTATACTCCCAGTACAGTACCCAGTCTGGGCCCTTGTAGGAGGTAACCAGTTGGTGTTTCTCTCTCACTTCAATGATTCTCTCTCTCCCTTTCTTTCTCTCTTAAAGCAAAAAAAAAAAAAAAAAAATTGCCCTTGAATGAGGATTTAAAAAAATAGAATATCTAAGCAATTGATAAAGCTTTTCTAACTCCTTTTCATTATTTATTTTTCCATTTGATTATTAAGTTTTTTAATGCTTAAACACATAAGCAAAACCTCATTTCTGGCTCCCGGTAGGAAAGTTTATTTACATAACAAAATCTTATGTAGTATATCATGTATCAAGTATGCATATATCATATACAATTTACTTTTATTACACTACAACTGAGCTGTTCTGAAATGAGTATGAGAGTAGAGAAAGGTTCCCTTCCTTTGGTAAGGAGAAGTATTTCATTGGAAGTTTGAAAATTATGTGGAGAGGATCTTAAGATAGTTTATTCACAGTGATACTTCTCTCTCCAGTTGAAAGAACCACACTTGGTATTATGTGCTGGAAATTCTTCCCCAGAGCCTACAAACATAGTACTGTCTATAAGACTGTTTGACCGTCTTATGTTTTCTAACACTTGATCTTTGTACCCTCCTTAACTACACTTGTAAAATATGTACTTCTTCTCAGAAGACTCAGTGAAGTAACTAGACAGAAATGACTTAACACAGCTATACATATACAGGTTCCCCCACTATTCAAAAGTAGGGTGCTTTTAAGAAACCTTTCATAGGAAGAAATGCTGTAGCCCTGGCTGGTAGCACAGTGGATAAGGCTCTGGCCTGCGAACCCAAGGGTCATATATTCGATTCCCCAGCCTAGACACGTAACCAGGTTGCAAGCCAGGTCTCCAGCCAGATCTGTAGCTGGAGGCAGGTGTAAGGCAACCACCTGCCTCTCTCCCTTTCTGCCTCTCTCCCTTCCTCTCTCTCTCTGGAAATAATAATAAATAAAATCTTAAAAAAAAAAGAAATGCCATAAAGCAAAGAAGCAGTGCTAGGTGTAGTTCCTAGGTAAGGACTTGGTAGGGCCAGTTCTTTTATTTAACACCTTGCTGCCAAAATGCTGAACACTTTTCACGTGTTGCTTTTTTTTGACCAATTCTCTTTGGATTTATTTCTGTTATAAAAACATATACTAGTGTAACCCTTCATAAAAGTGAACTTTGGAAAAGTGGGTGGTGGTGGGGTACGTGTATATGGAAAACTTCCAAAATCGGAAAGAGGAGAAATTTGAGATACAGGCATTTCATAAATTAACAAGCATTTATTGGGCGCATCACTATTACATGAACATTTTTTACTGCAACCCAAGATGAAAACTAGATTTTATGGCATAATCCTATGTGTACATATCTGTTTATGTGTGTAAAAATCCAGAATAAGATTTTCATGAAACAGTGTGCTTGCTGTACACTGGAACATTTTCTATTCTTTTCATATTTTAAAAGAGGTTAACATGACCCCTGAATTGATTTCATGATACATTTAAGAAAAAAAAAGACAACAAATACTGTTTCTATGATAACTAGGTTGATAGGGACGATGGAAGAATAAAAGAAGCAAAACTAAAACGTGTGAGTACTTGGCTTACAGGGCTAGTAAGAGAAAAAATATATAATTAGGTGGTATCATAAATGAGCAGATAAAATTTTACCTTTGATTTTAATGACTACAACTGATCATGAAAGGGATTAAAGGCATGAGCTTGGTCGTGGCCTGATAGCTTAGTTGGTTAGAGCATCATCCTGATAAGCCAAGGTTGCGGGTTCAGCCCCCAGTCAGGGCACATTCAAGACCAACCAGTGAATGCACAAGTAAGTGAAACTACAAATCCCTCCTCCTCTCTTCCCCTTTTCCTCTCTCTAAGATCAATAAATCTAAATGAAATAAAAGCATAAGGTAAAAAAATGTAAATACTGTTTTAGGTGAACAGAAGCACCTCTACTACTAAACACAGTAATTTTAATGTTTGAAGGACATTAGCATGGGTATTCATAGTGTCATTTAATGAATGTTTGTTTTTAAAAGAGCCGTAGATCTTAACACTGAAAGGGATTCTGAGTTCATCTGACTCAAGCAAACCCAAGTATTATTCACATGTTATAGACGAGATAGCTGAAGCCAAACAATATTAAGTGACTTGTTAAAGCCCCGCTGTTAGTTGGGATGAGCAGCTGGGGTAGGGTACAGTGGCAGAGTAGCCTTCGGGTCTTCTGTAAAAGTATGCTTGTCACCCTACCACACAGCCCCGAAGGAACAGAAATGTTTCAGCATTTGCTTCATCTGTAATGCAGTTTTCTGTTTACAGGAGGACATTCCTCGGCAGCTTGTCTACATAGTTCTTTACCTCTTTCACATTGCTGGAGCCTATCTTTTGAAGTAAGTTGGGATCCTTCTTGGGTGTGTATATGGACCGGGCAGATAGTATGCTAATCTGTCTTCATGGATAAGTAACTTCTACATTTTAAATCTGTTCTTTTAACAGCTTGAATCATCTAGGGCTTGTTCTTTTGGTGCCGCATTATTTTGTTGAATTTCTTTTCCACATTTCCCGCCTGTTTTATTTCACTGATGAAAAGTACCAGAAAGGGTAAGTTGGTTAGCTGTTCTTTCTCTCATGTAATTTAAGCTAGTTAGTGCCTGTGTTACCAAGGCCCATGATGTGGTCACTTACATTACTTTATAAGTTGTTAGTAGCTGCTTTAAAGATTTTATTTATTTGCTTTTAGGGAGAGAGAAAGAGAGGGAGAGAAACATCAATGTGTGAGAGTTGCATCGATCAATTGACTGTCAATCCCAAATGGGGACCTGGCCTGCAACCCAAGCATGTGCCCTGACTGGGAATCAAACTGTTGGCCTTTCAGTTTGCAGGCTGGCACTTAATCCACTGAGCCACACCAGCCAGGGTGCATAGCAGCTTTAATTAAACTAATAGTCATTTGTGCTGGTATTTTACTCTCTCAAATGGAGTCTTTCTTAAGCTAGAGAGATATTACGTTGGAACTTAATAATTCTGGAGGCTTTTGAGGTTTTCTTTTTAACTTTCCCAATCTTAATGCATGTTTTTCTTTTGGATGTGGAATAATAGGGAAGTGAACTTTGAGAAGAAAATGAAATAATAGATTATATAGCCTTAAAGATATTAAAATATTTTGATGGGAAAATTGATCTGAAAACAAATTTGAAGTGGTATGACTATGAAGAGTGTAAAATCTTAAAAGAAAAGAACTAGGACTCCTAAATGATAATTGGTGTGTTTTGTTTTGTTTTGTTTTGTTATAACACACTTATTGTTGTGTTTTGTACAGCAGTTTTCAAAATATATATACCAGTAGTTCTGAAGGTAATTAATAGTAATTATATTTTCTAAAAGGATCAGCTAAACAAAAAATAACACATTTCTTTACTGGACTTCCTAGAACTTTAAATAGGCAGACATGTTACCTGTGAGAGTGATAAAACATAGCATCTTCCAAGCATTCCACTTGCAGAATCCTTTTTCAGAAAAATAAGAAATGCTCCTTTAATATGCACTTTCTTAATAGAGCCTGATTCCTGCTAGAATATGTTCTTATTGTTTCAGTTTTGTGAATTTGACTTATGAAATTTTTCTTCCAGATTTTCTCTGTGGGCCATTCTGTTTGTTTTGGGAAGACTTCTGACCTTAATTCTTTCCGTCCTCACTGTTGGCTTTGGCCTTGCAAGAGCAGAGAACCAGAAACTGGACTTCAGTACTGGAAACTTCAACGTGTTGGCCGTAAGGTACGTCAGTTTAACATCTTTCTCACTTCGTACAGCTGTATAGTATGTAGTTGATGATATGACTTGCCTGAAAAATAAGGAGATTAGGAAAATACTCATTTGATTTTAATTTATACCTAATTTATATGTCTATAAATTTAAATACCAAAGCATTTATTTAACTTCTGGGATGAATTATTAGTGGGATACTTATTTGTTAGCATAATCTTGGAAATTTAGCACTAAATTAGTTCTACCAAAAAAAGATAGACTATCTTATTCAATATCACTGTTTTGAAGCACCCTTAATATTTTGTTTATTTATTTATGTTCTCAGAATTGCTGTCCTGGCATCAATCTGTATTACTCAAGCATTCATGATGTGGAAGTTCATTAATTTTCAGCTTCGGAGGTGGAGGGAGCATTCTACTTTTCAGGCACCAGCTGTGAAGAAGAAGCCAACAGTGACAAAAGGCAGATCTTCTAGAAAAGGAACAGGTTTGTATTCAAGTAAGCAATGAAAAACCTGAACTAGAAAACATCTTTTAAAAATGTTTTGAGTCTTATATATAATCTTACTTAGATGTAAAATTCTGTGCAGAAAATTGTATTCTACTTTGATGTAAAACTAGAGACACGGTAACCTTATCCCATCCTATAGTGTGGTGATTCTCTGTTGTCGGTTATTTCTCTCAGAAGTTGTTGGTCCATTCAGCTTCTCTCTCATAAGCTTTTGCTGCTTGATTACTTTAAGCCACTTTAGACCAATGTATGAGATCTGTTCAGAAGGTATCCAGCCATGTACTATGAAAAATAGAGGCATTTATTGAAGAAGATACAAGAAACGTTGTACATAGGACTATGATGCCTCAATCCCCTTCAAAGTAGACACCTTGGGATCTCACGCAGTTCTCCCAGGTTCCATCAGTTGCCGTATTGTATTTTCCTGATTCTCATTAATAGACTGGAAATCTCTTCCTTTTCAAAAGTGATTTTAGTTCTGGGAAAAACTGGAAGTCACAGGACACCAAAATTTTGTCCGGTTTTGATGTTTTTCATGTTATTCTTGGTTCTTTGCATTGCCATATGAATTTTAAGATCACCTTGTCGCTTTCTGCAAAAAAAACAAAACAAAAAAAAACAGCCATCTGGGCTTTCGATGTGGACTACCTTGAATCTGTAGACTGCCTTGGGGAGTATGAACTTGCATGTCCTTCTGTTTTGTGCGTGAAGGGGGTCTTTAATTTCTTTCAGTTAAATTTTCTAGTTCTCAATGTGTAAGTCTTACACTTCTTTTGTTAAACTTATTCTGAGTATTTGATTCATTTTGATGCTATTGTATATAAATAGAACTCCCAGTCTTAGATTTTTCATTTGATAAATCAAATGCAATCAAATGAGTATAAAATCAAATCAAATGAGTAGTTAATGTCAACCTTGGATTTTTCATCACCAGTATATAGAAGTACACTTGATTTTTGTATATTGATCTTACATTCTGCAACATTGCTAAACTTAGTAGATTTTAAAATTACTACTCTCTAATAATAGTACGTATGTAGATGCCTTTGCATTTTAAGTATGATGTCAGGATAATGTCATCTACACATAGAAAATGTTTTACGTCTTCTTGTCCAATCTGGATGCCTTTTATTTCATTTTATTTCCCCACCAAATTACCCTGGCTGGAACCTCCAGAAGAATGTTGAATAGAAGTGGCAAGATCAGGCAGAGTTCCTTCCCTTATACTGATCTTAGGGGGAAGGCATCCAGTCTTTTATTAAGTTTGATGTTATCTGAGTTTTTCCTAAATGCTTTTTATTAGGTTGAAAAAGTTCCCTTCTATTTCTAGCTTATATTTTTTATTATGAATGGCAGTTAGATTTTGTCACTTGCATTTTCTGCATATACTGAGAAAATGAAATGGCTTTGTCTTTTATTCTATTGATATCATTGATTATAGTAATTGATTTTTGAATGTTAAGCCAACAGTGCATTCCTGGGATAAATCACACACGGTCACAGTATATAATCCTCTTCAGATGTTGCTTGATTTATTTTGCCCTCATTTCTAGGACATAAACTGTTTGTAAGAGCTTTCTTCCCTGATGAGCCCCGAATTCAGGTTTTTGTCTTCCTATCATTATGAGACTCCTCAAATCTCTGTGTAGCTTTGTACTTCCTTAGGAGTTGCTTTCTGCTTGCTTTCTCTGAGTCTTACTTGGTGCAGGCACATTTGGTAGTTGGAAAATACCCTGAAGGAAAAATACACAGAGCTGCCTTGGGTTTTTTCCAACACCTTTAAAGAACCTTTTTTGTATTCAACTTTAATAGATATTTTTGGAGGGAGGGTTAGTCTGACATCAGTTATTCCATCATAGTTTGAAAAAGAAGGCCATGATATACTCTTAAACATAAGAGTTAATCCTAAATGCCAATTTTTAGTATAAGCAAATATATTCCCAAGGACTTTGCTCAAATGTGAGAGCTTCTTTAGTGCTACCAAAAGCACTAACAACTATTTTAAAATCCTTGTAATTGTTTCTTAGAGTTTTTTATCTTCAACCACTTATATCTGCTCTCAATGGTACTTTGCCTTTTTATGTTTTTATTGAGATCTAATGGTGTTATAGTTACTTTTAATTTGCTACTTCCAGTTCAGTACTTAAATCAGGTTTTATGACTGGTTAAATGATAGTAAAGATTAAGCACTGGTACCCTGGCCAGTGTTGGCTCAGTTGGTTAGAGTGTCCTTTCGTAAACTGAAAGGTCACAGGGTTTGATTCCCAGTCAGGGCACATATAAGAAAGAGTCAGTTGATGGTTCTTTCCCTCTCTACCTCTCTTGTCCCTTCTCTTAAATCAATTATCATGTCTTTGGGTGAGGATAAGAAATAATAATAATTTTTAAAAATTTTAAATGATTAAGTACTGGTAAACGACTTTCACCTGAGGGCATAAAGGTAAAATATTGAATTTAAAATTTTCTTTTCTGATGACATCTTTATGTATAAAGATATTTGTGGGGTTTTTAAATTTTAATTTTATTGTTGTATTACATCCATCCCCTTTTTCCTCCCCTTATTTGTGTTTCTTGATGAAAATGAGTAACACTGATTCTTTCCTCTTTTTCAGAAAATGGTGTAAATGGAACAGTAACTTCAAATGGAGAATCTCCTCGTAATAGAAAAGAGAAATCTTCATAATGAATTATAATCTAATTGATTAATATCCCCAAAGAAATCTGCTTTTTACTATATCTTTCAGCACTAGTGTTTTTGGGTTTTGGTTTTGTTTTTTTTTCCCCTTCTGTTTCTAAAATGCAGTCTGTGCTCTTTGATTCTTGTTGTACCGTTTCATGCATTTTTAAAGGGCAGTTGAGAGGAAGGTAATTATTGTGAGTGAAAAAATATTTTAGCGTAGACTGAGCTACTTGCCTTTAAAATAGTTTAAGGACCACCACCATATTTTACTTTGTTTTTTATCTTTGAACATTTTTCTAATGATTTGGAAAGAACTATTTACAGAAATCTACATATCAATGATACAATTTCTTGCTCTCACTGATTTTTTTATATTTGCAAGATGGCCTCTTCCAGCCAGGTCATATTTTTTAAGTTATCTTTCAGGGTAAAATGGAAATAATATAAAATTGGATGTCAAACTTTAATATGGTTTAAGTGTTCTCTAACTTTTAGAAATTTTTGTAGCCTTTACACCAAGGAAAAAAGATTTGTAAATTCGCCAAAATAATAGCGTACTTTAGTTTATAGGTAATGGTTGTTAGTGTTACATCCCCCCCTTTTTTTTAAGGAAAAAAACATACTATTTGTTACATTGTGGAGATTTATTGCTGTATTTGTTGAATCAAAGTATCTTCTATTAACATAAAAGTACTTGTGAAGTAAAATCTTTCTTGTGCATTTGCTACACTTGTAAACAGGAAATCAGAAAATTTAATATTTACTATAAAGAAGAAAATCTGATTAGCCCTTTTTGGTATGCTTATTAATAACTATCCTTAATAGGGCTTGTCATAAGTTCAATATACACAGCATCGTAGAAAAAAACATTGTTTAACCTGCAAACCCTTTTCAAAAATAATGCCTACTGGATTTCTGTCTATTAAAAGAATGTCAGGTAATTATATTTGGAAAACATTTAATGCACTAAACTTAAAGAAATTGAAAATTCAGGTGGATAATCAGTCTTTACAAAAAGACAGTGCTTTATGTTATAACTATAGCTTTGGTCCCATCTTTAATTGAGAAGCATTTATCTGTATAAAACATATTTTTGGATAAAAATATATATATATTTGTATCTCTACAGAAAGGCTCTAAAAAAATTTGAGTAAAACATTTGGTTCTCTTTTCTATAATTATCCTTTAAAATCCTTATAACTGTGTTTGTTTCATTGTTGCTGCTGCTGTTGTCTTTACAGTACATGAGTTGCTCCTTTTGATGTTCATACCTTGTTCCTCACTTCTCACTTTTGTCACCAGCTCACTTCTGTGCTGTTTTGAGTATAAAAGGTGCAAGCCTGTTAGGTCTGCAGTGCAAGAAGCTGCCATGCTGCTAAAGTCCTGCTTTCTGTTCCCAGCTCTTTCCCTACTTCCTGGAGAAAGTAGTAGCTCTTGGTAGCATTATGGAGTTTGGAAAGAAATTGTTGCCATTAAAAACTGGCATTATATTGAACCATTCATTGAGAAATCAATCAAAATAAAATTTTTACTTTTACAAGCTATGTCCTGGACATTTTCTTCATTGTTAGCAAGTTTTTATACTTTTAGAATACTAACTTTTTAAAGTGCACCACGTTGACTGAATTCACTTGTGATAAACATTTAAAAGAGCCTTTTCAAAAAAGTGTGTTTTCTAAAACATGATTGGGGCTACTGTGGGGGGAAAATGGTTCATGACCAAATAAATTCAGGGACTGTTTCTGGGTTAAATAAAAAGGCATTTCTTTACCACAGGACTGTTCAGTCCTTTGTATACAGATGTATTTCCTGATGTACCAAGAATATTGGCAGTAGAGATATACCAGTACATCTAGTTGTGGAAACTTTTTCCATGGAATTACCTAGAGGACTTGTGTTTTACAGCATATGCTATGGGTTTAGGGGAAGAAAAAAAAAAAGCCTTTGATACATAGTTAAAACTTTATCGGACAATAGAACACATAGATATAATTGTAAATGATAAGCCTAGACTTCCTTCTCCCAGGTGCAGTGAGCAAAGCCTGTCTTTACTGGTCTCCAGGCCCAGCAAAGGCTCTGTGTCACCTCGGGCCAGATACTGAAGCCCGCTGGGAAGTCGGTAGGAACATGATGAACAGCTGGCTTGAGTCACTGAGTGACCTTGAACTACTTGCTTTGCTGTTAATAGGGTTTAGTCTTCCCTCTGCAGAATGCCTGCTTGCCTGCATTTCAGAATATGGTTGTAAGTGGAATAAATTAACTACATTCACTAAAATTAAATAATCCTCCACAGTCCTTAAAATTCAGAACTAATCGTGTAGCAAAGTGTGTATAGATGAGGAAAGGGGAGAGAAATCTTTTGCACAGATGTTGTTAGCAATAGGCAACTAATTCTAGTATCTCCAAGATGTTGACACATCTTTTCACCAAAAACTAGTACTGCTGCCTGTCCACATGTGGACAATAGTAGAAACTTCTAAGAAATGACAATGATTGATCACCTGTTTGCATGTTTTTTTTTTTTAATTAAAAGCTAATTTTCTTAAGGTTTTATTATTTTTAGAGAGAGGGGAAGGGAAAGAGACATCAATGTGTAGTTGCCTTTCACCTGCCTCCAATACAGACCTGGCTGGAGACCTGACTTGCAACCTGGTTATGTGCCCTGGCTGGGAATGGAACCAGCAACCTTTGGGTTCACAGGCTGGTACCTTACCCACTGAGCCACCAACCAGGACCCGTATTTGCATTTTTAAGAGTGGCTTTAAAGGTAACCCTGGGGGAAATTTCTAGGTAATACTTACTTTTCCCCAAAGTCCACCCTACCTGTGATAGGTGATTCAACTAAGGATCATCTGTGAAACCAACACAGGACAGATTTGTGAATTTCAAAGGCACAAGTGTTAGGACAATGAATTAAAGGCCTGTAGCTCTGGGCCTGAAGGAGTCAGGGAGATGGACTGAGTCTCTTGGTGCTTTAGAAGCCCTGGTATACAGCCCAGTCCACTAGGATGGTGTGAGCGGCATGAGATCAAACTCACAATAATGGGACTTCGTTAATCTGGTTACCAAACACTTTAAAAGCTATTAGTCATTTACAGAAGGTAGCACGCCACGGCTCAGGTCTTACCTAGTGAAGACCACAGGGCCCAGTAATGAAAGGACATGTCCGGCCTGTGCTTACCTAAGCATGATGTCCTTTACAGAAAGCTGCGCTAGGCATTTGTGTCACACATCAACCAACTTTATCCAGTACCATATGGGAAAAGGCAAGCCCAGTTTGTCCAGCTGAATTCGTTTCAGTGAAAAGGTCATTCATACGAGTGTTTGCTTAAGCCTGAAATCAAACATCTGTGGTATCTTGAAAGCAAAATCAGTAAAAAAAAAATTCAAAGGCTTAGGTCTAATTCATGACTATTGTAATTTAAGTGTAAGTTGGCCAAAGGAAAAAAAAAAACACTTCTGTTTTGAAGATCCAAACTTCAAGTGATAAATGTTGATTTCAATTAATATTATTAAGTACACAGTGGTAAAACTAGCAGACCAGTGTTCAAATCCTGCCTCCTTCATTAGTCATCTCCGTGCCTTAGTTTCCTGAGGAAAGGATTAGTCCCTATCCCCCAAGGGAGTTTTGGGACCAGAGGCAATGCACCTAAGTTGTGCACAACTCCATGCCGGATGCTTATGGTGACAAACAGCACAGGGGGAATAACCAACAGTAAGTAGTACGTAATTTTAGTTGTTGCTACTTTTCTCCATGAGACTGCACAGAGAATGTTCTCTGGCACTCACCCTGGAGCCAGTAGACCACTAAAGTGGAACGAGGTGTTCAAGCCAGCATGACCGCCATTTAGTCCTGGGAAGGCTTTGTCGGCAGGCTTACCCGGCACGTAACTTCACAGATCAAACATCCACGTCTGACCTGAGTCATTTCCACTTGGAAAAAGCAAATGGTACGTTCAGAGATATTTACCTGGGACAGAAAAGGGGTGTATTTATTACAAGGTGAAGTTGATCAAGAAATTAAAACTGATCTCATAAAATAAATGTCCTAAAAGTTACAATTCTGCAAGTGGACTGGAAGGCCTGGATGTAACTGTGTGGAACATACGCCAAAGTGTTGATTATGCATGAGGCTAAAATCTGATGGTTAAGATTGTTACTCAATTGTGTATGTGCCGAATTAACTTCTGGATGAATCCCTTTTTCCTCTCAAATATCAAAAATCAAATATGAGAAACTGGGATAAACTTCCTTATGAGAACAATTAGTGACTGATTTTTCAAAAATGCAATTTTACCAAACTGATTTAGGTTACTAATGATCTGCTGACCAATTAAGAGTTATCCGTTTCTATTTCTTGCTGATTTCATTCACAACAAGCAAAAGCTGGAAGACAGGTGATTTGAAACTTAAGTCAGAAGGGGGAAATGTCTAGGCTGTGTATGCTAAGAATATGAAAAATCAAGTATGGTTGTTAAAATGTGAATGAAGGCCTAGAAAACTACCAGGGATGTGATAGATGCTTGGTAATTTACCTAAACGTTAATACACATAGGAAACTTTGAAACATTTAAAGGAAAATACGCAAGGCTTGGGTCAACTTTATCTTCAAAGAGAACTTCCATAACTGCGCAATTATTTTCAATGAATAGAAAGCTCAGATGAAGCCTAGAAG
>PVIW01002171.1:198045-235808 GCA_004026585.1 Noctilio leporinus
TTTTTTTTTTTTTTTTTTTTTTTTTAAGATTTTATTCATTATTTTCAGAGAGAAGGGCAGGGAGTGAGGAAGAAGAGGAGAGAAGCACCAATATACGGTTGCCACGGACCTGGCTGGAGACCTGGCTTGCAACCTGATTATGTGCCCTGGCTGGGAATCGAACCAGTGATCTTTACGTTCACAGGCCGGCGCCTATCCACTGAGCCATCAGCCAGGGCTTTATATATTCTACAGAGCATCATAGTTGTGCATAGCTTTTTGTTGTGCAGAGGGATTTTTTTTTTTTTTTAATGAATACTGAAAAATTTAAAAGCAAAGCCATCTTGCAGAATGTAGCTTCAAGTTTAATCACAACTCTGTCTTTATGTTTTGCTGTATTTTGATGAGCACCAACATTCTAATTGCAGTCCAGCATCCCTTGTCTGGCAGGCAGTGCCAATCATCCCCTGCTATACGTTGACGTGGGTTAAGTGCCCCTTAGGGGCTGCAGCAATCACCGCCCTAATTTTCTGCGCATGCTCCATTCGTCGGCGCTCTAGTCTCCAGAAGAGAGCAGCTGTACTCACTGTATCATTAACCCAGCTGCCCCTTGACATCTGTTCCCTTATTTTCTTTCAAACCTAATGTCACAAATTCTCTACTAAAAAACACTTTCAGCTTGTAAGTTTTTTGACTATTTCAGCTGTTTTTTTATGCAGGACCTGAACTTGCATCTTAATCACACTCCCACATTTCACACATTGCACATGACTACACTGGGATGTGACAGAATACCAACAGGAGGGACCAAGTCAAACATAGGCCCAGAACTTCATTGATCTGAAAATTTGGCTTTACAGGTATTAGAAATTCATTTCTTCTTGATCTTTTCTAAGATACCTACAAAACTGAAGTTATCACTAATGTGGGATAGTTTATACTTAGTGATTCTCATTTCAGAGAAGCTTAGTATATTAGTGGGTTCCTACTCTGCCCCTCATTCTTCTTTGGTTCTGCCAACTGACTGCTCTTGAGATGGTCATTTACATTAATGACATTGACTGTACCTTCATCTTGCCCTGCATAGAACCTGGTTCCGATGTCTAGCATCTTGCATCTGAAATAGAAGAGATGGGGTAAGGATATTTAAAGGTCTGCATCCTGATACAGCAACGGATAAAGTCTCCTACCTCAGTCCCCAAACACCCTCTCACAGCCCCTTCTTCATCCTCCACAATCTTCTTTTCTGGAAGACATTAATACTGCACTTCATTGATTCTCAAATGTACTCCCCCATACCTCAGCATCTCAGAAATAAGAATGGGGCTTCCACTCTATGACACGTAATAACTGATAGCATTTTTCTTAGTATACATGTAATAAGGTGTCAAAAAAAAAAAAAAAAAAGATAAATTCTGCTGGTTCGATTCCCAGCCAGGGCAACATAACCAGGTTGCAAGCCAGGTCTCCAGCCAGGTCTGTAGCTGGAGGCAGGTGAAAGGCAACCATACATTGATGTCTCTCTCCCTCTCTGTCTCTCTCCCTTCCGCATCTCTCTGGAAATAATAAATAAAATCTTAAAAAAAAAAAAGATAAATTCTTCTATTGTATGAAATCTAATAAAAATTGCTAGCATTTCTTGAAGGCTAATTCAGTCTCGATTATTATTTTAAGTGGTTTCCCCCCCAGTTTTTTTTTTTTTCCTCCACAGGAACCACATGAATAGGCAGAGGTGGATTTAGCCACATTTCAGAGGAGACTGAGGGAGTAAGCAGCAAAGCCAGGCTTTGAGCACAGACCCACTGAGGGAGCCATTGGCCTTCCCTCTGGCCCACCCCACCCCACTTCTTCTGCCTGAGCCTGCCTTAGAAGAGATCATCTGATCTGATCCTCAGTGTTCTTTCTCCCACAGAGTTTTGCAAAAAAAAAAAAAAAAATCAGGTTATCTCTAATTGTAGCATACAAATCATGCACAGTAAAATAGCTCATGAAGCATTTTTAACTTATTTAATAAACACTAATAGACTTTCTGGGTATAATGGGATGTGAAAAATTGCTAGGACACAGTCTGTGTCTCCAAGGGCTCAGGAGGGAGAGAGGCAAACACCCCAGACAAAAATTAACAACAAAGATAGTTCTAGGGCAGGAAAAGTACCAGGCACCACATGTATGAGGTATCTCAGGGATAAGACTGAATTTGAGCTGGACTTTGGGAGCTAAGAGAAGGCTTCCCCAAGAACATGACCTTGACTCAGGGTTGAAGCATGAGAATTTGCTTTGGGGCTTCATGCCCAGTTCCGAAGGGTGGCTGCAGGAGTGACTCAATCGGTCGATGAAAGAAGGAATTGACTACGGCTTCAGAGAGACTAAGATTATAACTCAGGTACAACCACGTGTAATGAGCAGTCAGTGAAAGAACTCTGAGGGAGCCTTAGAAAGAGCTGAGGAGACAGCAGAGATCATGGAAACCAAGCAAAAGTCCTCCAAGGAGGATGTAGTCAGCAGTGCTAGAAGTTGCAAAAAATATAGAGTTCGTTAGATTTGTCTCTTAGGAAGGCTTTGGGGCCCTTAGTAAGAGCAATGGGCTTCACCAAGGGTGTCGCTGTGCCCCATTTTTGCTTAGGGACCTAAGACCTGGGTGGACCTGGCGGGATCCTTGTGGGGCCTTGACTCCCACCTCCCATGTGACCAGCAGATACTGGACCCTCTCAGCACAGGGAAGAGACAGAGCACCATTTTGTGGGCCCTGACCACCACCCAAACCCAGCCCTGGAAAAGTGCAGGTGAGGGTGGTGGGGTGCTGGGACCCCACCCCGAGTCCTCCCGTCACTGAGAGCCTTGCAGTGTGCCCAGGCACAGAGGATAGCCGCCCAGGGTGCGGACCATCTGAGATGCCGAGCCTGGGCCAACATTTGCCACTTTCATCATGCCCTGGGCCACAGGTGACTTTTTATGACCTACGACTAACTTTAAATGCTATAGGATTTGCCTATGAGCATGTCCACAGGCAGGGGAACAAAAGGAGCCCCCGGGGTGCATTGAAGGGATAATGAAACAAATAACAGTAAGTTGCTTTATGATTCCTCCCTACTAAATCCAATCCATTGAATGAAAAGGTTACAAGCAAAAAATCAGCGGAGAAGGAAAAAATGGTTACAAGTGGTGTTGTTGTGGCCAGGCTGTCACTAAAACCATGGTTTTAAACATGCAGCCCAGGGACGACAAGGCGGAATCCTGCTCTCGCTGGACTTCAAGTGTGAAGACAGGTAACTTCAAAAATCTGACTATTATGTGCTATCAAGTGGGGAAGTGCTTATGAGAGAGAAGGATGGAGGGAGAGGAGGCAAATCCTCCATCAGAAATTTACCTGCAAGTTAAGAAGTTCAGGATGAGTAGCACTTGCCCGAAGGGTGAGGGAGGGTTGTCAGAACAGCCCACCCAGGACAAAGGTGCCATGTTGGAGGTGGGGCAGGCTGGGCAGGGTCTCCAGGACATTTATGCCAGGTTTGGGGATTCCAAGTCCAGTTTACTTTTCTTGGCACCAGAATATCTTGTATCTTCCTTACTGGGCATTTTCCACGGAGAACTGTGGCCTGCAGGTATATGGGGCCAGGTGTGCTGAAGGAGTGTATGTACACCTTTTCTCCCTCTGGCTTTCCCAGCAAGTCTTTCTGCTGTGAAGACTCCCGTGAAAGTCAAATTTCCTGGGACACTCTCAGCAATGGTTGTAAGCCCAATGGGTAAAGTACCTGCTTATTTTCTAGTGCATGTGATTGGTATTGTTTTATTCTATTCCCCTTCCCTGCGTTTATTGAGCACAGTTGAATGAGAACAGCAGGTTAGTAAGAGATAAAACAACCCACTGAACAGTCTTCTGTGAGGGGGCACCAGACCTTGCATCTCAGCTGACTGGCAGAGAGACAGCAGCAACTGGCTTGTAGGGAGAAACATCGCTTTCATAGTTCCAAACTCTGATTTAAGTCAGAACAAAAAGCTACATGGAATCAATTGAAGGAGGTCCTTCTCTCTTGGTTCTCTAGTTAGTTGACAGGCTCCTACCTGGAAAAAAACAATTCACTGCCCCATCCTCTTTTAAATCGTTGCTACTCAAAATGTGATCAGGGCCAGTTCACTTCTGCAACTTGTTTGGAATCCAGTCTGCCATGAGATAAGCACAGAACAGAGGAAGCATTTGGAACTTTTATGGCAACTTGACATAATAGTTTTATGTTTGTTGAAGTTAAAAAAAAATGAGCTTGTGTTTTGTTTGTTATTGGAGTCTTTTTAAGATAGCTCACAGCCCTGGCTAGTGGCACAGTGGATAAGGCACTGGCCTGCGAACCCAAAGGTCACTGATTCAATTCCCAGCCAGGGCACATAACTAGGTTGCAAGCCAGGTCCTTAGCTGGAGTCAGGTGAAAGATAACCACACATTGATGTCTCTCTCCCTCTCTGCCCCTCTCCCTTCCCCTTTCTCAAAAATAATAAATAAAATCTTAAAAAAAAAAGAAAAAGAAAAGCCTTACAGAATGAGAGAACATATTCATCAAAACATATAATAAGGGGTTAATATCCAAAATTTATAAAGAACTTACAAAACTCAACACCAAAAAACAAAGCAACTCAATTAAAAAATGGGCAAGAGACACTTCTCCAAAGCCATCCAGATGGCCAACGGACACATGAAAATATGTTCAACATCACTACCCATCAGCGAGCTGCAAGTTAAAACCACAATGGGATATCGTCTCACACATGTAAGAATGGCCATCATCAGTAAATCAACAAACAATAAGTGCTGGCAAGGATGTGGAGAAAGGGGAACCTGTTTGCACTGTTGGTGGAAGTGCAGATTGGTGCAACCACTGTGGAGAGCAGTATAGAGATATCTCAAAAAATTTAAAACGAATGTGCCTTTTGACCTCCATGGTCCCACGTCTGGGAATATATCTGAAGGAACATGAAACACTAATTCAAAAGAACTAAGCACCCTTATGTTCACCACAGCATTATTTACCATCACCAAGATATGGAAGCAGTCCAGGTGTCCATCAGGAGGTGAGTAGATGAAACAACTATGGAACATTTACACAATGGAATACTACTCTGCCATAAAAAAAGAAGAAACTTTTACCCTTCACAACAGTAGAGATAGACCTAGAGAACATTATGCTAAGTGAAATAAGCCAGTCAGAGAAAGACAAATATCATATAATTTCACTTGTATATGGAGTCTAATGGACAAACTGAACTAACAAGCAACATAGAGACAGAATCATAGATGGAGAGCAGAATGACAGCTAAGGTAAGTGGGGGTGGGGACGACACTGTTGGGTGGAAAGATTGAGCAAAAAGAAAGAGAAAAAAGGACTCATGGACTTGGGCAACAGCATGGTGATCGCTGGAGGAAAAGGTCCAAGGGGACTAAATGGTAATGGAAAAATACGATAAAACTAAAAATAAAAGAATTTACAAACATTATTTCTTCTAGTGGTTTATCATATATATTTAAGATTTTATTCATTATTTTTAGAGAGAAGGGCAAGAGGGAGAAAAAAAGGGAGAGAGACATCAATGTATAGTTGCCTTTCACCTGCCTCCAGCTACAGACCTGGCTGGAGACCTGGCTTGCAACCTGGTTATGTGCCTCTTCTCATTTCTGGCAACCCTATAATTCAGATATTAGCATGTTTAAAATCGTCCCAGAGGTTCCTAAGCCTCTTCTCATTTTTTCAATTCTTGTTTTCTCATTCTGTAGTGGTTGATTGTTTATTTTTTCTTTCTGTTCTAAAGCATTGATTTGAATCCAGTTTCCTTCCCTTCACCCTTGGTTTTGTGCGGATTTTTCTTTTCTTTTTTTTAAGATTTTATTTATTATTTTTAGAGAGAGGGGAAGGAAGAGAGGCAGAGAGGGAGAGAGACATCAATGTATGGTTGCCTTTCACCAGCTTCCAGCTACAGACTTGGCTGGAGACCTGGCTTGCAACCTGGTTATGTTGCCCTGGCTGGGAATCGAACCAGTGACCTTTGGGTTCACAGGCCACTGCCTTATCCACTGTGCCACCAGCCAGGGCTTGTGTGGATTTTTCTTCATTTCACGTAGCCTAACCTTCAATTCTTTCCTTCTATGTTTGCTGTATTTAAGCATTTTCTATCAAGTCTGGGACCATTTTAATCACCAGTGTTGAACTCTGCATCTATTAAGTTGCCTATCTCCTTGGCTATTAAGTTGGCTGTCTATTCATCTCTCAGTTTTTCCTCTGGCACCTAGATCTGCTCCTTCTTTTAGGCCATACTTCTCTGTCTCCCCAGCTTGACATCTTTCTGTGTTTTAAGTAGCTCTGTCATACCTGTTACGTTGTGAGGAGCATAGCCTTGAGAATGTGTCAGTGCAGGGCGACCCATTTCACCATGCTGTGGTGCTGTATGCGGGGAAAGGCTCTTAGAGGAAACAGTACCTCTTGCCCATTGAGAACAACAGTTTCTTCCTCTGCCCCAGCCCCCACTGGTTTTCACAGTCAGAAACAATAGGGCTCTGCATATATTTCATGGTACTGGAACTGTGTGCTACATGGTCTGGCCCCGGGACTGCTTCCCAGGTTTAAATGTATGACTGCACTTTTCACTGCAGCCTCAGTCCCAGTGCTGCCACTGCCGCTCCCTTCCCCTGATCCACCCGTCCTACCTGTCTGGCTGACTATTTCTTTACTTCGTTTGTTGAACTTACATTTAGTTTGATTTTCTGACATTTCCATGTTGTTTTTATTTAGTTTTGAGGTAGATGAAAATTTCTTCCAGTTGTGAGGGAGACACTGCATGCCCACCTATGCCTCCATATTGGCCAGAAGGCCCCAAAGGTGTTTTGAGACATTGTTCTGAGCCACATAGGGGCCTCAAAAGCACCCTGCTCAAAAGCACAGGCAGTGAAACCTGATAGTTCCCCCAAAAGACCCAGAAACACCGGTGACAAGTCAGAAGGAAACTTGGAACCACCCTGTAGACTTTCAGACTCAAGACAGATTCTTGGCAGCTTTCCCAATTTCTGCCAGCAGGAAACACAGCTAAGGAGGTTTCTGGAGAGTAGAGTCCACTCCCCTAGAAATTCAGGTTTATCTGGAGTGGCTGCTTCATTTCACGTGAAACTCACATGAGCTGGCCGAACAGGGGCACAGAGACTGGAAGTTACCAGTGCTACTGCAGAGCCAAGTGCCACATTTGCTTGTTTTAACTTTAAGCAGATGGGAGGGTCCTGAGCCAATATAGTCACAAAACCCATGGCATAATTGTCATGTGGCCACAGTGACATTGTCAGTTAGATAAAATCAGGTATTTTTGTGTAGGAAACCAGCTCTTCAAGTCACTATAACTTACTCTCATAGACCAAGAGTGTGAGGTCTGCTGTTGGACTGATTTTGACAGGAGAGGCTGTAATATCCCCAGGTGGGCTGCTTCAGGGGACACTCACTAAGCCAGCCCTTCAGCACTCATGGGCAATCGAAACTCATGTGCACCTTAGTGATAGTGCCAGGGTTCCGTCATTTGTATTCTTAGCTGTGCTCATGTCTTCAGCTGGAGCCTTCCATTACACTAAATGTGTTGGATTTTTGCAAGCAGAAAAAAAAAATATCTTCCCATATCTTTTGCAATCTTCCCACATCTATTACATTCCGTGCCCAGTGTGTTTTGAGTAAATGTTGACTAACCCATTAATAAAATGATGTCAATCAAACAGTAGGTTCCTTTTTTTCACTTTCGAAGTGCTTTGATTTTCCTTGCTGGTGCAACATTTTACTTAAAGCTCCATGAATTTGATTCAAAACATTGAAAAATTAAAGAATATTTCAAAAATCATACAAAAGTCAGGTAATTTGGATTCCATGTGCTTGGAGACCATGCCCACTCAAAGAACTTGGCATATACATGTCAATATCTAATTCAGTTGAGCAAAAGCCATCTACTCACTGTTCGAGGAGGTCTCAACTATTAAGGTGTCTTGAAGGAGAATCAAGAAACAAGACCCAGAACGTTTGTTTTACATTTTCTCCCCTCTTCCTGAATTTCTTGAAAAACTCAAATGGAAGCTGGAGAACCCAGGCTTAAAGCAGCAAGACTCAGCCCTCAACATCCCATGAACAAGGGGTCACCTGTGAGGGAGTGAGGGGGGCAAGACTGAGAAAGATAGAACCCACAGGGGGTACAGTCCAGTCTATGGGGGCCAACCTCAGGCCACGCATGATAGTAAAGGGCAGCTCCATTTGGTGAACTGACAGCACCTAGGACGTAGAAGCTTCATTATATTCCTCCCTCATCATCCTTTTGTCTCCTTCTCTCCTACACCGATGCACCCCACCCCCATCTTTGCTTCACCAAACTCACTTCTTTTCTCATAGAGGAAAGGGGGAAACTTGTCTGGCTGGGGATGGGGAGGGACCTGCATTATGTTTTGAATAAAGGTTCCATTTTTACTCGAGACTCCATCACTTCTGTGACTACCTTAAAACCTGGCCATGGAGCCAGCCATTTCATTGAGGAAAACTCCAAACTCTTCAAATATAGCAAAGCTCAACCTCCCTGGGTAACACCGCCTTGACTAAACCCTTGGAGAACGACAAGCTGTGTTTTAGAGTCTTGTTACAACCTGTTCCAGAAAAAACATACTTGGTACGCCACTGTAATGTCATTTGGTCACATTATTGTTCGTATAATAAGCGAGTACCAGCTGTAACAAAGAGGGTAAAGAGGACAGAGGGAGCCACAAAAAAATATGATCCACTAAGCAGAGGCACAAGTGTCCCAAATCTGGCCTTTCTTCAAATGGCTTTATGAAAGCTGACAATTAGGAAACAGGGAAAAAAAAGAAAAGAGCAATGAACTTTGACTGTTCTTTCCTATTTCCTTTGTTTGGTTTTCTGAGAAATACTTCTGTAGCATAACTTTGGTGTCTTTACTGTTGGCAGGAGCTTGTAGAATAATTCCTTACTAGGATGCAGGAGTTCATTCAACAATTCATTCTGAAGTCAGAACTCCATTACCTGTAGAATCACGGAGGCTATATTGGGATATTTTCTTGGATATCAAAGAAAGGATTGATGTGTGTGTGTGTGTGTGTTAGAGAGAGATAGAGAGAGAGAGAGAGAGAGAGAGAGAGAGAGAGAGAGCTAGAAAAAAATTAGGAGCCCACTCTGAAAGTGAACAAATCATTTAATTCCTGCTAAAGTAAGGTTTGAGGCCCAGTTACTTATACAGTGACATATTTCTTATTTATAGGTGTTTGTGGGGGTGCAGAGGATGTTGAGGAGAGCTATATAATGCTATCCTAAGTCTTTCATAAACTTTCTCCATTCACCCCCTACCACTCCACACTCCTAGCTCTCTGGCTATTTGCAGCAAGAAGTGGAGAACAAAGGTAATACAATAATACAAACCGTGATAGGTCTAGATGGCACCTAAGTGTTAACTTTGCCCCTGTGTCAGGAGGGGACTGTCTCAGACACTATGACATTCACAGTTGGGAATTTGGAAGCAGATCCAAAGGTTGTAACAAGATCCTACAATACATTTTGTGCTTATTTCTCAATGGCATGGTCAGTGTGGATGCAATCTTTTTTGGAAGATGGAAGCTGACTGCATTGGGAGTTTTTGCTCTTCCTCAAAAGACCTTTGGGCTTCCTATGCTAGTTTTGTGGGGATGCTCACAGGGCGGCTGGGATAATGATAAACAGGGAATCCAATTCAAAGTCTGCCCTGTGACCCCAACCAAAGACAGAGGCAACCAGCCATGCCCTCTCCCCTCTGCCCCGTAGGGCAAACTAGGCCCAACCTGACCTCGAACTGAAGTGTCGGTGCCTTTCAAGAACCACCGCCACCCGATCAAACTCCACCACTGGCTGAGGAATCCAGAACTCTCTCCAGCACCTTCGGTGTCCAGAGGTGGGTTAGAATCTAGTTTTGACCCCACAGACCCCAGTGCTTTCATTCGGATGACAGAAGTGTGTTACCATGCACTCTTCCTTTTAGAGTGCGACAACCTAGCCGGTTGTGCTCCCTTTCTTTCCAAGTCACATGCGCCTCCACCGTGTGTCTTTCATACGGAACTCGGGCCAAGAGCCAATGATTTTAGTATAAAGGCATTTCATTCTCAAGAGTATTTGTAAACGAAAGTGAATTTGGGGCTGAAAGTCCTTTTCCCAAAGCAGTGTTTTGGACGAATGGGCTGAGAGCAGTTGCAGTCCCACCGCTGAGCCAGAGGCAAAGCTGGGGGCCAAGGGGGTGCGTGGCAGGCGACCCCCAGAAAAGGGTGGCCCAGAGCTTGTAGAACAGAAGGCTGGCGCGCTTGCGAAGCGTCTTCCAACACGGAGTGGGAGCGTCCAACTCTCCTGCGGGCTGCGCGGGCAGGAGCCAAGTCCTGGCGCAGTGTGAGGAGTCGATGGAGAGGGTCGCCACCACCTGGAAGCCTCTGATGTCCCGGGTGTCTAGTCTATTCCTCGAGGAAGTGGGCCTTGAGTGCGTTCTTGTAGCACACTCATTGACTCAACAAACAATTCCTGGGCGTCCTCTTTGCATCACGAACTGTTCTAAGCGTTAGGAATGTACATCAGTGAACAAAACAACTCGGAGAAATTAATACGAAAATACAGACAACCCAGTAGCAAAATGGGCAAGACTTCACAAAAATATGTTACCAAATGACCAATACGTATAGATATTAGTGCTCAACCTCCTTAATCAGAGAAATGCAAATTAAAATCTCAGTGTTAAACAATTGCAATCTCACCGAAAAGGCTAAAATGGAAAGACGGGCAATACAAGTGTAAGAAAGGATGTTAGCAACTGGAGCTCTCATTCGGGGCAGGTAGGATGACAGATGAGTACAACCACCATGAAACAGTTTAGCATTATCTACTAAAGCTGAAGAAATACATGTATGTCCTGTGACTCAGGGATTCCACCCGAACAGAAACGCATGCACAGAAGAGAGGTGCAAACATGTTCATAGAGAAATAGCAAAAAGCTGGAAACAATCCAAATGTCCATCAACGGTACAGTGGTGAAATAAATGAACGAGGGTGTTATAGAACAATAATAAATGAACTTGCCAGTCAACAAGAAAGAGGAACCTCAGAAACACAGTGTTGAGCAAAGAAGCCATACACAAAAGAATATTAATGCGTGGTTAAGTTTATAAGATAATTATGAAAGAGGCACAGAAATGAAGGGTCCAGGCAGGGGACTGATGATGATACCTGACCATGGAATTTTTGGGGGGTAAGAAGAGAGGACCGCAGGACAGTGAGGGGCAGTAAAGAGGCTGAGGCAGGGTTACCAGCAAAAGGGAGCTGAGAGACAGGAGGTGATGCTCGGAGAAGGGATGTGGTGCCTTGACTGAAGAGGGTTTGCGGTGATTGATAGTGACAAGGTCCAGAGAGTGACCACTGAGGTTAGTGAGTGGGGTAGGGGAGACAGTAAGTGGAGGTCAAGGCACTGAGAGGCTGGTATTCAAGTGATTATCAATGTGTGTGTTAAAATCAAGGATTAAGACAGGAGTGGTTTTGGAGAGACTACAGTGACCTAAACTTATAATTATTAAGATGTACAGGGTGTAACCCTGGGGTCAGATGATGATGTGCTGGTAAGGTTTTGTAAAAAGTGGATGATGAAGTTTGATGACACGAGATTAAAGTTGGGTAAATTTGTGGAGGATGCTTGGGGATGGGCCGGAAGCATTGAAGAGGAGGAAGGAGGACATCCCCAGGCCCAGTGGTCCCAGGGGTAAGGGGTTGGGAAGAGGACATTAGAGGAAGTAGTGAGGCATGGGAGATACATGTTTTGTTTAGAGCAGGAAGCTGAGGGGAACATTCAGGAATGAGGTAAAGGGTATGAGGGTTTTGCTAATGCCCCAGGGTTAAATGGGTGGGGTTTAGGGGTCAGAGGGGATGGTAGAAGTGGACAGAATAGAGAAATGAGATTAGGAAGCAGGAGAGGAGGAATGACTTGGGGTGAGGGGTGCTCCATGGAATAACTGACTGAACAGGGGTGAAGGCATAATTGTACATAGTCAATTAGTACTAACTGACTCAAAAGAGATATTGGGGGAGGCTGTCAGTGGTTTCTTATTAGCAAATTCAATTAACTCCTTTTCAGTTGGTTGGTTTTCTTAATGGTAGTTTTCTTCATGTGCTTTTGAATTTTGTTTGTAGCCTTTGTTTGGTTTGGTTTGGGGGGTGTGTGTGTGGTCTGCCTTGTTATTTCTTTCTGAGCTCACTCCCCTACTGCAGTGTATGGCCTGAATCAGGGTTCCCAGAACCCTCTAGTGCAGAACCAGATGCTTTTGACTTTAACAGAACTAAGGGTGGGGGGATTGCACTAGGCAGCTCAAACTTGATTCTGATACTGCTCTCTGCTGCATCCTGCCGGCACGAATGCCACCTTCAGGCCAGCTGGAGCCCGTGCAGTGGCCCCAGCTGCCTGAGACCCTGGTCACACTAGGGGAAGCCTATCTCTGTCCCAGGGTCACCTAGCAGGTCCATACTCCTTGTACTGACAAGGACCAATTCCAACCTAATCAGAGATCTAAAGATAAAAAATAGAACCTGGCCATGGCTGGTGGCTCAGTGGGTAAGCGCTGGCCTGTGAACCCAAAGGTCACTGGTTCGATTCCCAGCCAGGGCACATAACCAGGTTGCAAGCCAGGTCTTCAGTCAGGTCCGTAGCTGGAGGCAGGTGAAAGGCAACCATATATCGATGCTTCTCTCCCTCTCTGCCTCCCTCCCTTTCCCTTTCTCTAAAAATAATAAATAAAATCTTTTAAAAAGAAACAGAACCTAATTTTCAAAAAATAATCAGCATTGGGGAAGGTCTTCAGAAAAAAATTTTTATTAAGATAAAATTTCACACCATGAATGAAGAACTCTTACAAATCGTTTAAAATATTTTATTTATTTGGTTTTTTGTTTATTTGTTTATTTATTTATTTTAGAGAGTGTGCAAGGGAGGGAGAAAGAGAGGGAGGGAAACCTCGATGTGAGGGAGAAATATTGATGAGTTGTCTGACTGGGAACTGAACCCTTAATATAGTCGTGTTCCCAGACCAGGAATTGAACTGGCAACTTTTGGTTTGTGGGCCACACCAGTCAGGGTACACATCATTTTTTAAAATTGAGGAATAATTGACATATAACATTATACTAGTTTCAGGTGTACAGCATAATGATTTGGTATTTATATATATATATCTATTGTGAAATAATCACTGCAATAAGTATAGTTAACATCCATCACTATATGTAGTCGTAAGCTTTGTGTGTGTGTGTGATGAGAACTTGTAAGACTCTCTTAGCAACTTTCAACTACACAATGCAGTATTATTTAGCTGTAGTCCATGCTGTACATTATCCCCTGAGGACTTACTAATTTTATAACTGTAAATTTGTGCCTTCTGACCCTCTTCACCCATTTCACCCAGCCTCTGCCCTCCTGGCAACCGCCAGCCTTTTCTCTGTATCAAAAGCTTGGTTTGTTTGTTTTTTAAGATTCCACATATAAATGAGATAATATTTGTTTTTTCCTACCTGACATTCCATGTAATATAATGCTATGGTGAATAATGCCAGGTTGTTGCAATAGGCAAGATTTCCTTCTTTTTAAATTGGCTTAATTACACATACACACACACACACACACACGAGGTCTGTCTGGAAAGTATCAGCCATGCAAACTGTTTTAATTATATTGACATTGGCTCGATACTTTCGGGACAGACTATATATATGTGTGTGTGTGTGTGTGTGTGTTTCTTTATTCATTCATCCTCCCAAGGACACTTACGTTGTTTCCATGACTGGCTACTGTGAATAATGCTGCAATGAGCATGGGGATGCATATTTCAAATTTTTATTTTCTTACAAATTAATTTTTGAATGACCAGCACCCAAAAGAAAAATGAACAATAAACAGTTCACAGAAAAAAATACAAATAATGTACTTGAAATGTATAAGGAATCTTAAAATATCACTATTAAAGAAAGGCAAATGAAAGCTTTACGAAATACTAGTTTCAGTTGTCTATCCCACAAGATAGGTTATCAGCTACTCTGCATGGTACTAACCTATCACCAAAGCAGATTGGTCAAATGAATGCTTAACATGTTTTTGGTGTGTTTCATTCCCTATGCTGCTCCTTCTGCGCAGAATTTCCTTCCACTCTGTCATGTAGATTGATATCTAACTCTGATTCTCAGCTCATCTCACCTCCTCCAAGAAGCCTTCCTTGTTTACCATCACAGCCACCCTAGTCTGATTCATCTGTCTCTCTTCTGGGTTCCTTGTAATATTTTGTAAAAATGTGATCATATTCTTGTCTCCTTGATTTCAATCCTTGATTGACTTGTTCTTCTTCCCACTACTGTGTGAGAGCACCATGTCTAATTTGATTTTGCGTTCCCAAGGCCTAGCTCATTGGAAGCCCTCAAAGATTCTTTGTTGGACAGATGAATGAAGAACTTGTTACTTCACCACAGTTAGTTTAGTGACGCGGGTTATGTGCAGAGCGCAGTCCACTGGGAGGCAGTGTTGTGCAGTGAAAAGCTCTCAGCTTTGTGTGACAAAAAGCCAGGGCTTTTGTACTATTTCAGCCACCTTTTCTACCTGCCTATCCCTGGGCCACGCAGTCTCCTTCAGACACCAGCAAAATAGGAAGAATGAGAAGAAGAATTTTCCTACAGGATTTTTCTGAGGATTAAAGATAATTTAGGTAGACTTAGGTAAAGTATCCAGCATATTGTAGGTGTATTTATCATAAAGTAGCTCTTGATTACTGGCTTATGTAATAATAAGCGCAATGACAGGTAAAGACCTAGTTCAAAGAAGTTAAGTGCTTTTGTCAGGCTGCAAATAATCCTCACCCTAAAAACTCAGCCCACTTCTCACTGCCTACAGAAGGTCGAGGGTGGATGTCTGGGTTCAGAGGTTGTTGGGGCTCCTCGGGACTGGCTTAGGCAAATCACGGGCTTGATGGACTATTATTGCCAGGTCCTGGTTCAGCTGCATGTGCATTAAATAGCTTTCTGTGCACTGGTCTGGGAAACAAGCCACCATCTATAATTCTGTTTCTATGGGGAAAAGCCTTCTGTGTTCCAAACAACCAACTTAATAATGAACGCCTGGAATACAACCCATTTGCCGACGGGGACCAGCTGACTGGGTTTACACGGCTCAGCCAGCCGCCCAAGTGACGGCTCAGGGTTGATCTAATTATAATGAATTCTCTACAGTGACTAATCTAGCTGCGGTCTCCACAATTGAAGAGGAATTCTGAAAAATTGGAGAGGGCTCTACCAAGAACCACAAAGATGATTAAAGGACAGAGGGAAAATCTAGTCTGGTTTCTATAGTTTGAAGAGGATTGTAGAAAGTACCCATGTGATAATCAGTCTCAAATGAGAAAAGGATTTGATTCTGTACTGTCAAGTGCATTATACCATTTGCTAATTGACTATGAATTCCTAGGTTTGTTGAGCCCCAGGTCAAGGGTATGAGACACTTTGTAGGCCTTTGACATAGAATCTTCAGATTTGTCCTCAGAGACACTCTCCCAGATGGATATCAATATATGTTTTACAGATGAAGAAACTGAGATTTAGAGAAACTAACTTACTACAAACTTACAGCTTATAATACAGAACATAGATCCAATCCAGGCCAGATGAATTTCAAAGCACCCCTAACTAACTGCCTACAATGCAGCAGAGTGATCTTCCTGAAATATAAACCTGATATGCCCTGTCCCTGCAAAAACAGTTCCATGGACCCACTGTGCTCCTGAGATGCAACTCAAGCTTCCTGACATGGCTGATGGGACCCAAGGGCCCTTCCTCCTGCATCCCAATGTTGTCTCTTGCCACCATCCTTTCATCTCGGCCCCAGCGCTATATTCGGATGTCTCCCCATTTCTCTATCCCTCCACAGGCTGCCAGCCTTCATGCCTTCACACATGCAGGTTCCCCTACTCTCTGTCCTCTCCTCTTCTGTTAACTGGCTTTCTTCTGTTCACTTTGTGTATCTCAGCTTGCACATGCCTTCCCTGAGCCTCCAAGTGTGGGCTCTTCGGCTCTCTCCCGGGTCCCACAGCCTATCACATGTCCCATACGATAGCATTTATCACACTGAATTGTAACTGCATGTTGATTTAGCTTCTGATACTCCCAAATACACAACACACCCCTCCCTCAATAATTACATGGATAATTGAGAGTTGAACGATCGTATCGCAAGCTCTTTTTACAAACAACAGCTAAAATATTGACATTTACAAAACATTTACCTTGTTTTTAAAAGATGATTTGAGGTTGTATTGATTTGAGGTTGGCTCTTTTTGCTGGTCCCTTGTTTTCTGATATGTTTTCTTGAGAGAAAGGAAAGGCATACAGCTGCCAGAAGGATTCTGGGAGTTGTGCAAAATGTTAGCACACCCATGGAGTGTGTCCCGGAGTGGACATTCTCCCCCATCTGGGTCAGGGCAGAAAAAAGGAGACGAAGAACCTTCCATCCCTTGGCTCCAGGAAGGCCCCAGTGAATTCATTACTTTGAAAAGGACACTCATCTTTGTCAAGTCCTTCAGAATGAAATCTCCAATCCTATCTGTTGTTAAACAACCCTTGGGATAAGTCAGTTCCTCCTTTTGTTTAACTCTAATAAGACCATTCTTTTGGTGCTCTTGGCAACAGGAAAAGCAGCCACCATCCTCCATCAAGTGCCTCTTCTGAAGTTTATGTCCAAAGCCAACGCTCCTTAAATCACCTTGAGGCTTTTCCTCTCTTGGGAAATCATCTCAAGTCCCCTAGCCCTTTTTTGCTGGTCACTGAATGACTATTTGGCTTTTGCTCTGAACTCTCCACATTCTCTCCATCCCATCAAACTATGGAGACCACTGCTGGCCCCAGCTCCCATTGGTGCAGAGTGATGAAGCAATTACCTCATGATACAGACATGCTTTTCATTTGCCACAGTTCTTTGCTTGCATTTTTTTCTTTTCTTTCTTCTTTTTTTTTTTAATCAACAGAACTGCAGAGTTGTGGCAACTCCTCCCGGTCAACTGGCTATCCACGAAAGCTATACTTTGAATTTTCCAGCCAACTGCCTTTGAGTGGTTGGCACCTTGCCTTTGAATATGTTCACTTTTCAACTGCCAGTGCATAACCCTGCCATTTTCTCTGCTGAACTCCATCCAGTCTGTGTGCTATTTTTCCAGTTGACCAGAATTGCCTTCTATGACTTCCTCTAGCCTGCAGAGATCTTTCCCTTTAGTGACACCTCAGGGTTCATGTAATTAGATGCCTGCTTTCTGTGCACATTTCCTATTGATCAGTCCATTAGTCAGATGAAGCTAAATTTGCTGCTGTAAATAAATCACCCCCAATCTCAGTGGCTTAACACAATAGTTTTGAATTTTCTGCTCTTCCCGTAAGTGGCCTGAGGTGACCTCTGAAAATAGTTCGCTGTTCACTTGACACAGAAAACCCCACAAAATTATGCAAATCAAAAAGTTCAAATGTTCACATTTACTTTAAGAACAGTCCTGAAACCTGAAACTGCCCAGGCCATCAAGGGTATGCATATTTAAAAAAGCCACCAAGTATCTGAAGGATGTCACTTTACAGAAGCAATGTGTGCCATTCTGTTGTTAACAGTGGTGGAGTTGGTAGGCATGCCCAGGCCTAACAGTGGGGATGGACACGGTCAGTGGCCCAAAAAGAGTGCTGAGTTCTTGCTGCACATGCTTAAAAATGCAGAGAGTAATGCTGTACATAAGGGTTTAGTTGTAGATTCTCTGGTCATTGGGCACATCCAGGCAAACGCAGCTCCCAAGATGAGGAGATTAATGCATGTGTGGTTGCTCCCTGCCGCATTGAAATGATCTTAGTGAAAAAGAGCAGATTGTCCTAAACCAGAAGAGGACAGAGGGAAAAGATATCCCTGAGAAAACTGAAGAAAAAAAAACTTATATCCTTAATAAAATTAAAACAACAACAACAACAACAACAACCTTATATCCTGAAAGTAAATTCAGCATAAAATAAATGCTAATAAAGGTAAAAGCAGAATGCTGGTTGTCTTTATTAGTAAATATACTTTGAGTGTCCTTATAAGATGGACAAACAAGCTTTCTTCTGATAGGATTAAAAAGAGGTTATTCTGAGGGGGAAAAATAAAATAATTTTGGTTTTTTCTTTTTTGTTTTTTTTCAATTTGCATTACATTTTCTACCCTGATCAGCAGAGGGGCTCGCAGCACAAGGGTCGCTCCATGGTCAGGGTTGGCGGAAGTTCTACCATCTTGTGACACAATCATCTCAATGCAAAGTTTCAGGGTTTGTGGGGTCAGGGGCACAAAGCATGAACAACAGAGACGTTTCACATGTTAATTCTGTCTAGAAGTTTCACATGTTAACACACATTGCTCAGGTTAACGTTTCTTTGATTAAAGCAAATCACGTGATTGGACTAATTCCAAAGAAGTGTATGCTCTGAAAAAGAGAAGTATTCATTTGTAAAATCTCCCACAATTAATTTTCCTGAAGATCTCAATTTTCCTAAACACAAGTGATCTTTTCTTTTACATCACCCATTAATTATTATATGCAAACTTGTAGATTCTGGGCCTATTTTTTCTCCCACTGAGTATCTCCCACAAAAAAGAGGAAGATGTTTATTCTGTGGTCAAGATCATATAAAAATATTAGGTTGAAGACCAGATTCTACAAAAAGCTGCTAGTGGAATAGTAAGACTATCCTACCAATAATAGGTTTTCTCTCTACTGACAAGGGTGTTATACAAGAGAGAATTGTTAGAAAATAGTGGCATGAACTTGTGAAAGACAGATCTCCCTCAATCTACCAGATCCACTGCTCATCCAGGTAAGCTATTTTTTTAAAATAGTTTATTTTTATTGTATTTTTTCCATTACCATTTATCACCCTTATACCCTCTTCCACCTCCGCCCACCCCCTTACCCACCCTCCCAACAATCACATACTATATTGTCTGTGTCCAAGAGTTCTTTTTTTCCCCCTCAATTCTTCCACCTCCCCCACCCCCAAATTAACAAACTGAACTAACAAGCAAAACAGAGGCAGACTCATAAATTGAGAGCAGGCAGGCCAGCTATGCTGTTATAACTGATCACATGTTAAAAACAGAAAAAAGAAGTGAGACCATTCCCAGTGGTTTTAAAATCTCAGTAAGACAAAAAGATCTGGTGAAGTTGAGTGCCCCAGAGGAAAAAGGGCAGTGAATTGGGAATCTGAGCCTCACTCAGCTTCCAGGAAGCTCTGTGTCTTTGGTAAAGTTATTCCACCCCACCCACCCAACCCTGGACCTCAGACTCCAGTTCTGGCTTGGGATAGGGAGGGACTTGACTTGTGAGTCTCACCTCTAGCTGCTTATCTGAATTCCCTGGGGAGATTTTAAAAAACAAACCTTCTAAACGAGCTAGGGCAGGACCTAAAATCTATTCATAGTTGAGGAGATAATCTTTAATGATATTCTTAAATGTGGACTAAACTCAGGACTCTGTCCTTGACCTTCACTTCTCAGACTGCTTCCACTTCAGTTGGCATCCATATCACCAGTTCAACCTAAACACAAAACTGAGCTCATCATTTCATTCAGCCCTAAAATGCTCATTGTAAATATGCAGGTTTTCTACTGTGAAAGGTACTACCATCCATCCAGTTGAAAACGCCAGAAAAAAAGTTTCGTTTGACCTTTCTCTGTTTCCCCACCCAGTTAATCTCTCAATTCTAAACATTTTTTCTATTTTTGCCCAGAGTCACTGTCCTGACTCAGAACTTTGTTGTCTATTTCCCGGACTCAGATTCCCCTCCTTCTAGATTTCCTGGACTTGAATCTCCCGGATTCCTCCTTCTGCCCCATTTGTACCCCTTAGTTCCAGAGTGATCATCCTAACATAAAATATCCATTAAAACAATCTTCAATGATTTTTTTCATTGCCACTAGTTTAAAATCTAAATTGCCTTGCAAGGCATTTCAGAGCCCTTGGCAATGGCTTCCCTGCCCATAATATTCCTGGTGGTCCGTCAACTTCACATCTTTGCACACAGTTCTCCAATGGAAACATTTCCCTACACCTGTTTTCTGAATTAGGATCTTCTCATTGCCAGCTTTGGGAAACCTTCACATCTCCTCCTCAGCAGAGTGACTACCTACTTCTACATTTCCCCTGTACTCTGTTCATACTTCCATTATAGAATTTATTTGATGGGGTTATAATGACTTCTCTGCATCTCAGTCTCTCTTCAGACAACTTGAATGGAAGCTACTGAGGGCCTAGAGCAATGTCTGATACAAAGCACAAATATGAATGAATGAATGGATGAATGAGTGAAGATGAATGAATGAAGTGATTACCTTGTCAATACTAATCATCCTATAAGCCTATGAATGCTTCAGAACAAAATATGAAGTATAATAATAAATTCTATGATTAACTTACCACCCGAGCAATGACTTGCTGCAAGGTGGGAATGAACAGAGGTTGGAGCGGGAGAGAACGAAGCAGAGTGGGCAGCCGTATGGAGCAAGAGCAAAGGGTACTTTTTGGACGCTTTTAATAATCCAATATGGAGTCAGTGTCAATCATGATAAGTTATGCCAAGCACTATACTAAGACTGAGGAAAGGGGGTGTGATGAGCATGCCCTTGGGAAGGGCCTGGAGGCCCCAGAGCACAAGCCTGGACACTCAGATGATGCCATCTGAACACCAATGTGAGTGGGACCTCCACCCTGTGTGAACTATAAGGGCTCACAGCTCCGAACGCCCAATGCTGGAGCATGGGAAAACGGAAGACTGACAATATCACGGGTGTGCAATGCAGAAAAATAACATTCTGGCCCCAACTCTGCCCAGTGCAATCCTTAATGCTGAAGCTTTTCTACGAGATTTAATTAGAAGCCAAGGGGCCAGAAAATCAAGATCAACTTTATTGAAAGTCATTGAATAGTCTAATTTCACAGAACTGTTTGAGTCCTTAAAACAAATTACCTTCACTGCCACCTGCGTTTTTCGAACCCTCTCCTCCAGTGACATGTGCTAAGCCTGAAAAGGCTGACACTGTCTGTAGGAAAACAAAAAGATGCAGAATGTCCGAAGTGAGGAAATCTTCCCACTGACTGACTGTTCCCGAGAGGAGAGTTTCACTGACAGGCTCCTTAACGCTCCCGCAGTGACCAGGATGCAACTATGTGACTTCTGTGGTCAGAGCCATCATCACTGTGAAAAATGTCTCTCTTTTAATACATTTCTTATTTAAACAAACCTTAGAGGACTGTGTGGTGCCAGATTCTTAGAACTGGCGGCACAATGAATTTTTTTTTCTTGAATGTTTATGCTGCCCAGCCTGTAGAATTTCACTTAACAAAGAACGTTTTTAGTGCAAGGTAGCAATGTGGATGAATAGTTTTTTTGTGTGCTTACTAAAAATGGGGGCTCCAAAAAAAAATTAAAAACCCCTTGGAATACTTCTGCTTTACCCAGTGATGGTCAGAAACCATGCAGGGAAAAGGGAGGAAATTATAAAAGACCTTATTCTGAAGAGGCAACAGAGTCGAATGTCAGTCAAAGTTGAACGAAAAGCAGCCCAACCAGCAGCTCAGCTATAGAATGAGCCTCTAGAGCCAGCTCCCTGCTTGCTCTCTCTCTCTCTCTCTCTCTCTCTCTCTCTCTCTCTCTCCCCACAAATGGAATTCCTTGCATTAGAACTGTGTTAGGCCAAAGACCCTCTTCTGCCTTGACACTGAAGCTCTCCAACAGTTACTGGTATGACATTGTTAGGCAGTGGAGAACAACAGGCAATGTTAAGAATATCCTCTGTCAAGTAATAGATACATGCCTCACTTTAAAAGGCAGCAGTGTCATGTGATGGTTTTAAGGCAATCTTTTTTTTTTTTTTTTTGAATGCAGAAAGATGTTAATAAGTCAATCTCACCTCCATCCTTTGCTCTGTACTCACCACAGTGTATAACTGCAGCAATGAATAAAAACAAAATCCAGGTAACAGCATTGTGGAAATTCTTTTGCGAATCAGCTTCAGCCTACAACCTCTATATGGGTACAATACAGAGGTCACTTTCTTCCTGTGTACTCATAAAGCTTCTTCTTTTGTGTGAATTGGGTAGGTGGGTGGGATGGAGGGGAAGAGGAAGAGAGAAGGAGGGGGTGGGTAAGATGGAGAGAGAGAGAAAGAGAGAGAGAAAGAGAGGGGGAGAGAAAATGGGGGAGAGAGAGAGAGAACTCTTTCTGGCCTCTCCTCCTCCTTTTATAAGAACACTAATTCTATTGGACCAGGGCCCCACCCTTATAATTTCATTTAACCTTAATTACCTTCTAATAGTCTCTATCTCCAATATAATCACATTAGGGCTTAGAGTTTCAATATATGAATCTGAGCAGGACATAAATTCAGTCCATGGTCCTGTTGCTTTCTTCCTCCCAACTAGCTCCCTGCTTTGTCTCCAGGGACTAAGTGGCAATAACAGAAATAGATGTGTCAGAAAAGAAACTTGGAAAATTGGGCCCAGCAAAAAAAAAAAAAAAAAAAAAAAAGGCATTTAGAGGTAAGAAGTGGGTTAACTGAAGGAAATAATAAAACCATTTATTTAGTTTTGTGGGCTTAAAGCCCAAGAGTAATTTTTTACCCTTCTATCATTAGCTATTGCTAAGTAACAAACAATACCAAATTTTCATATTTAAAACAACATTCAAAATAAACAAACAAAAAACATTCATTTACTATCACTTATGTACTTAGAAGTTAACTAGATTTTGGTCAATCCCCACTAGGCTCAGTTTTACTCTGCAGTAGCTAGGGGCTTGCTTCTTGCTGGAGGCTTGCAAGCTGCCTCTGCCCCACAGGTCTCTCACCTAGTAAGCCATTCCAGGAATGTTCCTTTCATGATTGTGGCTGAGATTCAAAAGCAAAGCAGAAGCATAGTGGGCTTTCTAAAGCCTTGACTTGGGATGTTCTATTTATATAATTGGTTGAAGCTAGTCCTCTAGTGAAGCCCACAGTCTACCCACAGTGAGGTCTTATCAACAGCACAGGGGCAGGAAGGGGTGAAACGTTGTATTTGCTATACCACATCTTCCTCTTCTTTACTTCCCATAGCTGACACATTATACTGGCGTATTGATGTTATCACCCAAATCTCCTGAATACATCTACTTCTTATCTTCTCCATCCTCATCCTCGTCCATGCTATCATATTCCACCTGGACACAGCAACAGCTTCCTGACTGAGCCAGTTTGGCTTCAGAAAGCCTTTCATGTTTCTGTTCTTTCATGTTTCTTGTTGCCATGCCCCAAGAATGAGCCCAGACTAGCCTCCTGGAAGATGAGAGGCAATGTGGAGCGATATCAAGTTGTCACAGCCATGTCAATTCTAGATTAGCCCCCAGCCAACCTCTAAGCCAAGTTTTGCCTCAGCTCAGCAGAATTGCTCAAACCGAAGATTCCTGAGCTAAATATCCAATAAATGCTTACTGATTAAGTTTGACATGGTTTGCTACACAGCAAGAATTAACTGAGACAGTTACTAGGTTTCTTAAAATTTAAAAAAAAAAATTACTATCCCCTCTTTGCTCTTTCCCCCAAAGCATAGAACTTTGAAATGGGCAGATCTGGGCTGAAATCTTCTCTAAAACATTAACCAGATGACTCTGAGCAAATGAACGAATAATTCTAAGACTCATGTTCCTTACCTATAAAATAGAGTTTAAAATATTGTGGCAGAGAAGGTATCTAATTATCCCCAAACGTTTCATATTCTTTTCTCTGTGTTTTAGACCTCCGCATTTTCAGCTGGGCACATGGTCAGCCCCAGGTGTGTTTATGTGGCTGCATTCTGGACAGTGAGCTCCAAGTCAAATATCCTGTAGTAAAAACTTCCTAAAGAAGCTGGGCCATTTCCTCTGCCTCCTTTTCTTCCTCCCTTTTGTCTCCGTTGGCACTGCACCTCGTAGCCAATTGTAAGGGAGAAGGAACTCAGGTCCCTAAGGACTCCGTGAAGCAGAACTGGGAATCCTTCCCAAGATGGCCTACCTTCCAGGTTATGTACAAAAGAAATAGGATTCTCTCTTGTTTAAGCCATTGTCAATTTAGGTTTCTGTTATTCACAATTGAAATTAATCCTAATATAAATAGCTCCCTTGCTGGTTTGTTGCGAGTTAGTGATAATATAAGTGCCTGGAGTCATGTTTAGGACACAGTCAGTGACAAAAATGGAATATAGCTTATATTACTTTTTCTGGATAATAACAGAACAGGCAATACCAACATACCTCTCTGGCTAATCTTGGGATAAAATTGCCAATATTGCCAATTTTGTTGAAGTCAGCTAAAGTTGTGGCTGTAGTCACAAATGTACATTTACATAACATATAGATCTATATGTTTGTTGATCATTTCCTCTTAAACAGTCTTTTTCTTAACTCATTACTGACTAAAATAAGCATTTAATCTTAATGAAATTTAGGAAACAGGTGTACATTAGTAATGTTAACTTAGCATTCCCATTGTCTCAAATTTGGACTCCTTCACATAGTGCCATTAAAATATAGCCTAACAGCCCTGGCTGGTGTGACTCAGTGGATTGAGTGCTGGCCTGTGAACCAAAAGGTCACTGGTTCTATTCTCAGTCAGGGTACATGCCTGGGTTGTGGGCCAGGTTCCCAGTTGGGGGCTTATGAGAGGCAACCAATCGATGTGTCTCTTACACAACAATGTTTCTCTCCCTCTCTCTCTCCCTTCCCCTCTCTCTAAAAATAAATAAAGAAAAAAATTTAAATGTAGCATAACAGAAAAGATTTTGAGCATGTTCCATATAATTCTTTTTCCCTTATAAACATTTCAAACTATACCAAGAAAATGCAATCTTTGTATGTACTTGAAAAGCAATATTACATATAAAATGCTGTATTTACTAAGCAGTGCAGTTTCTTTAAAAATTATACCTCAGCTTTAAAATATTGAAAAACTTCATTTTAGATATTAGAAGAAGAAATGCTTTTTAGAAAACTATTACCATTATAACGCTGCCATTAGATTCTTTGCTATTCCCTACTGTGAAGATCATTATTTTGAGATGTGGAAAGTCAGCAAAAAGGCATGCAGAACCTCCCCCAGTACTGAATCAATTTTTTAAGACAAATTTTCCTCAGAAATATGGTGAAATACAGAGAAGTCATTCATAATGTGTTCCTCTAGCAAAAATTCTTTTAAATTATTGTGACATTAAAAAAAGAACTCACAGAGAAATACTGTTCAAGGTGGATTCCATATGGCATTTGATAGTTATGTGTCATTACCAAAGTAACTAACAGATTCCAATTTAAGTGGAATGGGCCTTTTCCCATTAAGGTGCCTTTTAAAATAAATTAATTACAGAAGCCTATTATGAAGACCTTTTAATAAGTCCTCTACTGTGGAGATCAATAGAAATTTTTTAAATGACTATTAGGGGAAGTTGGTAGAAAATTGCAAGAGAACCTAAACTAATTGAACAGGAGAGTCAAGAAAAGGTTTCAAGATATAAGTAGACTTGAAATGTCTTAGGGAGGGATGGCGATCTGACTAGTGAGGTACACAAGTACATGAGAAGCATAGGTCAAGGCAAAGAGTGGGGTAACCTATGGACAAGTTGCCTGTTAGGAGAGGCCAGTGGGCTACTAGTTGGGGACAGAAGAACCCAAGACTGGGACTGCTCACTGTGACATTGTGAAGGGCACAGCATGGAATGTTGTATCTAATTTATTAATAATTAGTGACCATGAAAGGATTTTTAATAGAAAGATTTTCAAAAATCAGCACCGACTAGATGAATTCTGACCAATAGTTACAGGAGAGTAAATACCAATTATTTGTGAGTTCTTCCAAAAATTCCCAACTCCCCAACTCATTCTATAAGCCACTATATTACCCAGATACCAAAATCTGGCAAGACTCACAAGACCACCTGGTCAGGTAGTTCAGTTTGATTAGAGCGTTATCCCAATACGCCAACGAATGCATAAATTAGTGAAACAACAAATCAGTATTTCTTTCTCTCTCAAATCAATAAAATAATGAAAAATAATTATAGGCTAATATCCATTATGATTATAAATGCAAAAATCTTCAGCAGAGAATCAGAAAAACAAATGCAGCATTATGTAAAAGGATTATCTTCCATGACCAGGTGAGGTTTAGGCCAGGGATTCAAGGCTGGTTGAACCTTACAAAATCAAGTAATGTCACCATATCAATAGAATAAAAAACTAGAATAGAGAATTCAGCATAAACCCTCACATTTGCAGTTAATTGTTTTTTCACTAAGTTGTCAAAATAATTCAGTAGAAAGAATAATTTCTTCAACAAACGGTACCGGGAAAAATTGAATATATACAAAAGAATAAAATTGGACCTCTAACTTACATCATATACAAAACTTAACTCACGGACCTGCGAATCCAAAAGTTGCTGGTTTGATTCCCAGCCAGGGCAACATTGCCAGGTTGCAAGCCAGGTCTCCAGCCAAGTCCGTAGCTGGAGGCAGGTGAAAGGCAACCATACATTGACCTTTCTCTCCCTCTCTGCCTCTCTCCCTTCCCCTCTCTCTGAAAAATAATAAATAAAATCTTTTTAAAAAAATTTACTCAAATGGATCAAAGACTTAAAGATAGGAGCTAAAACAATTAACTCTCCAATGGTACATAGTGGTAAGTCTTCTTATTTTGGATTTGGCAATGGTTTCTTAAATGCAACACCAAAAGCACATTAATCAAAAACAAAATTAATAAATTAATCTTTGTTAGAATTAAAAACTTTTTTTTTAAAAGATACTATGATAAAAGTGAATCAGCCCTGGCCGTGTGGCTCAGTGGATTGGCACCTGCCTGTGCATCTGAGTCGGTGGTTCAATCCCCAGCCAGGGCACATAACCAGATTGCAAACCAGGTCTCCAGCCAGGACCCCAGCTGGAGGCAGGTGAAAGGCAACCATACATTGGTGTTTCTCTCCCTCTCTGCTTTCGTCCCTTCCCCTCTCTCTAAAAATAATAAATAAAATCTTTAAAAAAAAAAAAAAAGATTCTGGATTTGATTCTTGGTCAGGGCACGTTCCTGGGTTGTAGGTTCAATCCATGGTCAGGGCGTGTACATGAGGCAACTGACCTATGTTCCTCTCTCAAATTGATGTTTCTCTCTTTCTCTCTTTCTTCCCTTCTCTTTAAAATCAATAGACATATCATTGGTGAGAATTTTTCTAAAAAGAATGAAGAGAAAGGAATATTTAATTATTTAATAAGACAGCAAAAGCATCTGAAATGTGTCATGAGTTCCTTCGAACTCTTTCAGGGAAAAAATTAGAAAAAAAGAAATAAGTTGCAAAGTTACATAAAAAAGTAAGAATAGCCCTGGATGGTAGCACAGTGGATAAGGTGCCGGCCTGCGAACCCAAAGGTCGCTGGTTCGATTCCCAGCCAGGGCAACATAATCAGGTTGCAAGCCAGGTCTCCAGCCAGCTCTGTAGCTGGAGGCAGGTGAAAAGCAACCGTACATTGCTATCTCTATCTCTATCACTGTCTCTGCCTCCCTCCCTTCCCCTCTCTCTGAAAAATAAATAAAATCTTTAAAAAAAAAAAAGTAAGAATACTGCACTCTAAGAATGCAAAAAAAAGATAAAAATCTATTAATGTAGTCAATCACATCAACACTTCAAAGCAGAAAAATCATATGATTATATTGATAGATATAGAAAAATCATTAGGCCAAATTCAATACCCATGCTTGATATAAGCTCTCAGCAACCTATGAATACAGCTGAATTTCCTCAACTGTGAAAGAATTAAAAAAAAAAAAAAAAAAAAAGGAAAAGAAAATTATACAAACCAGAAACCAAAGCTTGTTAAGGATGAAGAAAGAAAAATATGTTATTACTCATGCAAAAATTTGCTGAGGTAGAAAGACAGAAAAAAAGAGATTACGGAGTAGACTAAGGGAGTAAAAGAAAACAAAGGAAAATAAGTAAAACAAACACAAGGAGATCCCAAATTGAAAATAATGGCCAGTTATCGGAAACACTCCTCTAGCACAGTTCTGTTCCCCCAACCAGTTCTAGCCAGAAAGATCATAGCTTCTTATGTTTAGAGAGCTTCTGTTCTTTGTTCTAGGGAATAATTAGGAAGTTGAGAAGAAATAAGCCAAGGTTCAGGGTTTACTAACTACCATCTCATAAGGATGATGATTAAAATATCGTGATTAAGAATCAAGGAACTTTAACCCCTCTGAGTGCTGATTAAAAGTGATTAGTAGGGATTACTGTGAGATTAACAATGTGTGCCAGGAAGATGATTTGTTTCGTTCCAGGCGTTGGGGACAGTGGTGGCAGATGGTTTAGTTATATCAAGAGAAACTGTAAAACACGCAGAGTAAAAGGCAGTTGGATTTTTATTTGAAAAAGAAAAAATAGCTCTTGATGAGTCAGGACATGTTACTTAAAAGTTATCTAGGCTTCCGTCGTACCTTTCAGTTTGTGAAGAGTATGAAAACAATGTGATTGGCTTCCGTCTGGGAGGAATGAAGGGATTCAGATCATGAAAGCATGAAGGCCAGGATGCCCATTTTGTCTTTTATGTATTAATTAAAAGTTCTTTGATGAAAATTTATAATATGAACTAACTCGCTTGGTTTACACTTCAGACAGGTGTGGAAGGAAACAGAACAGTTTAGATGGCTGAACTAGTACTTGCATATGTAGATGACATGTTAATGATTTTATCAGCTGATGAGTCTAAAAACCATCCCTTGAAATTTTGAAGCATATGTTTAAAACAGCTGGTTCCAAAATAAGTTTAAGAGCAGCTATTTGCTTGATGGGGCTGACAAATAGGAACAGGTGATCGTCTTGGAAGAGACCATTATTTAAAAAATGAACCAATTGGGAGTTTAGGAGGATTTTTGGAGAGTCAAAACAATGAAAAATCAAACAAAATATAGATGTATAGATGTAGCAGGTAAGTTAGTATCCCTCTAGCAGATTTGAAAGTTATTTTATTGAACTGAATGTGTTGTTAATCAAAATAATTTCTCATTGCCTTGAGCCATATGGAAGTGATTTGCCATGTTTTTCTTGCTCTCCGTTTGCAAAGTTATGTTTGAGGGAGCTGGCAAAGTGCCTTTTATAAAAACACTGTCTTTACAAAGTTACCTTAATGAGCTGATTGAAGACAAGATTCTTTGCATGGCAATCATAAGTGAAGTGGTTGTCTTAACTTGTAAGAAGGGTCTAAGAAAAACTTGACAAAAAATTCCTTCTCAAATAATTCCATTGTTCTGATACATACTTAAGGTAGCATGCACACTAAATAGACTGACTACTGCCCTGTCAAGATAGCCCAGTTGGTTAGAGCAGCGTCCCAATATGCCCAAGTGTGGGTTCAATCCCTGGTCAGGACACATACAAGGTTCAACCAATAAATGCGTAAATAAGTAGAACAACAAAGAGATGTTTCTCTCTCTGTCTTTCTCTCTATAAAATCAAGTTTAAAAATACCCTCACTACTTAGAATTATGTATAGAAGAACCTTTCCAGTAAGTATACTTTGTAACCATTATTTTATAATCTTCTGAAAATCTTTAGTTTGATGAAGAGGCTTACTGATGTAGAACTACTAAAAACTGACTGAATCCTCTCTCGAGGCAAAATGTAAGGGAAAGAGCCAGTAGGTGAGAGGTAAGAGCTCTGGTGTAGCATGAAGTTTATCACTAGCAGTTACTCTTTCTCTGCCTTGTTTTCTTCACCTGGAAAAAAAAAAGTAAAAATAGCTAACATTTATAAATGCTTACATCTAACACTGTTAAAATAGTTTATATAACTTATTTCAACCTATGGTAGATACTATTATCATCACCTCCATTTAGGAAACTGAATGGAGACAATAGAGTATATCAGACCTCTCATGAGAATGTATAATTAAAGTGTTGGCAGTGAATAATTTTTTGTCTTAATAATGTCATTTCAACTGCAGAGTAGTTTGGGTGTACTCTAGACTAAGAATGGTGGAGATAGCCTAAAAGTTTCCTTCTGTACACATTCATGATGAAGAAGAAACACGAGGGTATGTTCTTAATTTAATTTAATTTAATAAATAAAAGTATCTATTGAAAACATGAAACAAACATCATACTTAATGGTGAAATACTGAAAAGAGTTTCCTCCTGAAATCAAGAATGAGAGATGGATGTTCCTTATCTTTACGTATATCACCACTGAACTACAGTTCTTAGCTAATGCAATAAGGCAAGAAAAAAAGTTTTTAAATGTCAAAGGAAGAAATAAAGACTGTCATTATTTACTGGTGACATGATTGTATATGCAGAAAATATAGAAGAATCTTTATTAATGTAGTAAGGTCACTGGATATAAGATCAACAGTAAAAAAACAAACAAACAAACCAATGTTAACCTGGCTGGTGTTGCCCAGTGGATATAGCTCTGGACTGAGAACCAAAAGGTCACTGATTTAATTCCCATTTAGGGCACATACCTGCGTCTTGAGCCAGCTCCCCAGTTGGGAGTGTGCAAGAGGCCACCAACTGATGTTTCTCCCCCTCTCTTTCTCCCACCCTTCTCTACTCTTTAAAAATGAATAAATAAAATCTTAAAAAAATAAAAATTTAAAAATAAATGTTATTTCTATACAATAACAATTAGAAAATTTAAAATTTTAAATATCACTTGCAAATAATATTGAATATAAACCATAATTAAAAGTAAAATTTAGCTCTGGATTGTGTGGCTCAGTGGATTGAGTGCCAGCCTGCAAACCAAAGGGTTGCTGGTTTTCTTCCCAGTCAGGGCACATACTTGGGCTGTGGGCCAGGTCCCCAGTTCAGGACATACAGGAGGCAACCAGACATTGATGTTTCTCTCCCTCTCTTTTTCCCTCCCTTCCCCTCTCTCTAAAAATGAATAAATAAAATCTTTAAAAAATAAATAAAATTTAAATTAAGACAAAGTAAAAATAATATCACTTAAAAATAATAAGTGTTGGTGAGAATGCAGAGAAAAGAAAATTCTTATGCATTATTGGTGGGAATGTAAATTGGTGCATCCACTAAGGAAGACAGTACAGAAGTTCCTCAAATACTTTAAAATAGCTAAGACTGGTGTGGCTCAGTAGACTAAGTGCTGGCCTTTGAACTGAAAGGTCATTGGTTTGATTCCCAGTCAGGGCACATGCCTGGGTTGTAGGCCAGGTCTCCAGTTGGGGATGTACAAGAGACAACCAATCCATGTGTCTCTTGCACACTGATGTTTCTCTCTCTCTCTCTTTCTCCTTCCCTTTCCTTCTCTCTAAAAGCAAGTAAATAAAATCTAAACAAGATAAAATAAAATAAAAAATAGGCCCTGGACAGTGTGACTCAGATGGCAGGAGCATTGTTTCATACACCAAAATGGTGTGAGTTTGATTCCATGACAAGCCATGTACCAAGGATGCAGGTCTGATCCCGAGTTGGGGTGTGTATGGGAGGCAAGTGGTCAATGTTTCTCTCTCACATCAATGTTCCTCTCTCTCTCTCCACCCACCCCCAACCCCTGCCTTCCTTTCTCTCTAAAAGTAATGAAAAACTGTCCTTGGGTGAAGATTAAATAAATAAATAAAACAAAAAATAGAACTGCCATGTGACCAAGCAATTCCACTTCTGAGTATTTATCCAAAGAAAGAAAAAAACAATAATTCAGAAAAGATACCTGCACCTCTATGTTCATTGCATTATTTACAATAACTAAGATATGAAAACAACCTAAATGTCTATCAGTGAATAAATAAAGAAAAATATAATATATGTATATACACACATATATATATCATTAGTGAATATATATCACATATATGTAATTCATCCATATAAAAGAATGAAATTCTCCATTTATGACAACATGGATATACTTTGGAGCATTATGCTAAGTGAAGTAAGTCAGACAGAAAAAGGCAAATACCATATAATCTCACTTATATGTGGAACCTTAAAAAAAACACACAAATAGGCCCTGACTGGTGGCTCAGTGGATAAGGTGCCAGCCTGCGAACCCAAAGGTTGCTGGTTCATTTCCCAGCCAGGGCACATAACCAGGTTGTAAGCCAGGTTGTAAGCCAGGTCCATAGCTGGAGGTAGGTGAAAGGCAATTATACATTGATGTCTCTCTCCCACTCTGCCTCTCTTCCTTCCCCTCTTTCTGAAAATAATAAATAAAATCTTTAAAAATAAATAAAATAAAAGTATAAAAAACACACACACAAATAAAATGTCAACAACAAAAAGAAAAACTGAGCGAATGAATAAAGTTCTCACTGCAAGAAAAAAAATTGTAACTATGGTGAGTTGTGTTTCAGCTATACCGAAGTCCATTGATCTTAAGACATATTTTCCCCATTTTTATATCTCTGAAATTAGAATATATCTTCCAATTGGTGGAATCTTGAAATTATACTTGTCAGCATTTTAAATTTCTCAGTGGTACATAAAATAAAAATGCACCTTACAATTAATCCTGCCTTAGAGTCAATCAGATATGGTATTCATAAGTGAAACTATGCCCTTGAATGCCAGATAAATCTTCTGGGATCAATTATTTAAATATGTCTCTTGACAGAAATGTTATAGGTTAAAAGAGATTTAAAGATATACTAACCAAATTCGACATGTGAATCCTGTTTAAATTCTGGTTTCAACAAGTCAATGTAAAGGACATTTTGGGGGCAATCAGAAAAATTTGAACACTAACGGGATGTTAGATGATATTAAGAAATTGCTGTTAATTTTTTAACAAGGTAATAGGGTATCATGATTTTTTAAATGTTTGCTTATCTTTTAGAGATACATAGTGAAATATTATGGATGAGAATATGTCTGGGGCTTACTTTAAAATAATCCAAGGAAGGGGTGGGGTAGGAGAAGGTGGAGATAAGAAAATTGGGTGGGGATAAGACTGACTATATGTTAAGAATTGCTTAAGTGAGGTGATGGACTAATTTATCTTTCACTGCCAATTCTGTATATGCTTGAAAATTTCCACAATGAAATTTAAAAAAATAATAATGCCCTAAATTCTAAGTGATTAGATTTTTAAAAATATATTAATAACACGACACTCTGTACATCCATTAAATCATTTAAGAAATAGATTTCAATTCTCATAAGTTGTCTTCCAAACCTACATGTAAAAGATTTCAAATTATTTAAAACTCACATGATATTTATTTATTGAATGCGCCTGTATTCCACAAGTACCTGGAAGTGTTAAATTTTTAAAAAACTCTAACATATATAACTTTCTCTCTAGAAAGCATACATTTGTGGAAAAGAAATGCTAATAAGGCAGGGCACTGATGCATTTTGGGAGAGACAACAGGTAAAGCTTGGGGTTCAGTTCGGCCTCCGCCACTAACAAACTACTAGACCTGGAGCCAATCAATCATGTCCTCTGGACTTCAGTTTCACCTTTTCTTAAATTAGCCTAATATTAGCTACTCTGTCTGATGCACAGAGGGTTTGGAGATTCAAATACATAGTAAATGTAATAGCCCTTCAATGGTTAATTTTTTAAACGGTGCTTTTTGTAGCAAGGCTTCAATAAAATGTACCATCAGATTAGAATATGAGGCAGTGTCAACAGCAGTTGGGAGAAAAAGAATCAGTCATCTGATTGTTTTGCTCTGGGACACCAAAAAACAAAACAAAACAAAAACCCAAAACAGTTTGGGTGAGTTTCTCACTGATTTATCCAAACACCGCAGATGTTTCAGTTTTTTCTATTGCCGCAGCCCTTGAAGGTGGCCCTCTGCCCCACATGAAGTCAGGTACGGGGCTGGGCACCAGGCATGGTGCTCTCTGCTTGGCAATGCTCAGGGCTATTGGGGTTAAAGGGAGGAGACAGTTGGGAAGACAGATTTAGCACAAACCTCATCACAATTCATAGGACCCTGTATGAGATCTTAGCAGACTAGCAGCTTGAACTTGTACAAACAGCAAGCAAACGAAGCCCCTACTCTGTCTGGGTCTTCCATATGTGTTGGTAGAGTTCCAAAGAGTTTTAAAAGTTGACGACTTTCTGAAATATATGTCCTCAAAGCCTCTTGCCTTTGTTCTGCGTTTCTTCCATTCCTACTGGTAAGGCTTGGAGCCCGTTCTTGGCAGGAAAGCTTCCCTGGTGTGTGCTGAGGAGAACTGTATATATGTCTGTATACATGCAGAGAAAGTGAGACACTTGGAACTAAAAGATATGGGAAAATCAAGCCAAATAATGTTTATAATCCCTTTAAGATGACAATAATGTCTTTACTTTATTAAAATGCTTACATCATTTCTGTGTAAAACTTTCACTGTTTCAGAAGCAAATGCAGTCACTCTTCATTCTTCTTCTTTTTTTTAATATTAATATGTGGCTGCCTCTCACATGCCCCCAACTAGGAACCCAGCCTGCAACCCAGGCATGTGCCCTGACTGGAATCTGAACTGGCGACCCTTCTGTTTGCAGGCCAGTGCTCAGTCCACTGAGCCACACCAGCCAGGGCTCTCTTTTCATTCTTATAGAATTAAAGTTATATTCCATTGGAAATGAGACATCTTTCCCAATTTTCTTTCAGCCCCAACAACTTGCTTATACAATTTGGTGGCTTCACCAGTGCCTGTCACCATTAAGCAGTGTTATCTTGCAGAAGTGGCTTTACCTCTCTGAGCAACTACCTTCCTAATCTGTAAAGTGGGTGGGTTTGATCAGAATTTCCTCTCAGCTCTGTAATGTTCTTAACTTCTGATCCTTTAATCTCTTTTAAATTATATTTTATTGATTATGCTATTATAGTTGTCCCAATTTTTCCTCTTTGCCCCCCTCTGCCTGGTACCACCACCCCCTCCCTCCAGTAGGCCCCTCCCCCTTAGTTCATGTCCATGGGTCATGCATATAAGTTCTTTGGCTACTCCATTTCCTATACTGTTCTTAACATCCCTCTGTCTATTCTGTACCTACTCATTATGCTTCTTAATCCCTGCATTCTTCCCTTTTCCCCTCCCTGCTGACAATCCTCCATATGATTTCTATATCTATGACTTGGCTCTTGTTCTAGTTGTTTGCTTAGTTTGATTTTTAGATTCATTTGTTGATAGTTGTAAGTTTGTTTTCATTTTACTGTTCATAGTTTTGATCTTTTTATTAAACAAGTCTCTCTAATATTTCATGTAATAATGATTTGGTGATAATGAACTCATTTAATTTTACCTTGATCCTTTCATCTTTACCAAAATACTTAGAAAAGAGTCTAGGTAACCGCCTTCGCCGGTCAGAGCCCTCAGCTAGTGTTTACTGAGGGCGTATTATGCGCAGACACTGTGGCTGAGGCTGCTGGGGATGCAAAGGTAAGCAAACAGGCATGATTCTTACAGTCCGGTGGGGAGGTTGGTGTGAATCAAAGGGTTACACTGCCCTGGCTGGTGTGACTCAGTGGGCCCAGCAGGACCCGCAGGGGGAAAGGTCACAGGTTCCATTCCTGGGCGGGGCACATGCCTGGGTTGTGGGCCAGGTCCCCGGTGGGGGGCGCAGGAGAGGCAGTCTAACGATTGCTCTTTTGCACGTGGATATTTCTCCCTCTCTTTCTCCCCCATTCCCCTCTCTTTGAAAGTCAATAAATAAATCTGTTTTTAAAAGTCAAAAAAAAAAAAAAAAAAACTTAGAAAAGAGATACTTTGATAGTATTTCCTTGCTAACTGAGGTTTAACTAACAAGTACTGTTCTTACAATTCTTTTTTTTAATTTAATTTTATTGTTGTTGTATTACATCCATCCGCTTTTTTACTCCCCTCTGTCCCATTCTCCACCCACCCATTCCCCACCAAAGTCAATCCCACTTGTTGTCCATGTCCATGGTTCTTCCGTAGTAGTTCCTTGACTAAACTGCCCCCTTTCTTTGACTCCTCCTCCCCTCTCCCCTTTGCACACTGAAGGTCTATTCATTGTATTCATGTATCTGGTTCTGTTTTGCTTATTTTTTTGTTTTGTTCATTATTGTCCTGTAATGGGTGAAATCATACGGTATTTGTCTTTCACTGATTGGCTTATTTCACTAAGCATAATACTTTCCAGTTCCATCCATATTGTTGCAAAGGGTAGGAGTTCCTTCTTTCTTTCTGCTGTGTAGTGTTCTATTGTGTAAATGTACCAAAGTTTTTTGATCCAATTACCCACTGATGGGCACTTAGGCTGTTCCCAGAATTTGGCTATTGTAAATAGCACTGCTATGAACGTAGGGATACATAGGTTCTTTTGAATTGGTGTTTCAGGGTTCTTCAGGTATAGTAACAAGATCACTTTAAAGCATTCATAAGTTAAAGTTGGTTCTTTTTTTTTTTAAAGATTTTATTTCATTATTTTCAGAGAGAGGGGAAGGGAGAGAGGCAGAAAGTGAGAGAGACATCAATGTATGATTGCCTTTCACCTGCCTCCAGCCACAGACCTGACTGGAGACCTGGTTTGGGTTTGCAACCTGGTTATGTGCCCTGGCTGGGGAATCGAACCTGCGACCTTTGGGTTCGCAGGCGGCACCTTATCCCCTGTGCTACCAGCCAGGGCTAAAGTTGGTTCTTATCTATTCAGCTGTCCTATGTCTTTTGATTGGTGCATTTAATCCCTTTACTTTTGTGCCTGTGTTCCTGTCTGTCTCTCTGTTTCTTCATCTTAAAGCAGACCCTTTAGCATCTCTTGCAATGTTGGTTTGGTGGAGATGTATCCTTTTAGACTTCTTTTGTCTGAAAAGCTCTTTATTTCACCTTCCATTTTCAATGACAGCCTTGCTAGGTTGATTATTCTTGGTTGCAGGCCTTCGTTTTTCATTGCTTGAAATATTTTTTGCCATTCCCTTCTGGCTTGTTGTGTTTCCATGGAGAAATTAGCTGATAACCTTATGGGAGACCCCTTGTATGTTATTAGCTGTTTCTCTCTTCCTGCTTTTAGGATTCTCTCCTTGTCTTTGAAATTTGCCATTTTCATTATGATGTACCTTGGAGTGGGCCTGTTTGGGTTCATCTTCATTGGGACCCTCTGTGCTTCCTGAGTTTACATGACATTTCCTCTCCTCAAGTTAGGGAAGTTTTCTGTCATTATTTTTTCAAACAGGTTTTCTATCCCTTGCTCCTTCTCTTCTCCTCCTGGTATCCCTATGATACGGATGTTATTATGTTTCATGTTGTCCTGCAGCTCTCTTTAAACCTCTTCATTCTTTTTCAGTCTTTTTTCATTTTGTTGCACTGCCTGGGAATTTTTTTTTCTACATTGACCTCCAGCTCGCTGATCTGATCCTCTGCTTTCTCTAGCCTGCTTTTGATTCCTTCTACTGTGTTCTTCAATTCAGAAATGGTATTCTTCATTTCCTCCTGGGTCTTATTGATGATTTCTATGTCCTTTTTAATGCTTGTGTAGTTCTCAGTAAGTTTCTTGTAGCTTCCCTGAAGTTCTTTGTAGTTCTCCTGGAGTTCTTCGTAGTTCCCCTGGAGTTGTTTTTAGTTTTCTTTGAACTTGCTGAGCTCATTGAGCTTCTCTATCATCATTATTTTGAATTCCATGTCCATGTCCATGTGAGTGTGCTTGCCTGTATTTCTTTTTTTTTTCTTTTAATTTTATTGTTGTTGTATTACATCCATCCCTTTTTTGCTCCCCTCTGTCCCTCTCCCCACCCACCC
>PVIW01002172.1:0-113341 GCA_004026585.1 Noctilio leporinus
AAAAAAAAAGGGGGGGGGGAGAAAGTCACAAGACAAAGAGAAATCAATATTAATAAAGAACGGGTTTAGGTGTCTGTTCACCCTTTATGATTTCTGATTGGTCCACGTGGAGCCAGAATCTGTGGGCTTTACCAGGAAGAAAAGGAAAAGAAAAAAGGAAAACAAAAAGAAAAGAAAAGAAAGAGGAAGGAAGAAAATAATAAAGAAAGGGTTTAGGTGGCTAGGGAAGGTAAGAATACTTAGATTGAGGACTGGGAATGTGTTGTAGCCACAGACTGAGTAGACTTTAATTCAAGAGAAGGGGGAGGGTCTTGGGTATTTAGGTGGATTGAGGTATGGGGGGGGCGGGATTAAGAATATGTGAGAAGTAACTTTTGCAAAAGATATGTTGGGGATTAATAGTTCATATAGCTCCCAGTATAACTCAGGTGCTTGAGATTAGCAGCAATCCCTTTCCTGAGGCTGCCTCTTTTTTGTGGTCAGGACTTTACAGTCTATAGTCTATATTCTAGCCGGTCTTGGCGCATGGCAGGGCCTCTGATTGTCACAGTCAGGGCTGATTCTGAGTGTCCGCCCTCAGGTAGGCTGGGCCTTCTGCAGCCTGGCTGGGTTTTAGGTCTGCCAGTATTCTGGAGCCCGCAGGGTGACCCCTCCACTCCTGGCAGAGGTTCCTGCCCGTGATGAGCACCCAGCACCCCTGCAGGGCAGTCTGCAACTTCGCTGGTCCCTGTGACGACTGGTCCTGCCCCCGCAGTTCCGGGAGGAGGCCGCCCCTGTCCGTCAACTCTGCCAGGGGTCTGCCTACACTGACCCGCCCCCCTGGGGTGGGCACCACTCCTCCAAGCCAACCAGCTCTCCTCGGAGTCCTTTACGCGGCCTCTGTGATGAGCCCCTCCCAGGCGTGGGCAGTGCGGCCTTTGTCTCCAGCAATGGCGGGTCAGTTGCCCCTGCTACTAGTTCCTGGCTTGACGTTTGGAGTTTCCACGGAGCCTGGGGGCCTGTGTGGTTGCGCAGGGCTGGGCCTCCCCACTCACAGGGGCTTCTAGCTGCTGTTTCCCCTGTGGCCCAGCAGCACCATTTTCGGCCCTCTCGCCGCCCCTGCCAGTGCACTTCCCCACTCCCCGGCTCCAGCTTCCTGCAGGACTCTTCTCCTCCACCTCTAGCCCCAAGAGGAGCCTCCTCTCCCTGTTGCTGAAGCGAGTCTCTCACACAGTCCCTCCCCTGCAAGAGGTCAATTCCGTGTTCCCTACAGCGTTTGCCCTCACTGCCCGTACTTCACTGTTGAGACTTCTAGTCGCCAGGGAGCCCAGAGCTGGCCTCAGTCAAACGCACCCCTCTGGGCAGAGCCACCACTGCCTAGAGCTGACCTCAGCCCTGCTGGCCGGTCAGTCGGGAATGCCTCACCTACTGTCCTGCTGGTCTCCTCTGCCTCTGGGCTGTGCTCCCCTGTATCCAGATGCTGACCGCTCCAATTCTTAGGGTCCTGAAGACGTCTCACGCTTCCTATCTTGTCCTCTAGCTGCTTTGGTACTTGAGAACACTATCAGCACTGCTCTCTACTCTGTCACCATCTTTTCCTCCTATTCTAACCTCTATGAGCTTGTGTGACATTGAATAAGTCACTTTTTGTCCCTGGATCTCAGTTTCCTATCTGTCAAATGAGAACAATATCTACAACTACCTCATGGAGTTGACATAGAGATCAATTAAGATAATGCATATAAAGCACCTAGCACAGACTTTGTACAGAGTAAGCACACAATCAAGGTAAGTACTCAATAATTATTCATATTACCATGTATTGAATCCACTAAAATACAGTATTATAAATTACATAATTCACTGGAGTTCCCAAGAAGGTAAATAACCCCCTTAAGACCACATATTGCAATTTTGAGTTTATGGCAGAGCATGAACTTCCACTAGACATTCATTTCATTTAGTATTTATTTAAAGTCTACTTGGTAATAGGCACTGAGTTACATACACGGATGCAAAGATGAATAAGGTAAGGTCAATAGCCACAATGAACTCAGACACTATTAAAGGACATGAAGCAAATGTGTAATTAAAAGTAGGCAAGAGAAATAATAGAAATACATAAAAAGAACAGACTTAGCTGGAATAATTCTTTCACAAATAAAGGATATTGATAATAGACATAGCTTTGAAGGATGCCAAATAGTCAAGGTATACAAAATGATGTCCTAGAAAGAAGGTGTGCAAAAGATATGCAAAACACATGGGGGTCTGAAACTACATGGTTCACATGACAAAGACTTTTTTCTTAATATATTTAATTTATGGAAGCAGAAAGTATGAAGTGGGATTAGAGGCAGCACCAGCTGAAATGCTCTCTCACTCATTCTCTTCACCCTGTGTCACAGACTCTATGGGAACAGAAACCAAATCAGAAGTAGAAACATTTGAGCATATGATGATCATTGAAGATATTGGGTTGATCAAAAAGTCTGTATAATTTTTCTCTGTAAAATAAAAGACACATTTTTCATTTTCACCAATAACTTGATTGAATTGGATATTTTGAGTATGTCAGCCTTCTCCTGCCATTGGCTTCTTGTGGGTAGAGGCCAGGGGTGCTGCTAAACATCTTCCAATGCATAAGGCAGCCCCACAGCAAAGAATGGTACCAAAAGAGTTAATAGTACCAAAAAAGTTTACAAACCACTTTTGACATGTTTAATCAGTCACAGTACCTTCTCCATACACCAAATACATCTTTTTCTACATTTCAGTTGTGTTTTAACTATTCTTGAAATAATAAAGCATCATATGCCCAAAGTGTTGCATATATTTTTCCATCCTCAGTATTAAAATGGCTGCACAAAAATTCACGAATTTTTATCAGTTTTCTTTAATGCATGCTGATATGACAGCTGTCACAATACAAGCTAATAAAATTGTTTCAAATGATGTTCGAAACAACTAAGCACTGCTAGAGTCATCTTTTGGAAAAACACTGAACCAACTTTTTGGCTGACCCAATAGATACTGCTTGGGAAGTTGCAAGACTGGTTATATAGGATCTTTCCACTTAACTAATAGTAATTTATCCTTAAAATAAGCAAGAATAAGCACAAATGAAAGTCAAGACCAATCAAGATAACAGTGAAGATTCTCTGGCAATGAAGAGTTAAACCTTAGCATGCATTGGAGCTTCTGGTACCTTCATCACTGGCACCTGCCTCATATATCTGATTACAATCAGATCTTGTAAGGGTCTTCATGACCTCACTCCTGAATCCCATCGGTGATATTCTGATTTATAATAATAAATTATTTGGTCTTTGTCCCTGTTTCTGGCATAGAGCTCCCCAAACCCTTGGAATTTATCTTTTGCTATGTTAATGAGGTGACTTTGGATAGAACTTAGGGATCAGGGCTCCTTGCCAGGGAACCAATCATGTGATTAGAGGATTTGAATTTTTTCAGTCCCACCTCCTGATCTCCCAGGAGGTAAGAGGGGCTGAAGATGAATTTCAATCTCCAATGGTTAATGATTTAATCAGTCATGCCTATGTATTGACACCTCTGTAAAAGCCCTAAGGGACAGTTTACAGAGCTTCCAGGTTGGTGAGCATGTGGAAATTTGGGGGAAAAGGCATGGAAACTTAGTGCTCTTTCCCCATACCTTGCCCTTATGCATCTGTCCCATGTGGCTGTTCCCGAGTTATATCCTTTTTGTGATAAACCAGTAATTAGTAAGTAAACTAGTTTTCTGACTTGGGTGAGCTGTTCTTAGCAAATTAATCAATCCCAAGGATAGGGTTATTGGAACCTCCGATCTGTACTGATGTGAGAAGGTAGGATTCATAAGTCTTGTGGGGCTGAGCGCTTAATCTATAGAACCCAATGCTATAAGGATGGAGTTGAATTGCAGGACACACACAGTTGGTGTCACTGGGAATTATTTAGATATGAGAAAAAAAACACACATTAAATATGGGAGCAGTATGTTATCATCATATACCTTTCTCTACCTGTCTCTGTGCTTATTCAATAGGTCTCATTTTAGCTCCATGAACAGACTGTCTCTTCCTTGTTTCAGGGCATGTGCCCTTAGCTCAGGGCTTTGTGTGGCTTCCTCCTTCCCATCCTTAGATACTTAGATCTCAATGCCATCAGCTCAGAGAGCCTGTCTCTATCCTAATTGCAAAAAAGACCATCTCCCTACACATATATTTTTTTCACACCACCATGCATTTTTCTTTCATAAAACTTACCAAACTCTGTAATTATATTTTATGCATTAATTGTTTATTTTGATGTCCCCCATTATGTTATTTTTGAAAAGAAGCAATCAAGTCTCACTAGTATCCCCAACACCTGGCCTAGTGTCCAACATATACAGAATTGAAGACATGTATGTTGAATGAAGGAAAGGTGGGATTTAAGGGCAGTATTTTTGTGGGAAGGATAGAGGTAGGATAAGAGATTTTCATCTCCAAACTGAGTGCTAAAGGAATGGAGTCATGCAGAGCTGGGCTTGAATCCATATGTTACCTGTTTGCCCCAAACTGCTTATCTTTTTGGTACCTATCTCATATTCTCATCCCTAAACAGGGGTAACAATACTTAGAGAAGGTTTGTAGGTTGACAAGAGACTATTTAAATCATGTTAAATCATCTAGGCCACTACTTGACCATTTCCTATTAAACCCTTACGTTTCCAGAACTCAATCCTAAGTCTGAAGTTATGGCGTATAACAAGACTAACTCTAAGGGGAGGGATGAATGAGACAAGAATGCCCATAAGATCAACTGGGGCATGGGGCATAACATGAGAGAGTAATTTCATTTAGGGTCAATCCTGAGAATATTACTCTATCATCCTATCTGGAACTGTTAAGTGTATCCCTGAGGAAAAAGTTGATATAGTAGGTAGGACAATTTCCATGGAATGATCTGCAGGTAGTAACAATCTGATCAAAGGAACCAAATATACAACCCTCTGGCATGCCCCTTGCAGCTTGGCTTCCTACCTTGTTAAATCCTATCATCAGTCCAGGATGCTCACTCTGGTTCACCCCAACTTCATCTACTGATTGTAAGATAACACTCCTTGGTAACTGAGCAGGTGCTACTTGATGCACGGAAGGAAGCAGCATTTAACCCTGCGGCAGCATCCCCATTAATCATCTGGACAAGATGTGGAGATCATGCATTCTTTCCAGTTGAGAAGCAAAGGCGAGGGGGGCTTTCTGTAACCAGGACGAGGTAAGTGAAGCTGTGAGCAACTCATGGTGGGTTGTTTTACCTTTCATGTGGTGCCTCCACCTCTGTACATACATACACCCTGCTGAAAAGTTTTCACTGACTTGTAACACTGCCCACATTGTTCTTGCTTGACTGAGTTTGATGACTGCCACCACTTTCTGAGAGCTTTGCTGTAGTCACCTGTGATGGAGGATGACAAACAGCATTTCCCTCCTCTTCTCCCCTGGCCCCAACCTCTACAGCCTCCACCCAAAATAAATGGTTACAGTTATGAGAATTTTTTTATTCAACAAACAAATAAACAAAAAGAGCAAAGAAGCCCCATGACCACAGAACTGTGACTAATATTGGAATTTAGCAAGAAGTCGGCTCTGGTTTCATGAGGTTACACAAAGAGTTTGGGAACATTTTGCTACTAGAGCTTATGATGAGTGACACTAGGAAGCCAGGGTTGTGATTTCTAATGCCCTCTTCTCTTTCGGTGTCAGTTTCATGCCACTGATAATGGGTAGCGACATGTAGGCATATAGTAAACTGTCCCCTTGACCGATAAAGATATCAGTCCTGGCATCAGAGAGCCATTGGTTTGTGACTCAAATTTAATTTGGAAAGGGGGAGCTATTAGGAGAGTACTATAAATCATTCAATTTTCCTCTAGGTTTAGATTGAACTCATCAACTCTCCCAAGAGGCTAAGCAATATATACTTAGCAATAGAAATAATTTGGCATCTGGTGCAGCCAATGTGGAAAACAGTATGGAACTTTCTTTTGATCCAGAAATTGTGCTGCTGGGAATATGTCCTAAGAATCTCAAATCATCAATTAAAAAGAACTTATGCATCCCTATGTTCATAGTGACACTACTTACAATACCCAAATGCTGGGAACAGCCTAAGCACCCATTAGTAAATAAATGCATCAAAAAACTGTGGTACATTTACACACTGGAATACTATGCAGCTATAGCAGCAAGAAAGAAGGAACTCCTACCCTTTAGGACAGCATGGATTGAACTGGAGACTATTATGGTAAGTGAAGTAAGCTAGGTGGTGAAAGACAAAAACCATATGATTTTACCGACAAGTGGAACCTAATGAACAAAACCAACAATTGAGCAAAATAACAGAAGGTAGAACCAAGATGGTGGAGGAGTAAGTGGAACTACACCAATCTCCTCCCAGGACCAATCTGGAATTACAACTTAATTGGAAGAAATCATCTGGAATAACCAACAGAACACCAGCTGGAGAGAAGCCTTCTAACCACTGACAGAACAGAAGAGGCCACTTAATCACAACCTGCCCAGTAGGAAGTGCAGAGATACAAGAGGGATGGCTGGGCTCCCACAGAGGCTGAAAGGGCTGGAGCAAAAGGTTCCACCTGAGAAAAGTGGGTTCTAAACCCACCTCTACCACCCTTCTGGGCTTTCCAGCCTACAGCAACGCAGCCTACAGCATCCAGCTGTGAAAAGCAAAAAGCTTCCAGGTTTGCTAGTCTAAGGCAGCTAGAGACAAAGAATTACTGAAGTGGCCACACATTAAAGCACACTGGCACCCATTTACCCTGGGCTGCAGCACAGGGAGGAAAGAGTGGACTAGAGGTGCTTAAGGAGAATTTGGAGTGGCGGCTTTGAGGACAGAAATGAGGGAGCAGCCAACAGGATCCCAGTGTTGACTCATCCCCAACACCACAGGCAGACTACCATACTCTAAGCTATGTCTGCCTGAGGGGAGGTCATAGCCTCACCATAGGAATCAATCTGCTCCACTCAGCAGTGCCTGAGCCTGGTTATTAATCACATATTGATTGGAATAAAAACTAAATTACTGCCCAGCAGTGCCTAAACCCAACCACTGGTCACAGATTGATTAGCATAACACTGAATTAATCAGCCCTGCCCAGCAGTACTTAAACCTGACCACTGATTACAGATTAATTGGATTAGAACTGAATTAATCTCTCTTACTCAGTGGTGCCTACATTTGACAGCTGATCACAGATTAATTGGATTAAAAACTTAAGGACATAGGGCCCGAGCTGGTGATTCAGTGGATAGGTACTGGCCTTCAAACCTAAAGGTCGTTGGTTCGATTCCCAGCCAGGGCACATAACCAGGTTCCAGGCCAGGTCTCCAGCCAGGTCCATAGCTGGAGGCAGATGAAAAACAACCATACACTGATGTCTCTCTCCCTCTCTGCTCCTCTCACTTACCCTCTCTCTGAAAATAATAAATAAAACATTTTAAAACAAACAAGCAAAAATACTTGAAAGACACTGAGACAGTGGATCTCTGGCTCCAACAGTCTGACTAGGCCCAAACAGGGGAATGATCTGATGTCACCAAAGGTGGATGCAGGAAGTAAAGGAAGTGCATCTCTACACAACAGAAGGTCACCACAATGACAAAACTTTGGGAACTCAAAACAGCCCAATCTAAGATGGAAAAACAATCAAGAAGAGTCACATAAAATGAAGAGAAAAAGAAACAGTCCATCACCAAAAGAAAAGGAGGAATACCCAGAAAGACTTCAAAATGAAAGAGAGGTAAGTAAACTATCAGACATGGAATTCAAAATAATGATTCTAGAGAACTGCAACAAGCTCAGTGATCTCAAAGAAAACTACAAACAACTCCAGGGGAACTACCAAGAACTCCAGGGAAGCTACAAGGAACTTACCAAGAACTACACCAACATTAAAAAGGACATTGAAACTATCAGTAATAGCCAGTAAAAAATGAAAATTACAATTTCTGAATTGAAGAATACAGTAGAAGGAATCAAAAGCAGGTTAGAGGAAGCAGAGAATCAGATCAGTGAGCTGGAGGACAATGTAGAAAAAAATTCCCAGACAGTACAAAAAATGAAAAAAGACTGAAAAAGAATGAAGAGATTTTAAGAGAGCTGCAGGACAACATGAAACACAATAATATCCCTATCATAGGGATACCAGAAGGAGAAGAAGCGAAGCAATAGATAGAAAAACTGTTTGAAAAAGTAGTGACAGAAAACTTCCCTAACTTGATGAGTGAATATGTCACTCAAGTTCAGGAAATACAGAAGGTAGCAAAGAAGATGAACCCAGATAGGACCACTCCAAGATATATCATAATTAAAATGGCATATTTCAAAGATGGAGAGAATCCTAACAGCATCAAGAGATAAACAGCTAATAACATACAAGGGAGTTCCAATAATGTGATCAATTGATTTCTCAACAGAAACACTGTAAGTCAGACAGAAATAGCAAAAAAATTCCAAGCAATAAAAAACAAAGTCATACAACCAAGACTACTGTACCCATCAAGGCTCTCATTCAAAATGGAAGGTAAAATAAGGAGTTTTCCAGACAAAAGAAGGCTAAAATACATTTTCACAAACCCAGCATTGCAAAAGAAGCTAAAGGGTCTGCATTAAAAAGATGAAGAAACAGAGAGAGATAAAGAGGAATAAGGGTACAAAGGGGGAAAATGTCAATGAATAAGTATCTGTCAATAATAACCTTAAACATAAATGGATTAAATACACCAATCAAAAGACTGTTATCTTTCAATAAGCCAGATCTTGTGTTCTCATTAACATCTAACTTGTGTAGATGGATGCTAACTGGATTCTATTTTACCACTAAACTGTAAAAAGAAGTGGTGCAGTTACAGCTCATGGCACCAGAGATGAGCTACACTTGGGTTTTTTTAAAAAGAGTTTTGTGTTGATTAAATAATTTACATGCTTGAATTTATGTTAAAAGTCCATAAAGTTGGTTAAGCTATTTAACAATAACTACCATCAAATGTAGTGCTTTTTTGCTGTTTTAAAATGAGGAAAACCTCTATGAAACTGAGAAAAAGCTCCATGTGGTCACTGGCTGCTGAGAAAACTCTCCAAAAAAAGAAAATTAGGATTGTCACCAAGAAGGCATTGTTGAGCTAAGTTTTGCTAGTGTTCCTTGTCTAAGGGAAAGGTGGTTATGTAAATAAAAACTCTAACTTAGAGCAAAAAAAATTATATATATATATATATATATATATATATATATATATATATATAACCCTTATATATGCTGTCTACAAGAGATCCAATTCAGAACAAAAGTTCAACACAGACTGAAAGTGAAGAGATGGGAAAATATATATCAAGTAAATGAACATGAAAAAAAGGCTGGAGTAGCAATACTTATTTCAGATAAAAAGATTTTACAATAAAGGCCATAAAAAGAGATAAAGAAAGACATTTCATAATAGTTAAGAGAACAATCCATCAAGAAGAATGACTCTGGTAAACATATATGCACCCAAAGCAGGAGATCCAAATGTATAAAGAAAATCTTGGAGGACTTTGAGAAAGATATAGACAGCAACACACTAATAGTAGGGGATTTTAATACCCCACTATCAACAATGGACAGATCTTCCAAACAAAAAATCACTAAGGATGTTGTGGCATTGAACAACACTCTAGAGGAAATGGACCTAACTGATATATCCAGAACATTTACCCCAAGGAAGCAAAATACACATTCTTTTCAAATGCATGTGGAACGTTCTCCAAGATAGACCACATGGTAGGTCACAAGACACGCCTCCACAAGTACAGGAAAACTGAAATCATACCAAGCATCTTCTCAGATCACAATGGCTTTAAACTAGAAACCAATCTCAAGGGGAAAAAAACAAAAATGCTCTAACTCATGGAGACTGAATGACATGCTTTTGAGTAATGAATGGTTAACAATGAGATCACAGATGAAATCAAAAAGTTCCTGGAAACAAATAATGGGAACACATAACAATCCAAAACCTATGGGACACAGCAAAGGCAGTCCTCAGAGGGAAATTGATAGGAATACAGGCCTACCTCAAAAGGTCACAAGAAGTTAATACAAACAACCTGACCATAAACCTGCAAGAACTAGAGGAGCAATGACAAACAAAGCCCAGAACAAGTAGAAGAAAGGAAATCATCAAGATCAGAGCAGAACTAAATAACTTGGAGACTCAAACTACAATTCGAAGAATCAACAAGTCCAGGAGCTGGTTCTTTGAAAAAATAAACAACATTGACAAGCCTTCATCCAGACACATGAAGAAAAAGAGGGAGAGGACCCAAATAAACAGAATCAGAAATGACAGACGAGAAATCACAACTGATTCTTCAGAAATACAAAAGATTGTAAGAAATTACTACAAACAACTATATGACAAGAAATATGAAAACCTGGGTGAAATGGATACATTTCTGGAAATGTATAATCTACCAAAACTGAATCCAGAAGAAGCAGAAAGCCTGAATTGGCCAATAACAACTAGCAAAATTGAAGAAGTAATCCAAAATCTCCCAAAGCACAAGAGCCCTGGACCGCATAAATACACAGGTGATTTTTACCAAATATTTAAAGAAGCACTAACTCCTATCCTTCTCAACCTCTACCAAAAAATCCAGAAAGAGGGAAGACTCCCAAACTCTTTCTATGAGGCGGCCAATATTATTCTAATCCAAAAACCAGGTCAAGACACAACTAAGAAAGAAAACTATAGGCCAATATCTCTGATAAACATAAATGCTAACAAAATATTGGCCAACCGGATTCAGCAGTACATTACAAAGATCATACACCATGATCAAGTGGGCTTCATCCCAGGGATGCAAGGATGGTACAACATTTGGAAATCAATAAATGTAATATACCATATCAACAAAGTGAAAAATAAAAACCATATGATCATATCAATGGATGCTGAAAAAGCATTTGATAAAGTACAGCAGCCATTTATGATAAAAACAACCCTCAGCAAAATGGGAATAGAGGGAGCATACCTCAACATCATAAAGGCCGTTTATGAGAAACCTGAAGCCAACATCATACTTAACGGGCAAAAACTAAAACCTTTCCCTCTAAGATCAGGAACGAGACAAGGCTGTCTGTCCACTTTCTCCACTTGTGTTCAACATCGTCTTGGAAGTTCTAGCCATAGCCATCAGAAGAAAAAGGAATCAAAGGTATCCAAATTGGAAAGGAGGAAGTCAAACTGTCATTATTTGCAGATGACATGATAGTGTACATACAAAACCCGATAGGCTACACTAAAAACTTACTTGACCTAATTAGCAAATTTAGCAAAATAGCTGGATGTAACATTAATATCCAGAAATCAAAAGCATTTTTGTACACCAATAAGGAAACATCAGAGATAGAAGAGAGAAAACAAATCCCATTTACCGTAGCAACAAGAAAAATAAAGTACCTAGGAATCAACTTAACCAAGGAGGTAAAAGACCTCCATTCGGAAAACTACAGAGAATTGAAGAAAGAAATTAAGGAAGATACAAATAAATGGAAGCACATACCACGTTCATGGATGGGAAGAATTAACATCATTAAAATGTCCATACTGCGCAAAGCAAACTATAGATTCAATGCAATCCCAATTAAAATACCAATGACCGACTTCACAGAAATAGAAAAAATACTTCAAAATTTTATATGGAGCCAAAAATGCCCACAAATAGCCACAGCAATCTTGAGAAAGAAGAACAAGGCAAGAGGAATTGTGATACCGGACATCAAACTATACTACAAGGCTACTGTCATCAAAAACAGTCTGGTACTGGCATAAGAATAGACATATAGATCAATGGAACAGAACAGAGAGCCCAGAAAAAAACCAGGGCTCTATAGTCAATTAATATTCGATAAAGGAAAAAGGAACATAAAATTGAGTTAAAACAGTCTCTTCAACAGGTGGTGTTGGGAGAACTGGACAGCAACATGCAAAAAGATAACACTAGACCACCGACTTACTCCATACACCAGAATAAACTCAAGATGGATAAAGGACTTAGGCATAAGCAGTGCTACCATAAAGGTCCTGGAGAAAAATACAGGCAGTAACATTTTAGATATCCTACGCAGAAATATGTTTACTGACACTTCACCAAGGGCAAAGGAAATGAAAGAACAAAGAAACAAGTGGAACTATATCAAATTGAAAAGTATCTGTTCAGCTAAAGAAAACACCAGCAAAATTCAAAGAGAACCAACTGTATGGCAAAACATATTTGCCAATGCTACCTCAGACAAGGGTTTGATCTCCAAAATACATGAAGAACTAATGCGACTCAGCACCAGGGAGACAGACAGCCCAACTAAAAAGTGGGCAAAAGACCTGAACAGACCACTCACTGAGGAGGACATACAAAGGGCCGAGAGGCATATGAAAGAATGCTCAACATCACTAGCCATCAGAGAGATGCAAATTAAAACCACAATAAGATACCACCTCACCCCTGTCAGAAAGGCAATCATCAACAAATCAACAAACAACAAGTGCTGGTGAGGATGCAGGGCAATGGGAACCCTGGAGCACTGTTGGTGGGGATGCAGGCTGGTGCAGCCACTATGGAAAACAGTATGGAGTTTCCTTAGAAAACTGAAAAGGGAACTGCCTTCTGATCCAGCAATTCCACCACTAGGACTATACCCGAAGAATCCTGAAACACCAATTCATAAGAACCTACGTACCCCTATGTTCATAGCAGCATTATTTACAATAGCCAAATGCTGGAAACAGCCTAAGTGCCCATCAGTGGATGATTGGATCAAAAAACGCTGGTACACGTACACAATGGAATACTACACAGCAGAAAGGAAGAAGGAACTCCAAACCTTTGCAACAACATGGGTGGAACTGGAAAGTATTATGCTTAGTGAAATAAGCCAGTCAGTGAAGGACAAATACCATAGGATCTCACCCATTACAGGACAATAATGAACAAAACAACAAGCAAGACAGAACCAGATATATGAATACAGGGACTAGGCCTTCAGTGGGCAAGGGGAAAGGGGCCGGGGGGAGGAGGAAGGAGGGAGGAAGAGGCAAAGAAGGGGAGCAGTATAGACAAGAACCTAGTATGGAAGAAACATGGACATGGACAACATGTGGGACTGGCTTTGTGGGGGAGTGGGGGAGTAGGGAAGAGGACAGAGGGGAACATAAAGGGGATGGATGCAATACAACAACAATAAAATTAAATTTAAAAACCCCCAAACTTCAGGGCAGATGCCAAGAATAGACATTTCTCCAAAAGAACATACAGATGGCCAGTAGACCTACGAAAAGATGCTCAAAGTCACTAATGATCAGAGAAATACAATTTAGAACCACAATGAGCTATCACCTCACACAGGTCAGAAGGGCCATCATCAACAAATCAACACACAACAGATGCTGGTGAGGACGTAAAGACCGGGGCACCCTTTGCAGTGTTGGTGGGACTGTGGTTGAAATTGGTGTAGAGAGAAATCTTTAAAAATTACAAAAGGATCTTCCTTCTGACCCAGCAATCCCACTTCTGGGAACATACCCAGAGGAACCCAAAACACTTAATTCAAGGGAACATAAGCACCCTTAAGTTCGTTGCAGTGTTTTTTCACAACCGTCGAGATGTGGGAGCAGACCAAGTTAGTAGAGAGGCGGTAACACACCGATGGGGCATTTACCCAATGAACGGAACTTGGCCGTGAAAGAGAAGAAAAGTTTACCCTTGGCCACGGCATGGATGGACCTGGAGAACATTATGCTCAGTGAAATAAGCCAGTCAGAGAAAGACAAATACCATATGAGTTCCCTCAGCTGTGGAATCGAAGGAGTAAAATGAACTAACAGGCGAAACAGAGGCAGACTCAGAGACAGACAGCAGGAGGACAGCTGTGGAGGTGGGCATTGGGGATGGAGTGGTTGAACAAAAAGGATGGACAGCAGTGTGATGACTGTGTTATGTGGGTCAGTTTAGGGGGATGAACAATTATCATAAAAATACTGTGGGGGAAGAAGGGGAGTCATAGGTCTTGTCTGAGGAGACCTCAGGGTAGGGGCCCCAGACATTGACCTCACTACACTGAGCCACACTGAGCGGTGACGTCACAGCAGATGACGGGGCCCACCAGAATTTGGAACCCTGGTCACCAGGCAGCCGCCAACTGCCCCTACCTGGCTCATTTGCTAGAGAACCTGCCACCCGAGAGGATGTTCTTCTCATGCTGTGTGTCCATGTGCCTTGGTCGCGGCCCCAAAAGGGGCAGCGACGACAAAGTATCCCGCCGCCGCCGCCGCCGAGGCTGCTGCTGGGGCCGCAGTCATCGCAGAGACAGTGGGCTGTCCTCCCCGCAGGAATCAGAGGTAACACAGGGTGGCCCAGGGCGGATTGGTTCAGACCAGGCCCCCACCCCATCCCACCTGAGCAGCCGTGTGTCTTTTCCCCTTAAGTGCCTGTGCGGAAGGAGGTTCCCGTGGGGGGTGCACCTGAGCAGGAATAAACTGGCCGGGTGGGGGTGGGGGTGGGGGCGGAGATTTCGGAAGCCTGGTGGGAGGCCCACGCTCACACCCCGGGGCAAGGATGCTGGGTGGACGTGGAGTGTGGGTGAGCCCTCTGCCTGAGGTTTACCCCCAGCCCTGGTGGTGAACCTCATTTCCCCTGGGTGGGGTCCGGTGCAGACTCAGGTCTGGGCCAGATCCGTGAGCAGATGGTCCAGAGGGCAGAGGCAGCAGCCACTGAGCGACTAGGGCCAGGCAGGGCTTGAGGCCACCTGACGGGCCGCCTGTCACTGTCATTGCAGAGCTCCATGGAGGAAGAGCAGCTGCTTGACCAAGACTCCCGCCCTGAGTCCCCCAGCCAGAGCCAGGTGTGCCACATCACCCAGGGCCAGAGCAGCCCCATGGTGACCGTAGACCCCTGGGCGTCTGGGGAGCCAGCAGCAGTGGGCAGAGGGAGGAGCACACCACCCCCAATTCCGCCCAGGCTCTACAGGCGGCTCACCAGTTGCACCTGCAGCCCAGAGCGCAGCGCCCATGGTAAGCACACAGGGCCGGGTGACTGGGGCCCAAGGAGGCAGTGCCCAAGGCTGAGAAGATGGGGGCGAGGGGCGGGGGTGGCACAGGGGAGGAGGTGCATGTTGGCTTATGGGAAGGGGTCGGTGCCAGGCGCACAGGGCGCACCCCCAGAGGCTGGCCAGGAGCAGAGACCAGCCTCAGACCACCACCCCTGGGCTGAACTGCCCACCGGGGGGACATCCTGGGCTGGGTCCCGGCCTATGGCCCTATTCTGTCTTTGGGGGGCCCATGGCGATGCAGGCACCTGGGTGATCTTCTCTCCTCTGGCAACTTCACCACCAGGCCAGGAGGCGGAGTCTGCTCCTGGGTCAGCTCCTGTCATCCATCCCGAGGAGCTCCGTGCGTGGGCAGCCCAGGAGGCCGCTCAACACTTGGAGAAGACCACCCCACCTGCAGTGGCCGCACCACCTCCAGTGGCCACTCTAGCTGCAGGTCTCCAGCCGAGGCTGGCCAGCGCAGCATCTCTGGATCTGACCAGGGCTCCCCTACCCCCTGTGCTAGCTTCCTTCTTTGATCTGGTGCTCTTATTGGCTCTCATTTTTATGATTTGCTCCTCCCTGTGGAGTGGCTCATTTTTTAATTTTCTTACATGTGCTATTCGGGGTTCTTTTGGTTTGTTTTCTCATATGCTTTACTTTTTTCTTGGTTTATGCTTAAATATATTTAGGTAATAAAGTTACTGTTAATATTTTAAAATGTGGCCATTCCTGAGCATGACGTACATTCATGATACTGGCGCAGGCATCGCCACCACTGTGTAGCCGCAGCACCTGCATCACCCCAAAGGGAAACCCTGCCCCGCAATTACTCACTCCCCCACTCCTCCTGCCCCCGGCATCCCCTGATCTGCTTTCTGTCTCTGTTCCCTGACCTAATTCTGAAAGTGTCCTATCCATAGAATCATAAATAGGTGACTTTTTGTGTCTGCTCACATATTTTTGTTTGTTTTTACCTCAAATAGCATTTTGATTATTTCAAAGGGAAATTTCCAGATACATTAGAGATCATAGTAAAAAACAAAAACAAGCTCTGGCTGGTGGCATAGCGGATAAGGCACTGGCCTGGGAACCCAAAGGTCGTTGGTTCAATTCCCAGTCAGGGCACATAACCAGGTCTCCAGCCTGGCCCGTAACTGGAGGCAGGTGAAAGGCAGCCACACATTGATGTCTCTCTCCCTCTCTGCCTCTCTCCCCTTCTCCCTGCCCTTCTCTCTAAAAATAATAAATACTTTCTTTAAAACAAACAAGCAAGCAAGAATCAGACGCCCTTTTGCTAAGTGTGTCAACTCTCTTGGGGTAGGGACCACTATGCTAAGTGTGACCCCCAGGCCAGAAGCCTGTCAGGAGTATTCCAAAGAATTCCATATGGGGGGAGATTCCCAAGCTCCTTTCCCAGGCCAGCATTATTTTAATACTAAAACCAGGTAAGGAGGCTACAAAGAAAGGAAACTATAAGCCAATATCCCTGGTGAACTTAGATGCACAAATCCTCAACAAAATATTAGCAAACTGAATCGGACAATACATCGAAAAGGTCATACACCGTGATCAGGTGGGATTTATTCTTGGGAGGCAAGGTCGGTATGAATGATACCTGCAAATCCATTAACGGGATACACCGCATCAATAAAATGAGGGATAAAAATCATAGGATCATAGCAATAGATGTAAACAGAGCTAGATTTGATGAAATCTAGCACCCATTTGTGATAGAAACTCTCAGGAAAGTGGGGCCAGAGGAAACATACCTGCACACAATAAACACCATATATGACAAACCTACAGCCAACATCATGCTCAGCGGACAAAACCTACAAGCATTTCCCTTCAGGTCAGGAAAAGGCAGGGATGCTGCTTTCACCACTCTTATCCAACATGGTGGTGGAAGTCCTAGCCACAGACATCAGACAAGAATAGCGAATACTTGAAGGCATCCAAATTGGGATGACAAGGAAGAAGTCAAACTGTCATTATTTGCAGATGCAAGTAATACTGTACAGGGAGAACCCTAGAGATGCCACTTAGAAATGACCGAAACTTAAGGGAACGATCCATCAAGAAGAAATAACTTTGGTAAACATATATGCACCCAATGTAGGACCTCCGAAATATATAAGGAAAATCTTGGAGGACTTCGAGAAGGATAGAGACAGCAACACACGAATAGTAGGGGATGTTAATACTCCGCTATCAACAATGGACAGATCCTCCAAACAAAAAATCACTAAGGATGTTGTGGCATTGAACAACACTCTAGAGGAAATGGACCTAACTGATATAGACAGAACCTTTTACCCCAAAGAAGCAATATACACATTCTTTTCAAATGCACATGGAACATTCTCCAAGATAGACCCCATGGTAGGTCACAAGACATGCCTCCACAAATACAGGAAAATTGAAATCATACCAAGCATCTTCTCACATCACAATGGCTTGAAACTAGAAACCAATCTCAAGGGGAAACAAAACAAAAAACAAAAACAAAAATGCTCTAACTCATGGAGAATGAATGACATGCTTTTCAGTCATGAATGGGTTAACAATGAGATCAAAGATGAAATCAAAAAGTTCCTGGAAACAAATCCCAGGAACACACAATAGTCCAAAACCTATGGGACACAGCAAAGGCAATCCTCAGAGGGAAATTGATAGGAATACAGGCCTACCTCAAAAGGTCACAAGAAGTTTATACAAACAACCTGACCATAAACCTGCAAGAACTAGAGGAGCAATGACAAACAAAGCCCAGAGCAAGTAGAAGGGAGGAAATCATCCAGATCAGAGCAGAACTATACAACTTGGAGACTCAAACTACAATTCGAAGAATCAACAAGTCCAGGAGCCGGTTCTTTGAAAAAAAAATAAACAACATTGACAAGCCTTTATCCAGACACATCAAGAAAAAGAGTGAGGGGAACCCAAATAAACAGAATCAGAAACGACAGAGGGGAAATCACAACTGAGGCTTCAGAAATGCAAAAGACTGTAAGAAATTACCACAAACAACTATATGACAAGAAATATGACAACCTGGGTGAAATGGAACATTTCTGGAAATGTATAATCTACCAAAACGGAATCCAAAAGAAGCAGAAAGCCTGAATAGGCCAATGGCAACTAGTGAAATTGAAGAAGTAATCCAAAATCTCCCAAAGCACAAGAGCCCCGGACCGGATGGATACACAGGTGAATTTTACCAAATATTTAAAGAAGAACTAACTCCTATCCTTCTCAACCTCTACCAAAACATCCAGGAAGAGGGAAGACTCCCAAACTCTTTCCATGAGGCCAATATTATTCTAATCCCAAAACCAGGTCAAGACACAACTAAGAAAGAAAACTATAGGCCAATATCTCTGATGAACATAGATGCTAAGGTTCTCAACAAAATAGTGGCCTACCGGATTCAGCAGTACATTACAAAGATCATACACCATGATCAAGTGGGCTTCATCCCAGGGATGCAAGGATGGTACAACATTTGGAAATTAATAAATGTAATAGACCACATCGACAAAATGAAGGACAAAAACCATATGATCGTATCAGAAGATGCTGAAAAAGCTTTTGATGAAGTACAGCAGCCAATCGTGATTAAAAAAAAAAAAAACCCTCAGCAAAATGGGAATAGAGGGAGCATACCTCAACATCATAAAGGCCGTATATGAGAAACCTGAAGCCAACATCATATTCAATGGGCAGAAACTAAAAGCTTTCCCCCTAAGATCAGGAATGAGACAAGGCTGTCCACTTTCTCCACTTGTGTTCAACATTATCTTGGAAGTTCTAGCCATAGCCATCAGAGAAGAAAAAGGAATCAAAGGTATCCACGTTGGAAAGGAGGGAGTCAAATTGTCGTTATTTGCAGATGATATGACAGTGTACATACAAAACCCGATAGGCTCCACCAAAAACTTACTTGACCTAATAAGCAAATTTAGCAAAAAAGCTAGATGTAAAGTCAATATCCAGAAATCAAAAGCATTTTTGTATACCAATAAGGAAACATCAGAAGTAGAAGACAGAAAACAAATCCCATTTACTGTAGCAACAAGAAAAATAGAGTGCCTAGGAATCAACTTAACCAAGGAGGTAAAAGACCTGCACTCAGAAAACTACAGAACACTGAAGAAAGAAATTAAGGAAGATACAAATAAATGGAAGCACATACCATGTTCACAGATGGGAAGAATTAACATCATTAAGATGTTCATACTACCCAAAGCAACGTATAGATTCAATGCAATCCCAAGTAAAATACCAATGACAGACTTCACAGAAATAGAAAAAATACTTCAAAAATTGATATGGAGCCAAAAAATGCCCAAAAATAGCCACAGCGATCTTGAGAAAGAAGAACAAGGTAGGAGGAATCGCGATACTGGACATCAAACTATACTACAAGGCTACTGTCATCAAAAAATGTCTGGTACTGGCATAAGAATAGATATATAGATCAATGGGACAAAATAGAGAGCCCAGCAATAAACCCAGGACTCTACGGTCAATTAATATTTGACAAAGGAAAAAGGAACATAAAATGGAGTCAAAACAGTCTCTTCAACAGGTGGTGTTGGGAGAACTGGACAGCAACATGCAAAAAGATAACACTAGACCACCGACTTACTCCATACACCAGAATAAACTCAAGATGGATAAAGGACTTAGGCATAAGCAGTGCCACCATAAAGGTCCTGGAAAATAATATTGGCAGTTAAATTTTAGATACCCTACAGAGAAACATGTTTACTGATACTTCTCCAAGGGCAAAGGAAATAAAAGAACAAATCAACAAATGGGACTATATCAAACTGAAAAGTTTCTGTTCAGCTAAAGAAAACACCAGCAAAATTCAAAGGGATCCAACTGTATGGGAAAACATATTTGCCAATGATACCTAAGACATCGGTTTTATCTCCAAAATATATATAGAACTTATGAGACTCAACACCAAGGAGACAGACAGCCCAATTAAAAAATGGGCAAAGGACCTGAACAGACAACTCACTTTGGAAGATATACAAAGGGCCCAGAGGCATACGAAAGAATGCTCAACATCACTAGTCATCAGAGAGATGCAAATTAAAACCACAATAAGATACCACCTCACCCCTGTCAGAATGGCAATCATCAGCACATCAACTAACAAGTGTTGGCGAGGATGCGGGGCAAAGGGAACCCTCATGCACTGTTGGTGGGAATGTAGGCTGGTGCAGCCACTGTGAAAAACAGTATGGGGTCTCCTTAAAAAACTAAAAAAGGAACTGTCTTTTGATCCAGCAATTCTACTACTAGGACTATACCCAAAGAATCCTGAAACACCAATTCATAAGAACCTATGCACACCTATGTTCATAGCGGCACTACTTACTTTAGCCAAGTGGTGGAAACAGCCTAATTGCCCATCAGTGGATGATTGGATCAAAAAACTTTGGTACATTTACACAATGGAATTCTATATAGCAGAAAGAAAGAAGGAACTTGTACCCTTTGCAACAACATGGATGGAACTGGAGACTATTATGCTTAGTGAAATAAACCAGTCAGTGAAGGACAAATATCATATGATCTCAGCCATTACGGGACAAGAATGAGCAAAACTAACAACAAGCAAAAAAGAACCAAGTATATGAATACAAGGAATAGGCCTTCAGTGGTCAGGGGAAAAGGGGTTGGGGGGAGGGGTAGCAGGGAGGCAGAGGCAAGAAAGGGGAGCAGCTTAGACAAGAACCTAGTATAAAGGAACCATGGACATGACAACAAGGGGGATTGACTTTGGGGGGAATGGGTGGGTGGGGAGGGGGACAGAGGGGAGCAAAAAGGGGATGGATGTAACACAACAATAAAATTAAAAAAAAAAAGAATGGAAACTGAAAAAAAAAAGTTTCAGCTGTGGCTGGTGGCTCAGTGGATAAGGTGCTGGCCTGTAAACCCAAAGGTCGCTGGTTCGATTCCCAGCCAGGGTACAGTACCAGGTTGCAAGCCAGGTCTCCAGCCAAGTCTGTAGCTGGAGGCAGGTGAAAGGCAACCATACATGGATGTTTCTCTCCCTCTCTGCCTTTCTCCCTTCCCTTCTCTTTAAAAAATAATAATCTTAAAAAAAAAAACACAATAAGATACCACCTCACCCCTGTCAGAATGGCAATCATCAAGTCAACAAACAACATGTTCTGGTGAGGACGTGGGGAAAAGGGAACCTTGGTGCACTGCTGGTGGGAATGCAGGCTGATGCAGCCACTATGGAAAACAGTATGGAGTTTCAGAATTTCCTTAAAAAACTAAAAATGGAACTGCTTTTTGATCCAGCAATTTTACTACTAGTACTACATCCAAAGAACCCTGAGACACCAATTCATAAGAACCTATTATCACTATGTTCTCAGCAGCACTATTTACAATAGCCAAGTGCTAGAAACAGCCTAAGTGCCCATCAGTGGATGATTAGATCAAAAAACTTTGATACATTTACACAATGGAATACTACACAGTAGAAAAAAAGAAGGAACTCCTACCATTTACAACAACATGGATGGAACTGGAAACTATTATGCTTAGTGAAATATGTCAGTCAGTGAAAGACAAATGCCACATGATCTCACCCATTATAGGACAGTAATGAACAAAACAAACAAACAAGCAAAATAGAACCAGGTACATGAATACAATGAATAGACCTTCAGGGGGCAAGGGGGAGGGGGGAGGAGGAGGCAAATAAGGGAGCAGTTTAGTCAAGGAACTAATATGGAAGAACCATGAACATGGACAACACATGCGATTGACTTTTGTGGGGAGTGGGTGGGTGGGGATGTGGACAGAGGTGAGTTTGTACCTTTTTAAAAATTAAAAAAATATATTTCTTAACTGTTTTCTTTTTAAAAATTTATTTTTATTGTTGTATTACATCCCTCCGCTTTTTACTCCCCTCTGTCCACATCCCCACCCACCCACTCCCCACAAAAGGTGGGATTGACTTTGCAGGGAATGGGTAGGTGGGTGGGGAGGGGGACAGAGGGGAGCAAAAAGGGGATGGATGTAATACAACAACAATAAAATTTTTAAAATGAATAAATAAATAAAAAATAAATAAAAAGGTACAAACTAATATTTCCAACTTTCTGAATGACTACCAAATACTTAATGTTAAATAGGAAAAAACCTATACACAAAAAATGTCAGACTGTAGGATTCCATTAGTATAAAATTTTAGAAAAGGGAAAAGAGTAGTGAAAGGAAAGATACTAATAAGTGATTGGCAGAGACCAGGTGGTGGCAGAATGATAATATGACTGCAAAGAGAGTAACAGGGAATAATGAAAGTCTTCTATAATATTATAGTGGCAGTGTTAAATGACTTTACAGTTGTTAAAATATAAAAGTATAAATTGCATATTTTAAAATCATACCTCAAAATACTAAAATAATTATCTTTACCCATGAATCCTAGAAACCTAATAATTATATATATATATATATATATATATTTTTTTTTTTTTTTTTTTTTTCCAATCATTGTTAATACAAGGAGGATGGTTTGCATGACATTGGTGTAACCTGGCAACCAAAGAGAGTGTACCGGAATGCTCATGCATGAACAATGACAACTTCACTGTACTAGTAAGTGGGAATGGTAGATGCCATTGAATGGGCATGTGTACTGTACAGCCCTCAAATTCAAAATGAATGAGTAGAGCAATGAATCTGCATCAAATTTTGTATTAAGCTTGAACATTCCTCAGAGGAAACTATTCAGATGATTCTGAAGGCTTTCAGGGGCAATGCAATGAGTGCAGCACAAATAAAAATATGGCACAAACACATCAAAGATGGTAGAGAATCTGTTGAAAGTGATCCATGTTCTGGAAGGCCTACAACAAGCAGAACACCTGAGAATGTTGAATGTATATGGGCTATCATCAACAAAAATTGGTGACTGATAGTGAAAGAACTAGAAGCTGATCTGGGAATTCAATCTACTGTGTCCAAGATTTTGACACATGATTTTGGCATGAAACATGTCATGGCAAAATCCATTCCATGACTTCTGCTACCAGAGCAGAAAGCACATCATGCTGCAGTTGCTAATGGCTTGATTCAAACCTCTATCAATGAGCCATATTTTCTGAAGAAAGTCATAATCAAAGATGAATCATGGGTCTATGGCTATGATCCAGAAACAAAGGCCCAGCGGCCCCACTGGAAGTCCATGCTCAAAGAAGGCACAGTAAAGTCACAGCAAGATCAAGACCATATTAAATGTGTTTTTTGATTGAGAAGGTGTTGTCCATCACAAGTATGCCCCTCCAAGTCAAATGATTAATAAGGAATATTACCTCAATGTTCTTTATTGGTTGAGAGATGCAACATGATGAAAATGGCCAAAGCTGTGAACAATTGGTGATTGGCAGCTTCCTCATGACAACACATCTGCTCATGCATCACATCTCATGCAGAGTTTTTTGGCAAAACACCACATCACTCAGGTGGCTTAGCCCTGATCAGCTTAAATTTGGTGCCCCTGTGACTTCTGGCTTTTCTCAAAACTAAAATCACCCTTGAAAGGGAAGCAATTTCAGACTGTTGATGAGATTCAGGAAAATATGATGGGGCAGCTGATGTTATTCCAACAAAGGTTTTTAACAGTGGAGGAGATGCTCAGAGAACTGTGTGAGGTCCCAAGATGCCTACTTTGAAGGGGAGTGAGGCATCATTGTCTATGTACAATGTTTGTTGTATCTTCTTAAACAAATGTTTCCACTTTTCATATTGCATGGCTGATTACTTTATGGACAGACCGTAAACTGAATCTCAGAGGTAAAAAGACAGAAGATATTTGAAATCAGATTGCCAAATGTTTATATGCTACTATAAATTCAAAAAACTATTTTAAAGGTTGCTAATTAGAAATATTTGAGGTCATTATGAAGTCAAAATGCAATTCAGAACTTTATGAGTAGATGTAATTCAAATTTTTTCAAATGTGTTAAAGCTGTTTGAGATACAAAAATAAATAAATAAAGGGAATGAATGAGAAAGAACTAAGGCTCTGAGTAAAAAACATGTATTAAATGTTTTCAATGTACCTATTACCTCATCTAAACCTCACAGAAATTCTTAAAGTTAGATTGAGCTATTATCTCAAGGATATCAGGCAGCTAGAGATGTGGAAGTAAGTCTAATCCAATTATGTTTGACTCCAAAGCTTTATACACAGCCCATATTTTTTATTCCCAGTAAGGAAGCATTTTATACCAAGGTCATAGAAGATCTGACAAATACATCTATATCTAGAGAATTTCTGCATGCCCCCAAGTAAGAATTCAGCTTTTCTACAGTCCATTTGACAAAAATTATGGTAAGCACTTTGTCATATCTCATTTAAGCCTTTTAATGATCTAATAGGCTAAGCCCTATTATTACAGTTATTTTGCAGATGAAGAAAGTGAGGTTCAAAATATGACACCAAATTCTGTATTAATTACTACTACCTTCATAACTGATTTTCAAGAGACTTAGGGTCTGCCATTTTCCATTAGAATTAGACCATGTACTCTAATAGCAAGTCAAATTAAGAACCTAGTATAAAGGAACCATGGACATGGACAACAGGTGGGATTGACTTTGTGGGGAATGGGTGGGTGGGGAGAGGGACAGAGGGGAGCAAAAAGGGGATGGATGGAATACAACAACAATAAAGTTAAAAACAAAAAAAAAAAAAAAAAAAAAAAAAAAAAAAAAAAAAAAAAAAAAAAAAAAAAAAAAAAAAAAACCGTGATTGCTCAACACAATGATTCATTTACATTGAACTTATTTAGCATAGTTCACTTATTCCTTCCATGTTTGCAACCTCCCTTCTTTTGTCATTGCTGTGCAATCTTTCTCCTTCACTTAGTTCCTGCCATTACAGTTCCCTTTTTTAAATTTTGTTATTTTTCATAGAGAGCAGGGGTAGAGGGAGGGAAGGAGAGAGAGAGAGAAAGTGATGTGAGAGAGAAACATTGATCAGTTGCCTCCCATACATGCCCTGACCGGGGATCAAAACTGCAACCTAGGTATGTGCTCTTAATGGGAATTGAACCCCAATATTTTGGTATATGGGACAATCTAGCAGTCAACTGCGCCACCTGGCCAGGGCCACAATTCTCCCTTCTATATCCTATTTCTACATCTTAGTCTTCCTTTTAAGTATAGTAAATCAGGGCTCTGCAAAGCATGCCCTTTCCCATGTTTATTTTATAACCAGCTTGCCTTCCTTTTCTCTTCAATGTTTTCCATTGAAAACTAACATTAGTTGATGGAACTAATTTCCTAGCTCTCTGAATCTCCTGTCTTCACTCAGCTCCTGGCTTCTGCAGGTGGATAATAGTAAAATTTCATTTTATGTAGTGGATAAGTTCTAAAGTCAGGGCATAAGAAAATAATTTGTGCAATATCAAATTTCCTCTCGAAAAAAAATCTTGGAAAGGGGTCACATTGCAAGCAAATGTGCAATTTTCCAGTGAATCCATCACAGTTATCTTTGGAAAATAAATTATCATTTCTTTGGTTGGGTCATAGCTATAGTGGTTGCTTGTATTAATGGACCATTTTATACATAACACCTACCTATATATTTAATCACTAGAGTTTCAGTGCAGCAAGATGCTGTCATTAAGAAGGTTCCATGGGAATAGAGATCATCCGAAGCAGAAGGGATTTTTGCCTCCCATCTCACTCTCACTTGGTAGAATGGTAACTAGAATCACCCACAATCATTGTTATTTTTCTTCTGTCTCCCTCTCTCTCTTTAAACTTCGAATAGCATTAACAGTTTATTTTGCATGTATTACATGCATGTATGATGCTATGCGCTTACATGAAACTCTAAGGATCTAGTGAGTGCAGTCCAAAATTCAGGCTTGATGAAAGATCATGTGCTTCTATTGTTCCTCTCTGGGGAACAGTGGTCTAAAGGACTGTCGAAGCTCACCATGGTTCCAGATCACTATATGTAGGACTTACAGGCAAAGCGTTAAACTAACCTCCACCTCCCACACTGTCAGACAAGAGTGGGTGACATCACCAGCTTGTGGATAAATCCTTGATCTCCATGTGGCATGATTTGCGCACCTACCATCTCAATTTCCAAGTCCACAAATCACCAGCAGGAGACAAATTAATGAGGGTTAATATTGGTTAGATTAAAAAAAAAAGACATTTATTTTAAGGGTGTGTTTAGATTTATTCTATTTTCCAAAATTTGGGTTTTGAAAAATTCAGCAGGTTTTTTAAAAGTCCTATTGCCTCTTAATTTTTAAAGTTTTCTTTCCTTTCAAGGCAATTTAATCCATGTCTCTGATTGGCTTTCTCTTAAAACATTGGTGTATTTTCTTTTGTAAAAGGTATATGGTATCCAAGAAACCTTAAAAAAATGCTTCCCCAGAAGTTTCTTTTGTTTTGTTTTTCCTTTTTTGAAGCCTGGATATTATTCTTTGCCAAATATATAAACATCAAAAGGTTTGAGTTCAGGTTTGATAAGTTCTAAACTTGGCATAATCTTTCTTTTTTAGCCAATGATTATATAAAGGTCAAATACAGATATTTGGCCCTCATTGGCTAAAAAAGTCTCTTAATTAAATCAATTTTGAGATCTAAATAAAGTGAAAAAGTTGAACATGTGAATCTAACTATAAAACAGTGACCCTGGCTGGTGTGGCTCAGTAGATTGAGCGTTGCTGGTTCGATTCCCAGCCAGGGCACATACCCAAGTTGCAAGCCAGGTCTCCAGCTGGAGGCAGGTGAAAGGCAACCATACACTGATGTTTCTCTCCCTTTCTTCCTCCCTCCCTTCCTCTCTTTCTAAAAATAATGAATAAAAGCTTTAAAAAAAAACAACACTGAATATCCTCATGTGACAAGGGGAAAGTCCAAACTCCTTTTCAGAAGTTTTGGATCAACCATGGGTGTTATTTAAGAAACTCACAAGCCACTTGATTTGTTCCTAGAAACTAAGTACTAGTATTTCAAATGATTCAACTAATCTCTTTATCAAATATTCATGATTATAAAACTCCAGAAAATGGGGTTAGGAGAAGCACAAATTCACTAGAAGCAATCCCATGCTATGTATAGTACGGTATATGATTCTTACATTGATTCTATCACTCTGCTTGTTTTTTGAGAATTCAGCAGTGAATTCTATAATAGCTATGCCTGAAAAATTCTTCTTCCAGTGTTTTTCCTGTAGTCCCAATGAAAATGTACATTTTTATGGCAGCTATTGTGACCACCATCATAATCCACTTGTTCCAATAAGCAAGACTTGCTGATCCAAAGTATCATGAAAACTGAAAAGTTCTGGGCCAAGCTAAATCACTAGGGATGCTGTTACCAATTTCCCAATGCTATAAATATCCTGACTCCACCCTTCCATCAGCTTCAAAGTCATTGGTCATACTAATAAGTATGGAAGCCAAACCTGCAGATGCAAAAATGGACACACCACTTCCTATTTGGCAGTCAGCAGAGTAGGGATTTCTTCTGTGATACCTGCCATTCACTACCTAGTGATAAAAAAAACAGCATCTCTCATCAAATTGTGACCCTTCCTACTTTTTTCCTGGAACATAACCTACTCCTCATCTCATGATTATATCATTTCTGCTACTTGGTATTTCTTCAAATACACCTGTGTTTTCACCACTCCACATACATGTTCCTGCTGTTCCCATAGCCTACAATGTCTTTCCCTGTCTCTCTGCCTATCTAAGGCCTACTCACTCCTCAAAGTCCCTCTTAAGGCCCTGACTAGTAGCACAGCGGATAAGGCACCGGCCTGTGAACCCAAAGGTCGCTGGTTCAATTCCCAGCCAGGGCACATAACCAGGTTGCAAGCCAGGTCTTCAGCCAGGTCTCCAGCCAGGTCTGTGGCTGGAAGCAGGTGAAAGGCAACCATACATTGATGTTTCTCTCTCTCTCTGCCCCTTTCCCTTCCTCTATCTCTGGAAATAATAATAATAATAAAAAAATCTTTAAAAACAAAAGGGAGAAAGAGACTGGGATTCCTTCCCAATTTAAAAAAATCCTTAAAAAATAAGTCCCTCTTATATGCTGCATTCTTTACTCTTCAACTGGGTATTGTCCCAGTCAGAACTCATCACTCTGTGCTCTATACTCCAACACTACTGTATTTAATACCATTATTAGTAGTACTTACAGTCTAAGTAATACTGCAGCTAGGACTTTACACATCTACCTACTTCACTAATACCTGAATTCCTCGAATTTCCAAAATGACTTATTTATCTAAAAATTCCAATAACTGGCCATTAAAAGCCTTTCAATAATAGTTAATTAATTGGCCCTGGCTGGTGGATAAGGCACTGCCTTGTGAACCCAAAGGTCATTGGTTCGATTCCCAGCCAGGGCAAGCCAGGTCTCTAGCCAGCTCTGTAGCTGGAGGTAGGTGAAAGGCAACCATACATTGATGTCTCTCTCCCTCTCTGCCTCTCTCCTTTTCCCTCTCTTTAAAAATGATAAAATCTTCTTAAAATTTTTTAAATATTTAATTATTTGAATGAATCTACTCAATAGGCATAAGCCTATTTCATACAATAGCATTGGAAACCTACAACTTTTTTGGTGTATGGAAGGATGCACCAAACAACTGAACCACCTAGCCAGGGCTCCTTTATGGTTGTCAAATGCCCCTGCTACCTAGTCACATTTCCTAAGACTACACTTTCCTTTAAAATGATGAGGATTTAGACCTTAAAGAATTCACAGATTTGCCTGGCTGAATTTCTTGATCCACTTGTACCAGAGGGTTGCTGATTCCATTCCCAGTCAGGACATATGTCTAGGTTGTGAGTTTGATCACCAGGCTGGGATGCATAGGGTAGGCAACCAGTCAAAGTTTCTCTCTCACATCAGTCTCTCTCTCTCTCTCTCTCCCCCTATGCCCCTCTCCCCCTCCCTCTCCCTCCCTCCCCTTTCCTCTCTAAGATCAATAAATATATTCTCAGGTGAGGACTACAAATTATTTTAAAGAATTCACAGAATCAAGTGACCAATGATGTCCATTCATTTTTGTCTCCCCCTAGTCTAAGGCATTTGCTATGGTTTTTGCATAATGAAGAGCCATGGGATAATAAGCTGAACAAGGAAGGGGTCAGACAAAACAGGAAGGCACTGATGAATGGTGAGAAAGCAATGGAACAAGGAATTTGTGGATCTTCCTGGTTAAGGAATTGCGGCAGAGGGATGCTGCAGCAAGTAAGCTGGAAGTATAGGAAGCTATAAATGGAGTAAGTGAATTTCAAAACTGAGACCTTGGAATTGGAGCAGTTACTGGTGATGACAAGGTAAGATGAAACTTGGCTTCAGTGTGGTAGAAAATAATATGTTGTAAATGAAAAAGTAAGGGAATGAGAGGCCAGGGTGTTGGACGGGTCATCTACTGTACATGAAGTCATGAAAAACGATGATAGAATTAGGGCCAGGAGCCAATTTTTTCAGGAATCTAGGGTTGAAGATGGGGTGGCATAACAAGTGATAAATAGATGTCAGCAACAATAAGGGGCAGTACATGGTATATAGCCAGATGGCATCACACTTTGTGCTCACAACTCTATTTACATGCACAGCTACTTCCTAGGCATAAGTTGGTAACTGATCATAGGATCAGCTTGTGCTGAGAGCCACACTGATTAATAATCTTTACCTAACTTGACTCAACCTGGGTCAAGGTCACTTCCTGCTTTAGCTCTCAAGTACAAAAGGGCCAATTAGAACCTCCTGCTTTTGCTCCGTTCACCTAAGTCACACACACCCTGAGTGCCTTCTGGAACTGGGGACTTCTACCCCTCTCCTTTAAAGAGAGACTCTAGTAAAGACTTATAGTAGTCAGGGCTCCCCAGGAAAGCAGGAACAGAACAAAGAGGATGTGTGGGGTTTTTTGGTTTTTGTTTTTTGGTTTTTTTTGAGAGAGAGAGAGACAAAGTGATTGATTTCAAGGACATGGCAAGTCCAAAATCTGTAGTTGATTGCTGCAGTTCAAGCCTAAAGCCAGTCAGCTGATGAAATGATCTTTTCCTCCAGGGAAGTTTTCTTTTTCTCTTCAGGCCTTCCACTGTTTGGATGAGGACCACCTTTTTAATAGAGGGCAACCTGCTTTACCCAAACTCTACTGACTTAAATGTTAATCTCATCTAAAAATATCTTCAGAGAAATATCAAAGGCTGAAAGTGAGAGATTGATATGAATTACACTGCACATGATTTTAACTTAAATATGTACTACTTTCAACAAATTATGTTTCCTAACTCAGAAGACATTATTCCTTGCCCCCAGGCAAAGTTGGCCAGTCCCTTGGATGAAGAAATAAGGGGACATCTGCAATGCATACTAGTCTCATCTGTTTATGGAGCCAACATTTCTTTTGCTTTCCTTTTCTTCCTCAAGGGAGTTCTTCTATCTCATTATTTGCCTTCTTCTCTGGTTTTATTTCATGAAAAATAAGTGCACTTCTGCCTTCACAGAATATGCTCTCCCACAAGGAGACACAGACAGGTAATTTACATTATCTCTAAAGAAAAGTCTAGTGAAGCACTCCTGAATTCAAGATCTCCCACTCCCATTTTTTTTTTTTTTTTCAGAAAGTCTCTGTTGATCTCTCATTAGTGCAAAAGATGTTAGCTGTTCCTTAAAGGCACTACTATTACATCATACTGACTATAGACAATTGATTATTGCCCTGGCAGAAGGCTATTGAAGTACACAGTGCTTCTGTTCTCGTTGTTAGAGATGAATACTTGAAAACAGAGTTCTTTGTCTAAAAACTCTGTGGTGCCTGTGCCTGACTTGCAGTGGAGCTATTTATTTTGAAAACGTGAATTTATTGCCTGACTCCTGTTACTTATTAAATTGCTTTCAGTGGTACTGTCAATAAACCCACAGGGGGGAAAAAACTGACCATTCCTTTCCATCCCAGAAATCTTCCCATTAATATTCCATATATAATTCCACATGTTGCATAATTTCTTATCTTCCATTATTGCATAGAAACCTGGAGGCCAACTGACCACCCAAGAAGTTTGCCTTCTGAGGAAACAGTCAATCTTTGATTGATAGAGTTAAGACAACATGGAGTGGAAGAATGAACAGCATATGCAGGCCATCTGCAAAAATGAAGGAAATGATACCTTTTGGACTAATTAGCTAATAATAGCAAGAAGCTGTGAAAGTGTGAGGACATAGTCAATCTCAAAAAACTGTGAGTGGACAGGTTCGATTCCCCAGCCAGGGCACATAACCAGGTTGCAAACCAGGTCTCCAGTCCAGTCTGTGGCTGGAGGCAGGTGAAAAGAAACCATACATTGATGTCTCTCTCCCTCTCTGCCTCTCCCTTCCCCTCCTTCTAAAAAAAAAATAATGAAATAAAAAAAAGTATTTAAAAAAAAAAAAAAAACTGTGAGTGGAGAACTGGTTAGGTGCATTGGACACATAGTCAACTTTTTATCCCATATCCTCCACAGAATCCTAGTTATAAAAAAAATCTCAATGTCTACTATAACTCTCCTCCTGGAATGGAGATATTTTGTCAAAATCTACCTTATTACCCTGAGCCTTCCCCTACCTTCTAATTATCTCTAAAGTTGTAATTCAGTAAGAGTAAGGTTTTGGTTTGAGTTTGTGGGACATCCTCTACTTGACAAAGTTCAACACTTACACTCAGGCAAATCAACTCATATATTAGTTCCAAATTCTGTTGTGTTGAAATGGCTTAATGTCCCTAGAGATAATGTAAACCATAAATACTATTCTTTGGGAACTTTCCATTCAACCAACATAGTGCTAACGGGCACCAAGGAGACAGAAAGAATGCATTGTGTCAAAGGCAGTACCTCATCCTTTACTTCCAATACTCAGGTCCAACAAAGGCAAATTTCATTCTGTTTTCCAGCTTTATTTACTCATTACTAAGCTGTGGCACTCTCTTTAGATTTATATTAATTTTATATTTATATTTACCAGGTTTTTCTGATCTCGTGTTCTTTATTGTGGTTCATCTTTTAGGGGGCAAGATGTCGTGTAGTTGATTTTTAACAAGTACTCCTGAATGCTACACTCCCTGATTTCATGGCATTTTAAAATGTAATTTGTTTGCACCTGTCCTCAAATAAATAATGACCTTACAGGGCCTTCATTTGGGAAGATGAGCACACAAAGGCTAACAGGAAACAAATATGTTGACAGTAAATGCTGGAGAACAGACAGAGGTAGAAAGAGGAAGGGAAGTAGAGTTTACAAAAAACTAGGGAGAACTTTCAAAAGAGCAATCAAGTCAAGCCTTGAGAAAGGAGCAGAAGTAGTAAGTTCAGCAAAGAGAAGAGGGAAAGAACATTTCCAGCAGGGAAAACTGTAAGTTTTTAACTATTACATGTAAGATAGAATTTATAGGCAAAGCTCTTTTAAGAGACAGGTCATCTGGAAAGTTGCTTTGTTGCTATAAGGAATTGTAACTCATCATTGTTTAAATAATGCACTAGATAAAAACATTTGTATTTATCAGAGCACTTCTCCAGAAAAAAAGAGTACTATATGTAGTTAAGAGTCTTTTATAACCTACTTAGAAGAGGGAAAATATACTTCTTCAAGAGACATGCTAGAGTGACCATGAACAGTCCCCACACTACCTTCTAAGAAGGGTAAGACTGTTTTCTACAGAATCTCTGTTTGCTGAGAGGGGTGTGGGGGTTTACTCAGAGCTGAATGGCTTTTGGTAATCAAGGAACCATGGGATGCAGCCCTTGTAGTCAGGATTTCCTTCATACCCTTCCTGAGAATATGCCAATCTTCTTTCCTAATATAGGTTTCATTTTATATAAGAGGGTATATAATGGCTTTAAGGACCCATGAATAATTAGCCTTCCCAGACTGCCCCCATGTGTCCAACTGCCTTCACTTCCAGGTACACTTATTAATGGAAAATGGAGATTGTGTCAGAAGAATAAAAGGCAGCAGCCCAATTATCCAATGAGAAGGGCAAAGTATCCTTCCAGATTACCCCATTCTTAAATAAATTTTCAAATCTATATTTAAGGAGAAAAGTAAACCCAGTATGCTTTTTCTAGTGAGGTACAATGGCACAATGCATTGCCTTATTGAATTTATGAGGTTGTATTGTACTTTCTAAAAGGCTTGGATGAGAGGGGTTGGGTTAGCAGGTTATATATACTTTTCAGAGGGGATCCTTGTGCACAGCATCTTCAACAATAATATTGTATGTACAACTTCTTTCTGTCATGCCAATTTCAGGCCAACCAAATGTTTACTGTTTCCTATCCAGGCCCTTTAAGAGAAAAATTTATAGGTGATACATGGGGATTAAATGCATTTTCCTCCCCTCACCCACATTAGCCTGCTGCTCCTGCAGCTCTTCACAATACCCATAAAAGCAAGGATCGCTGTTTGAATCCAATTAACTCTTTATACATATTAATGGGATTTTTTTTCTGGCAATCTGAGCCTCATCATGAGATTTGATTTTTCTTTCTCTCCAAACACTGGCCCCATTATAAGCAGCCCATTAAGTGCTTGCCACACCCTTTATTTGTGTAGGCCTCCACAGGTCATTTGAGCATGTTCATGTTTCTGAGCCCTCCAACAGGTACATAATTGTGCTGTGCTGTGTGATGTCAGCAATTTCCCAACATGCGTATGAGACTATGCCCCAATTACTTAGTAATTGGCAAAGTTTACACCAAAAATTGATTCAAGGAATTGTGTCATCTGTAGTGAGACACAGAAATCTGATTAACATATTTTTGACTGGTCATGAAGAAACGTGTTTTCAAGCCCAAACACTGTTGATCAATGATGAATTAACTTGTGCTTGCACTTGTATTACATTTTGCTATAAAATTTCTGGCCAACAATGTGTTAAGATCACAGAAAAGCAGTAGAAGGGGCCATAGGAGAAGTTTGCTGAGGCAATGGAAAGCAATCTAGGATGGGATTGCTTGAGAAGCTGAATGTCTCCAAAGCCAATGGGAATGAAAAGAGGGCTGACTCTTTGGCTGCTGGGCTTTTCTGAGCTTTTCTGGCTCCTGTGCTGGCTCTTGCTCTGACTCAGGCTCTCTGGCTCCTGGACTAGCTGGCTCTGGCTCCCAAACTTGCTCTCAGGCTCTTCTTCCTCAAGGTTGCCTGGGTGATCATGCTGCTGCTTCCTGCATTTCCCATTGGGTGGTATTTTGTATAGAAAGGAACCCCAGGCACAGCCTAGGATTAGGCTGGCCTGGCAGAAGGTGGCAGGTTTATTCCTTGGGTGTTCTAGAGGGAATAGGCTCTGAAGCAGAAACCTGCCATTCTTCCAAAATTGTGTGGCTTTGTGTATTATGTTGTTTTAATTTGTAAACTAACCCTACAGAAACTACCAAGGGAGTGATAGGAGAACCCAGGTTTTAGTTTAGCCTTAATCAATAGGCTTAAGTAATTAAAGCTGCAGTGACTACTTTTGAATAAAGACTCCTTTCCTTTATTACCAAAAATTTGCCTCTGGAATTTTGCCTGGAGGGTGTTAGCAGACAGTGTGACCCTAATTTGCTGCTCAGTAACACTAAGAGCAACAACACTCAGTGCATGGTAAATTTTCCATTTGGAATTTCCTTATCAGATGCCCAAAACATATAATTTAGACACACATACACACCCTTATTCTCTCTTTATAGTTCCAAAACCAATTAAAGTTCTATATAATTTTGAGAAGAATAGAGGGGTCATCATTTATGCTATTGGGTGAGTCAAAAAGTTCATTTAATATTTTCCATAAGATGACCCTACTAGTGCTTAGTTGTTTTTAAACTTCATTCTAAACAATTATGTTAGATTGCGTTGTGACAGCTATCATATAGCATACATTTAAAAAATGGTCAAAACTCCTGAATATTTGAAAGAATCAGGATGACAGATGAGTAAGTAGAGCTACAGAGAGGTACACAGGTACAAAGGGGGAAAATGTCAATGAATAAGTACTTGTCAATAATAACCTTAAACATAAACATGTTAAATGCAACAATCAAAAGACACAGGGTAGCTGAATGGATAAGAAAACATGATGCATATTTATTATTTATGCTGTCTACAAAAGACCCACCTCAGAACAAAATATCTACACAGGCTGAAAGCTAAGGGATGGAAAAATTTATTTCAAGCAAATGGACATGAAAACAATAGCTGGGCTAGCAATACTTATATCAGACAAAATAGATTTTGCACCATAGGCCATAAAAAGAAACAAAGAAGGGCATTTCATAATACTTAAGGGAACAATCCATCAAGAAGATATAACCCTTGTAAACATATATGCACCCAAATATATAAGGAAAATCTTGGAGGATTTCAAGGATATGGACAGCAACACACTAATAGTAGGGGATTTTAATACTCCATTATCAACAATGGGCAGATTTTCCAAGCAAAGAAACACCAAGGATATTGTGGCATTGAACAACATTCTAGATGAAATGGACTTAACTGACATATACAAAAGTTTTCATCCCAATGAAGCAAACTACACATTCTTTACAAATGCACATGGAATATTCTCAAAGATAGGCCACATGGTAGGACACAAAACAAGCTGCCACACTTTCAAGAAAATTGAAATCATACCAAGCATCTTTTCAGATCACAATGGCTTGAAACTAGAAACCAACCTCAAGGGAAAAACCCAAAAACATTCAAATTCATGAAAGCTGAATAACATGCTAGTAAGTAATGAATTGGTTAACAATGAGATCAAAGAAGAATTCAAAAAGTTTCTGGAAACAAATGAAAATGAATACATAACAGCCCAAAACCTGTGGGACACAGCAAAGGCTGTTCTGAGAAGGAAGTTCATAGTAATACAGGCCTACCTAAAAAGGACAGAAGAATCTCAAACAACCTAACCATAAAGCTTCAAGAACTAGAGGAACAACAAAGCCCAGAGCAAGTAAAGCAAGGAAATAATCAAGATCAGAGCAGAATTAAATGACATAAAGACTAAAACTACAATTCAAAGTTTCAATAAATCCAGAGGCTGATTCTTTGAAAAGATAAACAAAATGGACAAGCCTTTAACCAGACTCATCAACAATAAAAAAGGCCAAAATAAATAATATCAGAAATGAAAGAGGAGAACTCATAATCAATACAATGGAAATACAAAGGATTATAAGAAATTATTGCAAACAACTACGTGACAAGAAATTTGTCAACCTGGGTGAAATGGAAAAATTTCTGGAAATGTATAATCTACCAAAACTGAATCCAGAAGAAGTAGAAAACCTGCATAGACTAATAACTAGTGGAATTGAAGCAGTAATCCAAAAACTCCCAGCATACAAAAACCCTGGACAGGATGGCTACACAGGTGAATTTTACCAAACATTAAGGGAAGAACTAACTCATCCTTCTCAACCTATTCCAATAAACCCAAGAGGGAAGACTCCCAAACTCTTTCTATGAGGACAGTATTATGCTAATCCTGAAACCAGGTCAAGATACAACAAAGAAAGAAAACTATAGGTCAATATTGTTGATGAACAAAGATGCTAAAATTCTCAACAAAATATTGGCAAACCGGATCCAGCAATACATTAAAAAGATCATACACCATGATCAAGTGGTGTTCATCCCAGAAATGCAAGAATGGTATAATAATATTTGCAAATCAATATATGTAATACACCACTTAAACAAAATGAAAGACAAAAACCATGTGATCATATCAATAGATGCTGAAAAAGCATTTGATAAAGTACAGCAACTATTTACGATAAGAATGCTCAGCAAGATGAGAATAGAGGAAACAAATCTCAACATAATAAAGGCCCTATATGAGAAACCTACAGCCAACATCATACTCAATGGTCAAAAACTAAAAATGCTCTCCACCTAAGATTAGGAACAAGACAAAGCTGCCCACTCTCTCCACTTTTATTCAGCATCATTTTGGAAGTTCTAGCCACAGTGATCAGATAAGAAAAAGGAACCAAAGGTATCCAAATTGGAAAGGAGGAAATAAAACTGTCATTATTTGCAGATGAGATGATAGTGTACACAGAAAACCCTATAAACTGTACCAAAAGACTACTTGGCCTAATAGGCAAACTTAGCAAAATAGCTGGATATAATGTCAACATTTAGAAATCAAAGGCATTTTTGTATGCCAACAATGAAACATCAGAGAGAGAAGCTAGAAAATAAATCCCATTTACTATAGCAATAAGAAAAATAAAGTACTTAGGAATAAACTTAATCAAGGAGATAAAAGACCTATACTCAGAAAACTACAGAAAACTGAAGAAAGAAATTAAGGAAGATACAAATAAATGGAAGTATACAACATGTTAATGAATGGGAAGAATTAACATCATTAAAATGTTCATACTACCCAAAGCAATTTATAGATTCAATAAAATCCCTATTAAAATATTAATGACATATTTCATAGATCTAGGAAAAAACACTTCAAAAAATTTTATGGAGCCAAAAATGACCATGACTAGCCACAGCAATCTTGAGAAAGGAGAACAAAGTGGGAGGAATCACAATACCAGATATCAAACTACACTATAAGGCCACTGTAACCAAAACAGTCTGGTATCAGCATAAGAATAGACATATAGAGAGCTCAGAAATAAACCCAGGACTCTATGGCCAATTAATATTCAACAAAGGGGGAAGGAATGTAAAATGGAGTGAAAATAGCTTCTAAAACAAGTGGTTTTAGGAGAAATAAACAGGAACATGCAAAAAAAGAAAGCTACACCACCAACTTACACCATATATACCAGAATAAAGTTAAGATGGATAAAGAACTTAAATATAAGCTGTGCCACCATAAAAGTCCTAGAGGAAAACATAAGCAGAAAAATTGCAGATAAACCACACAGCAATATTTTTGCTGATACTTCTCCAAGGACAAGGGAAATAAAAGAACAAATAAATAAATGAGACAACATCAGCTGAAAAGTTTCTGCTCAGCTAAAGAAAACATCAGCAAAATGAAAAGGGAATCAACTGTATGGGAAAACATATTTGCCAATGATACCTCAGATAAGGATTTAATCTCCAAAACACATAAAGAACTTATACAACTCAACACCAAGGAGACAGATAACCCAATTAAAAAATGGGCAAAGGACCTGAACAAATATTTCTCTGAGGACATACAGAGGGCCCATAGGCATATGAAAGAGTGCTCAATATCATTAGCCATCAGAGAGATGCAAATTAAAACCACAATGAGATACCACCACACACTTGTCAGAATGGCCATAATCAATAAAACAATGGACAACAAGTGCTGGTGAGGATGTGGAGAAAAGGGAACCCTGGTGCACTGTTGGTGGGAATGCAGACTGGTGCAGCCACTATGGAAAACAATATAGAATTTCCTCAAAAACCTAAAAATAGAACTACCTTTTGACCCAGCAATTCCACTGTTAGGATTATACAGGAAGAACCCTGAAACACCATTCATAAGAACCTATGCACCCATATATTCATAGCAGTGCTATTTACAATAGCCAAGAGTGGAAACAGCCTAAGTGCTCAACAGTGGATATATGGATCAAAAACTTTGGTATATTTTCACAATGGAGTACTACACAGCAGAAAGAGAGAAGGAACTCCCACATTCTGCAACAACATGGATGGAACTGGAGAGTATTATGCTTAGTGAAATAAGCCAGTCAGTGAAAAACAAATACAATATGATCTCACCCAATACAGGAGACTAATGAACAAAACAAACAAGCAAGCGACAAAATAGAACCAGGGGCATGGAAACAAGGAACAGACTTTCAGTGTGCAAAGGGGATGGGGAAGGGGGAGAAAGAGGCAAAGAAGTGAAACAATTTAGTCAACGAAGTAGTATAAATAACCCCTGGTCATGGACATGTGAGGATTGCCTGTGGGAGAAGGGATAGGGAGGGTGGGGCAGGGGAGAGCAACGAAAGGAAAAATGGGAAAATGTAATACAACAACAATAAATTAATCTCTAAAAAACTGATGAATTTTTGTGTACCATTTTAATATTGAAGAAGGAAGAAAATAAGCAACATTGTTTGGCGTATGATGCTTTTTTATATCAAAAAAGGTAAAGACACAACTAAAACACAGGAAAAAAATGTGTGTAGTGTATGGAGAAGGTGCTGTGACTGATCGAATGTGTCGAAGATGGTTTGCAAGATTTTGTACAGGACATTTCTTGCTAGATGATGCTTCACAGTCAGGCAGACCAGTTGAAGTTGATAGCAATCAAATCAAGACATTAATTAAGAATAATCAATATTATACCACCTGGGAGAAGCCAATATATACTAAAAACATTAAAATCAATAAAGATATTGGTGAAAATGAAGATTTTATTTCCCAGGAAAAAACCTAAACAACTGTTTTGGCTAAGTCAATATTTTAAAAGTACTTATGAAAATAAAAATAAAACTTTATTATAGTATAGTATAAATTCTAAAGCAATTCAGAATCAAGTAAAGAACAAGGTCCTTCCAGGAAGGAAAGCCCTGACAGAGGGTGCCTGCCATTCTAGTCCTTTCCCTGTGTGTGCATGTTGTGCTGGCAGGTGCATGTGTATGTGCTTACATTTTCATGCTCATGCATTCATGTGTAAGTGCTTGTTTGTGTTTGTACACGTGTGTGCATAGGCACTTACGAGTGTGGGGCAGGGAGCTTTGCCAGGTGTGTGCCCTACAGAACTTTATTTCCCTAGGGATGGACACTGCCAGCCTGCCCTCTTCTGCCTTGACATTATCTTGTCTCCATTTCAGAACTTTTGGAGCCTCTGCTGCGGAACAAAGCCATTTCCAATTTCTCACTCCCATTGTGCTAAAGAGAATGTGTGACCATAAATCTTTATTTATTTAAGACACGTCTCTAGAAGTGGAAATTCTCAGTCTAATATAAACAGGAGTCAAAGGTATCGGGAAATTTTCCCTACATCCATGGTCATCCTATCCAATAAGAGCCTTGTTGGGAAAGCAGGGATGCTGACACCTGGGAAGGGAGAGAGGAGGAGGGGCTGGAAGTAGAGGAGAAGGTAAAACCAACATGCAAAAAGAAAAAATATGAGAATGTCCACTACAGAATAAGAGAAACACAAACACCTTCTGCCATTGGATCCCAAGAGTATCCCCTGCCAGGGTCCCTAACCCAAGGTCTCCTCAGACAAGAGCACTGGCTTCACTTCCACACAAGAGCAGTGACCTCACTGACTAACCAGAGAGTCCAACAGAACTTGCAGTCCTGGTAACCAGACAGCCAGATTCTAAAACCACCCCCACCGAGCTGGCTCATTTGGCCAGACACCTCCACCCAACAGGATGTTTTCCTGTTGTCTGCTGGTGTCCCATGGCCATGGTCCCAAGAGGCAGCAGGGATAGTATATTTTGTCAAGGCCACTACTGGGTAGGGACTCAGCCCAGACCCTGGTGGCCCTTTTCACAGCAAGACCGGGAAGTAACACAGGGAGGCCCAGGGCAGATTTGTTCAGACCAGGCCACCCCCCGATCCCACCTGAGCAGCCCTGTGTCCCATCAGCACATGTGTGTGTATGTGCATGTATGGAAGGGCATTCACATGGGGAAAGCCTGCCCTGAGCAGGAACAGGCTGGGGAGTGGTCAGAAGCCTGGTGGTCAGGTCACATTCACACCCTACCTCAAGGTTGGCTGCGCTGACATGGGAGAGTGTGAGGCGCCCTCCACACCAGATTTATCCCGAGTGCTGGAGGGGACCTCATGGCCCCTGGGGGAGGTCTGTGCAGACCCTTGCTGGGCCTGATTCAGAAGCAGCAGGTCCAGTGGGCAGAAGCAGTATCGGCTAGGGCTGGGCACAGTCCGAGGCCTCCAGATGGCTGCGGTCCCTACCACTGCAAAACTCGGCCCCAGAAAGAGAGAAGCAAGAGCTGCTTGACAGACACCTCAGCCTCGTCTCCGCCAGGGAGGCTTAGGTGTGCCCATCCTGCAGGACAACAGCGGAATCTAAGTGTCTGTGACCACCTGGGGGTCTGGGGAACCAGTGCCCCTGCGTGGCTGAACAAGTCCTCCCCCAAAGCCACCAGGCTTCCCAAACAGCTCATAATGTCCAACTTCAACATGGAGCACCAAGCCCACGTTAAATGACCTTGACCATGTGACCTGGAGCCCATGGAGGCAGAGCCCATGTGTCAGGTCCTAGAGATTCTAGACCAGCAGGTTCTGATAGTGGGGGAGGCCTCTGGTCTGGTGACAAACATGGACTTCTGCGGAGCCTTGAAGAAATCTGGCAAGCTTTATTGCAGGCAGCAGACTAATGACAACTTTGCCTGGCAGCTAGTATAGGCGTCCTCATGTACAATTGCCCAACTCCTATTACAGCTGCACTTAGGTAACGACCACTGAAAGTCTGGGCATCACTGCACCCCACTCTCTGGCTGGGTGCTGAGGGTGTCAGAGGGCACACGCTTAGTTTTCCCACTTCATACAGCAGCAGCCTAGTTTACAGCAGGGGCACCTTATATACACAATGGAACAAAGGAGGCTCTATACACACTAAAACAAAGAGGCAGTACACCCAAAGATGACACCTGTCTGCCCAGGGTTGCTATGTTTATTATTCTTGGGGCTCACTGTTCCTGGGAACAAGATTACCTTCAAGGTTATGTCCCCAGCTGACCCAGAGGGCAGGTCCAGCCATGCACAGAGATTCCTTGGGCCTGACACATAGGGAGATGGCTAGGGAGGCGAGGGAGTGGCAAGGGGGGGAGATGCATGTGAGTTTATGAGGAGGGGTCAGAGGTAAACACACAGAGGGCATCGCAGAGGCGGCTAGAAGGAAAGACCAGCCTCAGACCAACCATTTGCCAAACTACCCGCTGGTAGGATGTCCTAGGGTGGTCCCGGGCTGCAGCTGCTCTGTCTGAGGGGGATGTCACATGGAAATGCAGGCACATGGGTGACCTTCTTGCCTCTCGAATCTCTGGCACCAAACAGGAGGCAGAGCTGGATCCTGTTCCACCACCCGTCATCCTGAGGAGCTTGACGCAGGGGCAACCCAGCAGGCCACCCCAGACCTGGAAAGGTATCTACCTCCAGCAGCCATGCCACCTCCAAAAACTGCTCCAGCTGCAGCTCCAGAACCAGGTTGGCCTAGGCAGCATCTCCTCACCTGCCTGAGGCCCCCTACCCATGCCTGAGGAGCTCTGCCTCCAACCTGCCCTGACTCCTGCCACACAGGGTGCGATGCCTCAGGAAGACGCATCAGCGCCAGCTCTAGGGCCGCTCATTGAAACTCCTCTTTCTCGCCCATCCCAAGAGTTTGTTTTACCCTCACTCTTTAACCTTGTCCTTCTACTATCTGTCATTTTTAAGTTTTACCTCTCTCCATCTTGTGATGGAAATTCATTATTTTACATTTTTAATTTTATTAGTTGGGGTGTTTGGGATATTTTTCCTATATTCTTTTTTCCTATTCTTATCCTTTGCTTTTCCACAGTGTGATTCATATTAATTAATACAAGCATTGTTTACATTTTAATCTGTGCCATTCCTGACCCAGGCCTGCATTCACAATGCTGTGCAGGCATCACCACTGTCTAGCAGCAGATTGTTCCATCCCCCAAGAGGAAGCCCTGTGCCAGAAGTACCCACTCCCCACTCCACCTGCCTCTGGTCACCCGTGATGTGCTTTCTGTCTCTGCCCCTTTGCCTATCCTGGATGTTTCCTATAAATGAAACCTTACAACAGGTACCTTTCTATCTCTGGTCACATGTTTTCATTTGTTTTTATCTGAAATAGCACTTCAGTCATTTTAAAGGAAAATCCCAGATGGATTAGCAATGAGATGTAAAAACTTGAAGCCATTTTAGTAAGTGTGTGCATACTCTCCGGGTAGAGTCCTCTGTGCTAAGTGTGACCCCAGGGCCAGATGACAGTCAGACAACAGCTGGTTCTTGATGTGCCCAAAACAAAATGAGAAAAATGCAGAAATCTGGAAAGCCAAACCACAAGCTGGAAATCATTCCTCATAATCCAAGGCCAGAGAAAGGCTTAATAACCCTGTGGTGCAGAAAACTCTCCAAAATTGGTATTCTTCAAGTGGACACAGGACAAGCACATGCACTTCCAATTAGAGGCCTCTACATGCAGAGATAGCCAGTGTCACCAACATGGACATATGCACTGTCAACAAAGGACAAAGAGCACAGTCACCATCAGACTGGCAGGCTTCTTCTGTGGTGGTGACCAGCCCTGGGGACAAAGTGAGGAAGCAGAGGCCCCAGCACAGCCCCTGCAGAGAAGGGGAAAGGCCCTCCTCTGGGAGAAGTGTTCAAGACCTACCAAAGCCCCACAGGTGCTCACCTCACTTGGCAGTGCTCATCGTAGGAGGTCATCCTACAGAAATTCTTGCACAATTGTTCAAAGACATATTTTCAAAAATATCCATTTCATTACTTGGCTGATGAAATAGCCAGGAACTGGAAAAAACACTAATGTCCATGGAAAGGGGATAGGATCCATCCATCCTGATCCACATGGATGAGGGAAGCTGAGCAGCTGCTAATGTGGGTTCAGTGTGGACATGTCAAACAGCTATCTGCATCCAGGATCTTGCTTGTTCAGCCACGTACATGTGATTTCAACAGGCAGACATAAATCTGTGAAAATTAGTGTAGGTGTGACAGAGACAAACAAATGAAAGAGACAGAGCCTGAGAGATACCAACCCAGGCATTCATGATGATCACCTATGGGACGGGCCTTGTAAATCTCTTATCGTTATAATGCATGTATGACATTTTTTAAAAGATTTTATATTTATTACTTTTTTTAGAGAGAGGGGAAGGAAGAGAGGCAGAGAGGGAGAGAGAGATCAGTGTATGGTAGCCTTTCACCTGCCTCCAGCTACAGACCTGGCTGGAGACCTGGCTTGCAACCTGATTATGTGCCCTGGCTGGGGAATCAAACCAGCAACCTTTGGGTTCACAGGCCAGCATCTTATCCACTGAGCCACCAGCCAGGGCTGCATGTATGACTTTTTAAAAAATAATTTATTATTGTCGTATTACATTTTTCCCCCATTGCTCTTCCCTGCCTCACCCTCCCCATCTCCTCTCCCGCAGTCATTTCCTACAAGTGTGGGTCACTTATACTAGTTCCTTGACTAAATGCTTCCCTTTCTTTCTCCCCTTCTCCCCCTCCTCCAAGTTCTCTGGTTACTATCAGTTTGCTCCTTTATTTCATGCCTCTGGTTCTATTTTGCTAGCTTGTTTGTTTTGTTCAGTAGTGTCCCATGTTAGGTGAGATCATAAAGTATTTGAGTATTTGTCTTTTGTTGCCTAGCTTATTTTACTAAGCATAATACTCTCCAGTCCATCCATGGTACTGAAAAAGGTAGGAGTTCTTTCTTTCTTTCTACTGTGTAATATTCCATTGTGTAAATGTACCAGAGTCTTATTCATCCATTCATCCACTGATGGTCACTTAGGCTGTTTCCAGGACTTGGCTATTGTTAATAGTGCTGCTATGAACATAGGGGTTCTTCTGAACTGGTGTTTCAGGACTCTTCAGGTCCAATCCTAGTAGTGGAACCACTGGATCAAAAGGCAGTTCTATTTTTAGTTTTTTGAGGAAATTCCATACAGTTTTCCATAGTGGCTGCACAAATCTGTATTCCCACCAACAATGCATGAGGGTTCCCTTTTCTCCACATCCTCTCTAACACTTGTTGTTTGTTGATTTGCTAATGCTGACCATTGTAACAGGTCATTGTGGTTTTATTTTTCACCTTAGACAAGGGTCTGATCTCCAAAATATATAAAGAACTAATGTAACTCAACACCAGGGAGACAGACAGCCCAATTAAAAAATGGGCAAAGGACCTGAACAGACAACTCAATGAGGAAGATATACAAAGGGCCCAAAGGCATATGACAGAACGCTCAACATCACTAGTCATCAGAGAGATGCAAATTAAAGTGAGGTAGGGATTGACTATGGGAGATGGAGGGTGTGGCAGGGGAGAGCAATGGGGGACAAAGTGAAACAATTGTAACATAATGATAAGTTAATAAAAATATTTTTCAATTAAAAAATAAAACCACAATGAGATACCACCTCATACCTGCATTATGACTTGGATCATTCTAAAAATATTAGTCATATGCTCAATGTTATCCATTTGTCACTCATCTATGGTATAAGTCCATTAGTTAGTTTTTATTTTTAAAGGATTTAGGACAAGAAAAATAAAGGTTTGTTATTATACAATAATGAATTCTAAAGCCATTCACAGTCAAGTCAAGAACTAAGTTCTTCCCCAAGGGGAGAACCCTGACAGGGAATGTTGGCCATTCCAGTCCTTTCCCTGTATGTGCATGTTGTGTCTGCATGTGCACACATGTGCACCTATGTTCCTAAGCTCACAGTGCACATGTGGGTACCTATGTGTATTCACATGTGTGCATGTGCACATGCTCATGGGTGTGAAGTAGAGAGAAGTCCCAGGTGTATGCATTTCTAGGATCTCATTTCCTTAAGGCTGGACACTGCTAGACCACCCTCTTCCTCCTTGGCACTTTCTGTGTCACTATGTCAGGACTTTTGTAGCCCCTACTATGGAACATGAGCCATTTCTGAACTTTCACTCCCATCATCATGCTGAAGGGAACATCTGCATCCATAAATCTTTATTTATTTGGGACAGGTCTCTAGCAGTGAAGATTCTCTATCTAATTTAAGCATTATTTTAAGGCACTCTGTGTAGCCCTGGCAAGTATGGCTCACTTGGTTGGAACATCAACTAATAAACTGAAAGTATTTTGCTAAGTGAAATAAGCCAGTCAGAGAAAGGCAAATAACATATCATTTCATTTATGTGTGGGATCTAATGAACAAAATAAATAAACAAAGTAGGATTAGAGAACAGACTGTCAGCAGTCAGGAGGGAGGGTATGGAGGGCTAGATGAAAAACATTTGAGGGACCAAGCAAAAAAAATATCCTAGCATACACAGCAGTACAGTGATAATGTGAGGGAAAGGGGGATGGGGAGAAGTGGAAAGGTTAAAGGTGGGATAAATGGTGATAGAAGAGGGCTTGACTTTGAGTGGTGAACACACAATATTATACACAGATAATGAATAGGTATGATAGAATTGTACACTTGAAACCTATATAATTTTATTGACCAATGACATCACAACACATTCAATATTAATTTTTTAATGAAAGTAAAATAGACCTTTATGATATGGTTTTAATATTTTGAACTTTGGTCTTCTACCATTATATTTATAAGATTCAGGTGTTGCTCCTTTGTTTGTAAATGAAATGACCAGCTCTGAAAGGGGATATTTAGAAAAAGCCTATCCTTGTTAATTGAACTTTCACATGTCTCTGATTCAATTACAAGTTAATGCACTAATTCTCAATGCATAAGAGTGAGAAATACAATTTGGAATGAAGAAATATACTCATCAGACTTTGTGGATACACTAAATAATATCTGTTTCTGTGGTATTTTAAATATGATATTAGAAAGCAGGAACATCTTCCTTACATTTGAGTTCATAAGGTGTTTGAGGGCTCCTTTCAAAAGGGACATCATCTTAGATAGATGCCTCCCCTCCCTGTCTTCACACTGTGCTATACTAAACAGTACCATCACCTGGGGGGGACCACCTGGTTTGTGTATTCACATGTAATCCCATTTTACTGGCAATGGTGCATAGGTTAATTTCTTCATAAGCTCCAGGGATGCAAATGTTGGAAATAGAATTTTAAAGAGAAAGGTTTAAAATATGTTTTGGTTGCATCTTCTTGCAGAGCTGTCCCTTCTCTCTTTGCTTACTGGCTCCATACTAAAACTGAAAACAGAAAACTGCCAAAGCTGTAAGCCTAGAAAGTTATCTAGCCCCTACTAATTATCCAAGTCTAAAAAAAATATTTTATAGCCCTGGCTGGTGGCACAGTAGAAAAGGTGCCGGCCTGCAAACCCAAAGGTCACTGGTTCAATTCCAGCCAGGGCACATAATCAGGTTGCAAGCCAGGTTTCCAGCCAGATCTATAGCTGGAGGCAGGTGAAAGGCAACCATACATTGATGTCTCTATCCCTCTCTGCCTCTCTCCTTTCCCCTCTCTCTGAAAATAATAAATAATATATTTTAAAAATAAAAAATAAATTAAAAAATATTTCTTTAATGGAAAGAATCTTAAAATATCAGAGTTACTTTTTGCAGCAGAGACTGCCAACTGTCCATCAAAATCCTTTCTTCTCTTTCAGTACACAGCTAGACTGTATTTTTTAATATCACTTTCTGTTAGATATGAATATGCACCTAAGATTTCTCTAAGAGATTATAAGAAATGATATTAGGATTGACCCCCCCAAAATTTCTTATGTTTGATTCTCCATTTGCTTCCCCTTTCATGGGGCTGCAATATTTATCTCCAGGTGGTTAACCAACCATCCTAATGTCAGAACTTTTCCAGCTTTATCACTGAGATTCTTACTTCTCAGGAAATGCTTTATCAAGTTCTTGGCAAACCAAGATGTTTGGTCACCCTACCTCAGGGTGACCTTGGAAACTATGTTTTGAAGATGGAAGAGTCACCATCAATCCAGGCCCCCGAATGACCACATGGAGGACAACAACCCCACTAATAACCTACATATTAGGACTGTTACTTGAACAGAAAAAAAAAAAAGAAATAAACTTTCATTTTATTGTGCCATTATATGTTTTGATCTTTTTATTTTACAGAATGTAGTCTAACTTGATAATCTCTAAAAGGAGAAAGCAAAGCTATGTCTAAGTAAAATCACACAAAATAAATTGTAGGGGAAATAAAACAACAAAGACAAAATAACTAAAGGAAAGAAGGAAACAAGAGAGAAAGAAATGGAGAGAGAGAGGGAAGGAAGAAGGAAGGAAGGAAAAAGAGAGGGAGGAAGAAGGAAGGATTCCAGCATCAGGAAAATAAAAACTCATGAGTTCTGGCTGTAAAAACCAGTTGGGGTTGGGGAGAAAGCACCAGTGGAAGAAACTGCCAGTCTCTCAGGAGAGTCCATTTAAAGAGTCAGCACTGTTAGCACTGTTCTAGAAGGTATCAAATCCACCCTCTCTGGGAAACACCACCAGGGCAATAGCTAGAGGGACTCCAGTCATAAATGGAAAGTGGATGAAGTGACTGGAAATGGGGAGAGTGCTGAGCAAGCCTCCAGACAGACAGACAGACAGACAGAGGCAATGTTCCTTCTCCAACCCCTCTGCCAGAAAGAGCCACAAAGCAATGAAGTGGTTTCCCTGCACCGGTGGCTGCTTACATCTCCACCTCATATAACCTAACACATGCACCAAGACAGGGAGTCAAAGTAGCTCTACCTAATACATAGAAACAAACACAGGGATGCTACCAAATTGGGGAGACAAAGAAATATGGCTCAAATGAAAGGTGAGAACAGAACAAAACCTCAGAAAAAGAACTAAATGAAATGGAGATAGCCAACCTATCATATGCAGAGTTCAAAACACTGGTGATAAGGATGCTCAGAGAACTCATTCAGTACAGCAAAAGCATAATAGAGGAAATTAAGTCTATGCTAAGTGAAATAAAGAAAAATTAACATGAAACCAATAGTGAAAGGAAGGAAGCCGGGATTCAAATCCATGATTTGGAATACAAGGAAGAAATAAACAGTCACCAAGAACAGAATGAAGAAACAAGAATTTTTTAAATAAGAAGAGAATAAGAAGACTCTGGGATATCTTTAAAAGTCCCAATATCCAAAACAGGGATGCTAGAAGGAGAAGAGGAAGAACAAGAAATTGAAAACTTATGTGAAAAAATAATGAAAGAAAACTTCCCTAATTTGGTGGAGGAAATAGACATACAAGTCCAGGAAGCACAGAGTCCTAAACAAGTTGGATCCAAAAAAAAACCACACCAAGACACATCATAATTAAAATGCCAAGAATTGAGATAAAGAGAGAATCTTAAAAGCAACATGAGAAAAGCAGAAAATTACCTACAAGTTCCCATAAGACTATCAGCTAATTTCTCAAAAGATATTTTGCAGGCAAGGAGAGACTAGAAAAAAGCATTCAAAGGGATGAAAATTAAGGACCTACAATTAAGATTACTCTATTCAGCAATGCTATCATTTAGAATGCAAGGGCAGATAAAGTGCTTCCCAGACAAGGTAAAGCTAAAGGAGTTCAACATGAAATGTTAAAGGGACTTGAAGAAAATGAAGAAAATCAAAGCTATGAACATTTAAAATGATCACAAACAACTATTAACAACTAAATATAAATAATAAAAACAAAACAAACTAATCAGTCACCTAGAACAGGAACAGAATCATATATACGGGGATCATTTGGAGGGTTATCAGTGGGGAAGAGAAAGGTGGAAAATTGGGGAAAAGGTACAGGGATTAAGAAACATAATTGGCAAGTACAAAATAGACAGGGGGATGTTAAGAACTGTATAGGAAATGGAGAAGCCAAAGAACTTATATGCACCACCCATGGACATGTACCAAGGGGGGGGGGGGGGGAGTGGATTGCTGGAGGGAAGGGTATACCAGACAGAAGGCAGCAAAGGGGGAAAAAGTGGAACAACTGTAATAGCATAATCAATAAAATATATGTAAAAACTGATTTACATGTATTCAAATGATGCTTTTCATGAGAAAAAGCACATAACAAGAACTGACGCCAGACTCTCAGTGCTGAGTCAAGACCTGCTCCCATAGCTGTTTGCACACACACTTGAGAGAAGGCCATGGCCAAAAGCTAGAGCTATGTGTCTCTTCACAGGGTGTTAATAATCAGCCAAGTTTGTAGACAAAAGTACCATGATTCTGTTTCTTGAAGTCAAAAGTTGCAAACTGACAGCCTATAAGAATGTGCCATTTACCTGGACAGTATTTTTGAAACATGTAACTTTGAAAACCTTTATCTAGGTAGGCATTTTACTTTTAAGCCACAGCATACTGCCCCCTAAACACACACACATGCACACACACACACACACACCTTTCCCACTAGATAACTTTGTCTACCATGCGCTTTAAAGTAAGAATTTTCATACCCTTTATTTGGCAACAGAACCATTTTTTCAATGAAATCTTTCTCACTGTATATCCAACGAAGTTCCACAACTTTTTGGTGCTTGTGCAAAAGATCCATATCTTGGCATTCTAAAGCTCCCCAAGATTTAGTCTAAAGTTACTGTAGCTTTGTTAAATAACCTACCCTGTAGACAAATAGGGTTATTTCTTATTCTCTAAACATATCCAGCTTTATACCACCAGCTTCATACCTTTTCTCCAGGATGCTCTTTTGGATATTCTGGGCACTCTTACTTGCTGTTATCCTGCCATACCTAATTGCCATCTCCTCCCTGAAACACCCCTGTCTCTCCAGCTATAAACACACTTTGTTTTTCCTCCATTGCTCTACAGCAACTTTCATGGAACTTGCACAGTCTACTGAGTATCATGATTAATTGCGAAAGTTGTGCCATCTTATCTTCTTTGCAAGATAGAAAGCACATTGAAGGGCAGTGGTAGAGATGGACAGCTATCCATTAAAATCTAGTCTTCAATGCCCTGAAGAAATCAAAATCTAGGTATGTGTGGATACAGCTTTTTTTGTTGTTGTTGCAGTTATGTAAATCTATGTTACCATGTTTTTTCTAACAAATAGCGAGTTAAGGTGATGTCTCCAACTTCTAGACCTGATTAAATAACCTAAAAATGTGCTTTCACATGGTTTCTCCCTGTGCCATGACCTGGATCCTGGATATTCCTGGCCCTAAGCTGAAACCATTTGACAGGGGATAATATTCTCAACAAAGTCAAAAGGAGATGATGGGAACTGCCTGAATGACTGAACACAGCTTCTTTGCCAACCTCAATCACTCATCACAGATTTGTTTGTAGGAAAGAAATAAGCATCTGTTTTCTTTCTGCCAGAGTCTTTGGAGGCTTTCATGTTATACAGCAGCTTAGTCTTGACAATAGCACAGGCAAACCCTGTCCTATGTTTCTGTGAATTTCCCCCACATCTACTGTATAAAGTTCTCAAATGTACCTTTTGAATTGAACTACCATCAGTTATTTTACATTAAATCTAATGATATTAATTATAAAGATATATATGCAAGTGCTATTTCTTATCATTTTAACTGATATTATTCATCAATATAAAAGTCTTACATTTGTCAATTGATGATTTTGTTTTGATGTATATTCCTCAGTTCCTGAGAATGAACAAGTGATCTGATTCATGAGTTAATATCACACAAAGAAACTTGGATAAAGATACTATCATATATAATGCTTTCTGGTTTCTTTTCATGTCCATAATTATCTCTATGCCCTGTGTAAGGTGCCTCAGTCAGACTGGTTTTGGGCTCACATTATTGTTTCACTTCCACAAAAGCCAGAAAACATTTGACTAAATGGAATGTAGCCCAGGAGTTACTCTCAGTCTAATCGGCTATCAGAGCAAACACTACCCTTTTTACACATGAGGTCTATCCCAAAAGTACTGGCAGTGCAAACTGTTTTAATTATGTTGACATTGGCTTGATACTTTTGAGACAGACCTCGTATAAATTATGACAATGATAATCAAGGATATCAGAAAAAATAATGAGAATTGAAAGGAAGCTAAAACCACTGTCAAGAAGTCTGAAGTGAGCCCTGGCCAGATTGAGTGAGTCAGTAGGCTAAAGCAAAGCACGGTTCCATACACCAAAAGATTCAATCCCTGCCCAGGGCACATACCTCGGTTGTGGGTTTGATTCCAAGTATGGGTTCATGAAGGAGGCAATCAGTCCATGTTTCTCACATAAATTTCTCTCTCTCCCTTCTTTCTCTATAAAATCAATAAACATATCATCAGATGAAGATCACCAAAAAAGTGAGAAAAATGTTGTAAATATTGCCCACAAAGAAAGGAATATTTAAATCTACTGACAGGGATACCCTGATAGCTGCCTTCAGTCTTCACTCCCCTGGCCTTCTGCACTGCATTCTCCTCATTTCCCTCCAATGTCACTGGTCAGACCTTCTCAGTTTATTTTGCTGGTTTCTTCTCTTCACCCAGATTCCCTCACACTGGATCTGCCAGGACCCCATTGTCGGTCCCTCCACTTTTCTAAATATACACAATCACTTGAATGTGTATGTGTGTATCATGATTCTTGGCTTTAAATCACCTATCTCCTGAAACCTCCCAAAATTTTAGCTCAGCCCAATCTTCTAGGCCCATTGTTCTGAAGACTTCTATATTCAATGGTCTGCTCAACCTCTCTACCTGGAGGTCTAAGGGTCATCCTGAACTTAACATGTCCCAGATGAACCTGTGATCTATCCCCATCCCATAACCCTCCTCCAGGTGTAGCCTTCCCCATATCAGTTGATGGCAATTTCATCCTTCTATTGTTATTGCTGTGACTTCACTTCATAGTACTTTTCCTCTCAGTTATGCATGCCTAGTTGTCTTCTTGCTATTCTTTGAATTTTACAAGCAATTCTCACATTTCCTAAGGCTTTGCTGTCACTGCTCTCTGGCAGAAAATATCCCCCAGATACCACACAGTCCATCCCTTATTTCCTTCCAGTTTTTGCTCAAATGTCACCTCTTCAAATGAGAACTCCCACAACTACCTTATTTTTAATTGTAACTCATAGCTTTCTCAGTTCAGTTACCTTGCTCTGATTTTTCAGTACCACTTACCATGTTCTAAAATAATATATGATTCACTTATGTATTATAGCCACTTTTGTATCTGTTTTCCACAATGAGAATTTAAGCTCCATAAAAACAAAAACTTTGTTTTGTTGACTAGGATGGCCCAAGTCTGTAAAATGTTTCCTGGCACATACACACACACACACACACTCACACTCACACATATATATAAATATAACATATATATAGTTATATTTGTTAAATTAATGAGCACATGTTTACTGAACATCTACTTTACGGCAGGCATTCTGCTAGACCTTGAAGATACAACCTGAACAGCAGATATGGGCCTTGCACTCCAGGAGTTTACAATGTGGTTGTGAGCTACAAAAAGGCCACTCCAATGAACTCAGATTGCCACATGTTACTTAGAGAAACAGGGGGAAAAAAAGGTACATAACCAACCTATGAAGTACAATGTAGGTACACACTACAGAGAGAGGTTTTCAGAGTGCCAGCCTTTCAGGAATGGCCTACAGAAGACCAAAATGATTCAGGAAGACACAGAGAGGACACACACAATGGCTCCTACTCCCCAAAATGAATATATTCTCCACTCTATAATATTGACCAAAGGTCCTGCAAAATGAAGATTGTGCATAAAAGCAGGCGCCCATGGAGTCCTGTCAGATGAAGAGAATTTAGCTCAGAGGAAGCATGGAGGATTTTCTCTTAATGTTTTCCATTTTGGGGAGAGGGGTATTCAGGACAGGAATGCACTATAGAGCAGTGAGGATCCACAGGTCTATCAGTGAAGATCTCTGTGTTGTTGAACCAGAGAGTTCTGACACAAGAGCTTGCAAGATGACCTAGGAAAGTGGAAGGCTGTACATGAAAGCTGGCACAGCCCATAAATCCTCCCACACATCCAGTCCCCCCACCAGCTAGGAGCAGAATCAGGGTTGCAGATGGGCTAATGGGTTTTGTAGACTAAGGGTCACCACACATCTATGTCTCCACTTTTACTGCTGAATGTGTATATAACGTAGCATATTTTTGTAAGTTGCAAGTCTTTATATAATTTTTGGAAGGACTGCTGCTTTCTTCTCTCAAGATATTCCCAGGAGATCTGTGAAAGAAGGCTCTGCTAACTGGCATGAAATTAATTACCTGGAGAAAGTTACCTAAACAAATGCATTGACTGAAGTGTAGTACGATCCCAAATGCAATATAGAGACATAGTCCTGATACAAAGAGTTTTAAAAAGTCCCAAGAGAGGCAGGAAAGTGTGCTGTTCCTTCTAAATTCCATATCATCAGAAAAGGGATTGCTACTGCAAGAGGCCACCCAAGGGACTGCCTTAATTATGATCAGCCTTGCTTCTTTTAAAACAATGTACTCAGGCTGTAAATAGTAATATTGAAAATAGCCCTGGCTGCATGGTTCAGTTGTTTGGAGCATCATTCCTTGCACCAAAAGGCTGTCTGTTAGACTCCTGGTCATGATATATACCTACGTTGTGGGTTGTGCTATTTGAGGCAACCCATCAGTGTTTCCCTCCCTCTTCTCTCCCTCTCTCTCTCTCTCTCTCTCTCTTTCTCTCTCTTGCTCACTCTTTTGCTCTCATTCTCCTTCTCCCTCCCCCTTCTCTAAAAATGAATAGAAATCTATCTTTGAGTGAGGATTTTAAAAATATATAAATATATAGAAAATATATCTTTATATTAAAAATCATGTATTACATGTAGGTTTTGCATTATTTCCCAAATTGCAAAATATAAACATATGAAAATGTACATGTTTGTATATTCATGTATGAGAATGTAAATATGTGTGTGCACATATATGTAAGTATGAGGGAGGCAGTGGAGGGAAGGCCGGAAATATATATCACAGGATACGAAAAGCAATCATCACTAGATATTAGGGATATGAGTTATTTTTGGTCTATTTTTATATATTTCACAATTTTCTACAACATGTATTACTTTTCTGATCATAAAACCACATATAACAAATAGATGAAAAGGAGAGGGTGGTTGCCAATGATACATGAGGAGATACAGAGGAAACGGCTGCAATAAATGAGTTGAGGTTTCCTGTGTTGCACATCAGATCCTAGCGTATTAAAGAAACATGCAGATGTGGTCACAGAACCAGTGTCAGCAATTTTAAGGTATAGTAGAAAGCAGATGTGGTTCCAGAAGATTGCAAATTTACAATGTTGTTCATATTTTCAAAAGAGGGGGAATGGTGAATTTAAGAGACTCAGTCCCAAGGCATATGACATCAACTCCTCCATAAATTCAGGAATAGATTATTAAACAGATGGCTTCTGAGAATTCTGCAAAGGAAGTAGCATGCTCCCTAGAAACACATCAAGCCAAACTAACCTTGTTTGTTTTTTGGGGTGGACTAAGATTTGTAGGAGAGGGGGCTGCTGTTTTGACAGAGCACCTGACGGACTTTACTGACATGTACTAACGCTAGAGCTTTCTGCACTGGTGGACAGGCAAACTAGGAATGACAAGAGCAGGCATACCCTCCAGGATGGAAGAGGCATTGGGGAAATTGACCACATGCCTGAGATGGGAGGAAAAGAGAGAAGCAAGTCATGGTACAGTTCTGGAGGACAGTCCTCTGGAGAAGCTCACAAGGCTGGCTTCTCATCACTCAAGTGTCACCTTGGCAGGAAGGGACCCCAGACCACCCAAATTGAAGAAGCCCCTCTGCTACTCTTCACCGGCCGTTCTGCCTATTTATTTTTCATTCAGAATACTTCTCCCTCTCTGAACTTACCCTATTGTTTGTTGTCACTTTTCACTAGAATGTTAAGTCCTGCAAGGATGGGGCCTATTTTGTTCAAAACTGAATGCCCAAGGCTTGGCACATAGTACAATTCAACAAGTATTTGTTCAGTGAATGCAATCTGCTCTGACCCTGCATTCGGTTTCCTAGAAATAACTGCTTTATTTCAAGGAGTTGTTGTTGCTTTCCCTGATTTGTGAGCACCAAGGCCTCCCAAACGGCCTTCCTGCCTCCAGCTCCACTTCACTTAATCCCTCCTCTTTACCAGCTGTTTGCTCTGATGAGAAGCAAAGATACTGGCAAAGTTCCAAACACTTAAATCCTTTCCCACCAATAATGACAACAACCAGGTCACAAGATGGGTAAGCCGTGGGGACACTCTAACAAACGTCAAGCTAATTACTACGAACAAGGTCTCTCACTTTGACCAACACAGTTACATGTGATTAGTGTAGCCCAGTGTAGGACAGTCTGTCACCATTTCAGAGCCAAACAATGACTCTCCTACACAGAGGAGAGCCAACTAGCAGGCTGCATGTGAAGCAAAGTGCCTTCCTTGGTCAACACTTTTCACAGAAGGTGGCAGAAATTTCCTCCACAGGCCATCCTGGCAGTGAAGGAAAAGAAGAAAGGTAACCCTATTAACAGAATTCTATTTCCTATTGAGTTAGGTTCTCTAGGGCTTAATCTCAGTCTTCAAAACAGGCCCATGACTTTAGTTTTAAGATTCTGTAGGCCAGAAAGAAAGAAACCTGACATAGTTATTGAAAACGAACACAAGCCTCTAGGCTTTAAATCACAGTTTTGCTGGTCATTATCTATGCTACTTTGGGCAAGATAGTTAATCTCAGCTCTGACCAGTGTAGCTCAGTTGGGTGGAGCCTTGTCCCATAACTAAAAGGGTATGCATTCAATTCCCAGTCAGAGCACATACCTAGACTATGGGTTTGACTCCCAGCGCAGGAGCATGTGATTCCCAGCCCAAGGGCATACAGTAGGCAGCCAGTTGATGTTTCTCCTTCACATCAATTGTTCTCTCTATTTCTTCCTCTCTCCAAAAAGCAATGAAAAAATGTCCTCACTTGAGGGTAAAAAAATATTTAGTTAATTTCTCTGTGTCTCAGTTCACCCAACTGTCAAACGGGGATAGGACAGTATCTATTTCACAGGCTTTCTGCAAAGATGACATCAGTTAATAAATGTAAAGTGATTAGAACCATGACTACATATTAAAAATTTTGTCATTGTTACAAATCCACAAATACTAATATTTCAGTACATCATCATAAGGGTCCTTAACAGGTATTGAGTATCTACATTTTTGTTCATTACCAAGTTCAACATTAAATTCTAACTTCCATATTAAAAGAAGAATGGTAAGAAAAAGTAAGAAAAGGGTAAGAAAGAGCCCTAGGAATCTAAAGTCCTAAATTCAAATTCCATTTCTACCTTTGGCACTTTGGTCATGGCATTAATGCTATCCAAAATACCACCTAACCATTTCCTAAATTTAAAAAAAAAAAAAAAAGATGGGTGTCATGACCAGTATGGCTCAGTTGGTTAGAGCATTATCCCATAAACCAAAAGGTCACAGGTTCAATTCCCAGTCAGGACACATGCATAAGTTGTGGGTTTGGTCCCTGGTTGGAGTGTGTGCAAGAGGCAACAAATCGATGTTTCTCTCTCACAGCCATGTTTCACTCCCTCTCTCTCTTCCTCCCTTTCCCTTTCTCTAAAAAATCTATAAGCATGGCCTCAGGTGAGGAGTTAAGAAAATAGGGTAATAATAATTGTTTAAATTTTCTCATGGGATTACTGTGGATCTAATAGAACATACACATGATGGCTAATTTTTTAAAAAATGCTATTTTGAGGCCTTGAAATGTTATCACTGGCACCAGCACCTATAAAAATAAACCAAACACCAACAAAGAAAAAACAGTTAGTTAAATGCTTAGAAGCTGACAAAATTCATTTGTCCTCCAGTCTCTGCTATTAACTCGCTATATGACCTTGAGAAATTTCTTTGGACTTCAGTTTCCTCAACTATAAAACTAAAGTGGAAAATCACTAATGTCCCTTCTGATTTTCCTCTCATGGGAAAACTGCAAAGCAGGACTTTTTTGAATATGGGTTCTGTATATGGCAAAGCATCATACAAAACACACTCATATTGTTAATTTAGTTAATAATATGTTGATATATGATTATAGATTTTCACTAATGAGAACACTTAAAATGCCCTCATCAAAATGTAGCTATTCAGTTACTACTAAGGCAGGAATAATTTAATTCAAAGCATTCTTTCATAGTAAAATTTTGTTTTTACAATGTTGTTGGATAGGTTTTGACAGTTCATTTGTCAAACAAAATAATCAGGAGTGGAATGTACGTATATAATGCCAAACTACTTCTGATGTGTAATTTATTATGCCTCAAATATTTTTGAGTGCATACAATTTTCTAGATCTTAAGGAAAAAAAAAACAAACATTGAATAACATAGGGAAGGTTCTGGTCTCAATAAACTTACATTCTAAATGAGTAAGACTGGCAGTAAATGAGAATACAGATAAATAAGCAAGATGCTTACAATTGGAGAAATTTGATAAATGGAAAGCTGTACTAAGGGGTCATTTCTGTGCCATTTGAGAGAAGATGATCAGAGAAGATATCTGAAAGATAACATTAAACTAAAATTTAAATGATAAGATCCTCTTTGTGAAGGAGTGAGGACAAGTGTATCAGGCAGAAAAAAAAATAGCAAGTGCTAAAAACCTAAGATATAAAAGACCTTGGAATTAAGCAATTGAAAGAAGACCTAGGAAACCAATGAAATATGGGTGTGGGGGTAAAGAACAGAGTTGGATGGAAAGGCCAGACTGGATAATGCAGAACTTTGTGAGCCACAGACAAAACTGAGATGTTGTTATTCTAAGAGTAAAGAAGAATGTAGACTGCATAGAGACATGCTATCCATCACCCTCTCATAGGCCGAATTCATCTAGTGTTCCTATTAGCACCCCTGGGGCTTTTTTGGAGGTTGGGGGAAGTTCATAATGGGCTTCAAACTCCATCCACGTTTTGTATGAACATGTACTGTCTTAGATTATTCTAAGATACAACACTTATCCAAGAAGTCAGGTCTAATTTGGGTGGCAGTTTTTGGATTTGAAAGACATTCAATCCATCCTTGGATGGCCTTATGACTAAATAATCTAAGAGGGTCCAAATGTCTTCTATAAATGCCCAGAGAAATAAACAACAGACACAAGTTTAACAAATAAATGTTGCAGAAAGGCAGATTTTAATTAAAAATAAGGAAAGGCTTTCTAAACATTAAGAGTTTTATCAAACTAGAATAGAGCAGGGGTCTATATTTTTTTTTTCCATGAAGTCTGAGATAGTATGTCTTTTCATCTTTGTAGCCCATACAATCACTGTTCTAACCAATAGTCAGGCAGTGTTGCACAGAAGTAGTCATAGACAACATTAACAAATGAGCATAGCTGTGTTCCAATAAAACTTTATTTACAAAAAGCTGGATTTGGCCACAGGCCACAGTTGGCCAAACTCTGGAACAGGCTGAGGAAGGCAAAATGGTGGCTCACAAATGTCATCAAGAGCCTAAACATGCTTCATTTGGCCCAAACTGAGTTTTAAAATTAAAAAGAAAAAAAATTAGAGAATTTTACTAAAAATTCAGATTCTGAGCTTTACTTGAGAAAGGAGATTAGTAACATAGGGCCCACATTCCTACGTGCCAACAAGTGTCAGTAGCTGTCTGAAGCTACTGACCACTGCCGGGCTCTCAGGTCACCACAGGCCTATCACCCCCTATCTTTGGGGTTTCACATCAGTTGTCACTTAGCATCATGCTCACCCAAGTTTTCCCCTTAGAGTAGGGAGTTAGTTCTCTGAACCTGCATCTATAGCAAATGTAGGAAAAGAAAAGATGGAAAAAGACACACTTCAAGGACAATGAGAGAAAGCATAGGCATATAGGTTTAATATGCATACAAAGGATGCTGTGTTGAAAAAAATCATTGTTTCTATTTTTCAATTTTGAATTTAAAATATTTACATGTGTACATCATGTTACATCCTTATGCCATAGTTCAGTAACTATAAAAATAGTTCAACGCATTTTCTGCTTTTGATTTTCTTATTCTGGGACTGCTTTCTTCACCTATTAAACAACCAAGTCCCACAGGTAGTTGAGTTTGTACCTCCAGAATAGGGCAACATAGGGGTAGTAAGTACCCCACCCTTAGAAGGTGGAAAGCTGATGAATGATTCAATTGGAAATATTTGTGTTGTGTATCCTACTTGCGGCTGCAGGCTATGTTTGATCATCTGAAATATCTGTGATTCTAGAATCTTGGCAGCCTGAATCCCAACCTTGGCAAGACAGCTCAATTAGTAATGCAGTTATTCTCCACATTTTACCAAATCATTGATTGGTCAACTAGAAGTCCATCCATTTCACAAATACAGACATAGGTATCAGTTTCATTAATAGAGTTCAAAATGGAAGAGATATGGATAATCTATTTAATCAAGGAAGAAGCCGAAACTAATGATTTAGGCACAGGACATGTGATGATTGCAAAACAAGCTGAGAGAATTCCACATGCAAGTCCTTCTCCTTTCTTCCTTTCTAACAATGACCAAGTTAACACGTGCTTCCCTCCCTATTTGACTTCCAGCCTCTAGAGTGAGTTTGCATCTCATTTGTTTGCTTAGCTACAGAGTTATTCAGTTTTACTCTTTACTCTTTCTTTTAAATTTGTGTTTAATTACCCCATTCTAATAGGGGATATCAAAAAAGGAAAAGAAAGGGCAAACACACTGACATACACAAACACACCCACACTGAAAGTGAAAAATTACTGATATTGATGGTGACCAAAAAGATTTATACCCAAACACAATAACTATGCAGAGACCTATTTTTCGGGGATACAATTAGTGGAAATAAATAAAAAATGAAAGTTGTTAGAAACTAAAAAAATTATGGGAGCTTGATATTGCTCTTAAATTCCCTGTCATTTTACATTATTTTTTATAATAAGCAAATAAAAGTATAAGACATGCATAAAACACATCATAAATCATATGAAAACAAATGAATAAAATCTACTTCTCATCATTTAAAAAAAACAAACTAAGACATTTTTGTCAGAAATATGAAGACTGGATGAAACTGCTAAAGCAGTTAAGAACTTTGGATACAGATGCTCTGTCACACAAGTCAGCAAGATTTGGTGCTCTAGTAAATGTTGGAGAATTTCAGCTCACCTTTTGCTTGCCTAAGGGTGCCACTTAAAATAACTAAATTGTAAGTAATTAATCTGAACATTCTTCAGATGACTTTCACAGCACTACAGAAATCTAATCCTTTGTCCTCCCCTGTCATAGCTTAAGTCTAAAGATTGCCTTTTTATTACCCATAAGTGCATGGATGGCCCCATCAGACACAACATAAATAATCACCTTGTACATTGCACTTCAGTTCAGGGCTCTTTGAGTCTTAGTGACTTAGAATCACAGAATTTTTACAACTTAAATGGAAGTAAAAATTATCTAGACCAATTTATTTAACAGGTAAGATAGGTTAAGGGAGTTATACAAGGTCATTAATTTACTTAGCACCAAAGTCAGGGAGTAGCCGTCTGTCTCTTTACACAATTTCTGATGGAGCTCAGATCTGACCACAAACCACAGCTACTACAATGCAGCACTGGTTTCTATAAAGCACAGAAGGATTTTGTTATTTTGCTTTCTCATAAACTTTAGATAAAATAGTATCATCATATTGACATTCTTCGCTAATTTTTCTTGTAACACATTAACTCCATGTAGCATTGTCAAATTCTTTGACATTTCCCAAATAGTTTGGGCATTTCTTGTAATAAAGACAAAATCATTGAACAGGGAGGGCCTTTGCCTATATTTAGGGAACACCTCACAGAATACAGAATGGCTACTTTAAATGACACAAATGATACATTCATTTCATTGCAGACACATTAGCCAAAGGGAAAAATTTAAATTAAGTCATCATACACACCTAGAAATTAATTTCTCATGCACAGCTATTTATTTGGAAATCCATCAGTCAACAGTCATCAGTGAATTTCTTGAGGTACCTATGTCATAATTTCCCAAATAAACCACCTTGGAGACCACAGAAACCTCTCTTTTTGCACAATGCGCTTCTTTGGCCCTCCAATCTCACCCCTACGGTCTTCCTTGTTATTTACCACATTTTACACGTGTATTTTATTTCATGCTTTTACTAATCCAAGTCTTCGCTGCCCCCTTTTCAGTAGTAACAAAAGAAGCTGTATCAAATCAATGAACTTAGAGCTGAAAAACGGAGGCCAGCCCTGGGTACCCTTTCGACCTACCCGACACGAGTTTGCTGAGTGTAACCTGAAGTCTTAAAACATCTTCTAGACCAGCCCGAATGTAGAAATAAGAACTGGTTTGTCTCCCAAGTCAACACTTTAAATGAAAAGATTGGTGCTGTTTACATTGGGGAAGAAAGGGTGACAGGTGCTAATCCTTGACTGAGGATTACTGGGAGAAAGAAAGCAGAGCAGAAGTTCAGTTTTCATTTTCAAATGATAGAATTAAAACAGAAAACAGAGGAAAGGGGGAGAAGGGGCACTGAGTGTCTAGCAGGGAGTGGACATGGCTAAACCGAAAGGCCTGTGTTCAGTTGACAGATTGGCAGCTGATATCTTGTGGAAAGGTAGAGACTCAGGGACCATGAGGCCAGTGCTTCTCTGAAAGTTGGCTGTCACCATCATAGCCCATTAAACTTTCCTTCCAGAAACATTTGGAGAAGTTTGCAGGGCAGCCTGGGACAGCAGGGTGTTCTTGATGTCTGTCAGTGCATGACAGATGAAATATTAAACCAAGTAACCAAGAAGTAGAAAGAAGAAAGGAAAAAGGAGGACCTGGGAATCCTGAAGTTAGTTCAGAGGAGTAGCTCGGGTTTCCTGCATGGGACACACATACTGCTGGACTGAAGCTTTCATGCTTCAGAATATCTGTCCCTTAAAGACTGCAACAGGTCACAACCCAGGCTATAGGCCTTTAGCCACAGCTGTCCACCCCCTCCTCCCAGAACCGAGGTTTCCACTTCCATAGGACAACACTGTTAAGGCTTCCTAGCCCTTATTGTTGGAAGGCACTGGGTATCTGAGTTGAAAGCAGTCAAGTTCGTGATGATATTTTTATCCCACATTGGGCATGGAAGTAACAGATAGAGTTTAACCCTAAGGGACACTGTGGATAGTACACACTGAGTATTTCCACGGGGGCCTGAGTGCACAGGCTAATGTGAAAAGGCTCCCAGGTCAGAAAGGGCCCCAGGCACTTCAAAATGACATAGCGTGTGTGTGTGTCAGGGGGGGACCAAATAATAAGCAAAGTTAATCATCTAGTAGTACAGTAGTGAAGAGGTGCAAGATAAATTTAAGCTGATTTCTAAAATATACAGATATACAATATTGCTACATTAACGCTTATGGGAGATTGGGGACTTAGATTCATATTCATATGTTCTCATATAACCTCACACACATGTTATTTTTTACTTAATTTATATCTCACCTCAGTATTGTCCTTTATTACATAGGATCTTCAATCTTATAGTGACTTTTAGCTTTCCCATTTCCATGATTTCTATAGATATTTTAAGAACCATCTTATTTTCTGATTCCACATAAGACAGGGGAATCACTTTAAAGATTGCACTTAATATGGGGCACATAAAGGTTATGAGATAAAACAATAAAACCCATCCATGGTTGCAGCTAGGAGTGAAGCTGGGACTCCTGCCTGACAGAATTCAGGATACGGCTGCCATTTTCACACTGAATGCCAGGATGACCCTTTTGATTGAATGGAAGTGGCAGACCCTCTTTATTGTAAGCAGAGCCTAATATCTGTCTTCTTTAGTCATGTGTGATTTTGTGTAGTTTTTAAAAATCCTATTACTAGACCAATCTTCAAATACTGTTGTTTTTTTTCTCAAGCACTGTTTTCCCACTACCCAATTTTAATCAGTCAATCTATAAACATTTACCAGGTTCAGAGTTGACAGTCAAAGAGCCCTAAGTGCAATTTCTAGCTTTGCTACTTGCCATGCCATCTCAGGGAAAATAATTTTCCCCCTAAATATCAGCTTCTTTTTATTGTAAAGTGAGGATTATATTTCCCTAATAGATATTGTGTAAGAATTAGCAATAAAGATTACAAGATACCTAAACAGTGCTCAACACATAGGAAACACTGAATCAACAGGAGTTATCATTATTTTATAATCTATAATTTTTACTATTTTGTAGTCACAAATTTTATATATTTATATGATACATATTTGTATAAATATATAAATAAATTGTATTTAAATATGACATCTCATTTTGTATTTTATAAATATTAAATTTATAGTATTTATAATAATTATTTCCTAGGTGCCAAGGAAATTTTAAAGATAAAAAAACAATCCCCTTCCTGTCAAAAAAAAAAGTCCAATATATGAAGAAATGTTGTTATATATGCTTTGTATCAAACATAATAGATTTTGAGAACTATTATTATCTTTCTTCACCCTTTCTTATGGGGGTGAAGAGGGAATCTTTAGTAGACTTACAACTTGGCTCTCAATCACGCAACAAGAGTGGGCATTACTCTATGGGGTATATTTGCTGTGATGAAGACATCAAAGATGTGGTTGACTCAGGTCTAAATGCCCATAAAGGTTTCTATAAGCCTGACATGATTAACATTGTAGACCTATGGGCTACTTCAGAAGGTACATTTACACAATGGAATGCTTACTATGCAACAGAAAGAAAGAAGGAACTTCTGCACTTTTCCACAGCATGGATGGAACCGGAGACCATTACGGTAAATGAAATAAGTCAGGCTGCAGAAGACAAACACCACAGGATCTCAACTATAAGTGGAACCTAATGAACAAGACAAACAAGCAGATTAAGAACCAGAGACATAGGAATAAGAAACAAACTGACAGTGACCAGCAGGGAGTAGAAGGGTTAACAGGGGAAAGATCTAGTCAAGGAACAAGTATAAAGGACCCATGGACATGGAAAACAGCATGGAGATTGACTGGCGGGGGGGGGGGGGGGGGCAGTAGAAAACAATGGGGAAAATTGGGACAACTATAATCGAACAACAGTACAATTTTTTTAATGAAAAAAAAAAGATTTAAGAAAAGGAATTTTTAAAACATGCAATAACTGACTACTTACTTGGTCATGGGCACTGATCTCTTTTCCCTTAGATTGTCTAATGAAAAGATGACAACAGCTAACACACAAACATAAAAAGAGGTAAAAGAAAACACGCTCACTGCCATATAAAAAAGTCAATCAGGAGGTAGAGCTTGATTCCTTTTTCCTTGAGTAAGGGCTAGACTTAGTGACTCACTTCTAACAAGAGTGTAAGAAGGAAAAACTTTTATACATGAGTGATGAAAACTAGCAGATACCATCTCAACCAAGTAATCAAGGTGAGTATGATCGGTAAGAAGTTATGTTGGTATCACCAGCCCCTAGATGTGATGCAGTGAGAAGGGCAGCAAGGCATTCACCTCTGTGTGCATCTTCCAGAAAATTTACAGCCCAGTCTCATCATGAGAAAACCATAGACAAACCCAATTAAAGTAAATTCTACAAAATACCTGGCAAATGTTCTTCAAGTCTCAAGGTCATGAAAGACAAAGGAAGACAGAGCAATGGTCACAGATTAGAGAAGATCACAAGATATTTTGACTAAATGCAATGTGGTATCCTGGATTAGATCTTGGAATGGATAAAAGGATATTAATGGAAAATTCATGAGAGCTGAATAAATGTATCCTCTGGATAATGGCATTACACCAACGTTAATTTCATGTGTAGGATGTTAACTTAAAAGGAAGCTAAGTAAAGGGATATATATTAGAACTCTGTATTCTCTTTGTAACTCTTCTGTAAACCTAATATTATTTCAAAATAAAAAGATTTTATAATAAAGCAATCAGTAAATCTAGAATTGATTAGAAGCTTGACATTAATTTTTAAGAGAATGAAGAAATGTCTATTTTTTTATAGAGTTGGACAAATAAATTAGTAATCTCTACAATACCCTCTCTGTACATGTGATTATATATAAATTATATGTAATGTATACTTAATTTGTTATATAACTTTGTATATATGTTATATGAATAATTACATAATTTATTTTTATATACTATATATTACATATACATAATTCTATATTATGTATATATACAGACCCACATATAAACAGAGCACCCCAATTTATGATGTTACAAAGAATATTTTAAACTCAAAAGGTAATTTTTCTGCCCTGGCTGGTAGCTCAGTGGATAGGCACCAGCCTGTGAACCCGAAGGTCACTAGTTCAATTCCCCAGATGGGGCACATAACCAGGTTGCAAGCCAGGTCTCCAGCCAAGTAGCTGGAGGCAGGTGAAAGGGAACCATACATTGATGCTTCTTTTCCTATTGTCCTTTCTCTCTTCCCTTCTTTCTGAAGATAATGAGTGAAATCTTAAAAAAAAAAAAAGTAATATCTCACAAAAATCTGTGTGGTTTAGAGCATGGCTAAAATGGGCTTAAAAAAAGACTGTGATCCTCAAATCCTTTGAAGGCCTCAAGGCCAAGGCACAGTGGCATAGGGGAAGGACTACAGGTTACAGCCAGGGTGGCCAACACAAGGCCCTCCACCTTGTCTTATCCAGCCTGACACCTTCAGCCCCGCACCTTATTTCTACCTGGCTTGCTTAGCTATTAAGGAGTAGTTACATTTACACAGCCCTAAATGTGTTCGGCCCTTTGAAGGCAACAGCGAGGCTGTGGCTCCTGTTGAAAATGAGTTTGATGCCCCTGGACTACAGGATCAGGCAGAGCTGCATTCAAGTCCCAATTTCGCTAATTATTGTATAACCTTGATTAAGTCATTTAGCCTTCTTGAATCTCTAGTTTCTTATCTATAAATGACAATGCATAAAATGCTCAGTTGCTGGCAGCTACAATAAAAGCTCCAAGGCTTCCTGAGTCCTTCAGGGTCCTACAGAGTATGATGGTATGGAGTAATGAGACACAATGGGTGATGGGCTGAAAGAGGAAAGGGGACTTTTAACTGGTAATAAAAGGCTAAGTGCCTAACTATGCATTAATACTATTCTGAACTATTGAAACTATCTTATGTAAATTCATATAAATTACTTTATCTTGTGTTGCAGTTAATTAGGACAGTATGACAAGTCATCCTAAACCTGTGACTAAAACAAAGACAACATTTATTTTGCCCTCAAGTCTGCAATTTGGGGCTCAGTGAGGGTGACTCATCTGTGATCCAACCTGAAATCTGGGGACTGGGATTATCACCAGGCTCAGTCATTCACATATTTAGGAATTGATTGTGGCAGCCAGGTACGACTTTAGTTGGAACAATCAGCCAGAATCTTAGAAGCGGCCACCCCATATATCCAGCGCTTCCTCACAACACGATTGCGGAATTTCTAGAACAGGCGCACTGAGAGAGCCAGGTGGAAGACTGTATCAGAAGTCATGCCCCATCACTTTTATATATTATATTCACCAAGACAGACACAAAGGCCAGTTCACACGATCTCAAGGGGAGGGAATACAGACTTCATCTTTTAATAAGGAAGTGTTAAGATTCTGAAGAGCATGTGAGACTGAAAATACTGCTAGGGCCATTCTGAAAGATAAAATCTGCCACATCTAGGCCCTGGCTGGTGGCACAGTGGCTAAGGTGCCAGCCTGCGAACCCAAGGGTCGCTGGTTCTATTCCCCAGCCAGGGCACATACCAAGTTGTAAGCCAGGTCTCCAGCCAGGTCCGTAGCTGGAGGCAGGTGAAAGACAACCATACATTGATGTTTCTCTCCCTCTCTGCCTCTCTCCCTACTCCTCTCTCTAAAAATAACAAATAAAATCTTTAAAAAAAAAAAAATCTGCCACAGCTGATGAATGGTCATTATTCAGGTAAGCTTAATTAAAACAATCAGAATCAGGGGCCAGTTAATTCACCTAGTCTAGAAACAAAAAGTGAAACACAGCCAAGTCTTACATGAGCCGGAGTGTCTTCAGTAACAGTTCACCTTCACCACATTTTAGGGACTCCATGCCTTCTTTACTTACCTCTATACACCTGCTACTACATTCTCCAGCTTCTGTCTGAAAACCACTTTTCTTATTTAACAGCTTATATAAGACCTAAAACTTTGCCCTCAGCCCTTCTGTTTAAATGACTGATAGAGAAATAGCAAACTAACATAGTAATCAGTCAGACTCTTTCCCTACCCGTCTCATATCCCTTAGCCCTGAAGACTTCTGTGCCTACCAGCTCAGGATCCAATGCCTGCACCTGTAACTCTTGACCCCAGTGTTATCTCTGGAGGCTTACACCTGTGAATGAACAGCTCCTACAGGTAGCCCTTAACCAACAGGCAATACCAATTAAAAGATAAATACCTTGGCTCCCTCACCCCACGGGGTGAGATAATTCAGACATACATTCCACACTTTGTTTTCTAACAGGATTAAGTTCCATTTCCCAAGTTTGTTTGATGAGACCTTTTATTGGCAAATTTCCATTCCCTATCTTACTTTTCCACTCCCCTACAGATGCTTCTTGGGATCTCCTCTCAAATAAACTTCTGCACTCAAATCCTTGCCTGCGGTTTTGGGAAAAATAACCTAAGACATTTGATCTCTCTCAGTGCCCTGATTTCAAAATCCTAGGAGATCAGCCCAGCTCCTTTATGACCATTTCTGATCCAACCCACTGTAACTGAGGGAATGAGTCATAAAATAGCATGACTTCCCAGGCCACTGATGGCTATAGATGGGAGCAGTTTCCAGAAAGAGTCTCTTGAGCAGGAAGGTACTCCAAAGCATGGCTGGCGGATTCACTGTTGCATGTCTCACCTGTGCATTCAGTTTCCTTTATATCTAGACACCGTTACCCAAATCTTACAAAAGTGAGGCTCCAAATTAAAATTGGAACTTCCCTGCCTAAAATCCTGCCTTTATTGATGAGCTACTTGTAGAGATAGTGGTCTACAAATTATTAAAATCTTCTGTGCAGTCTCTCATTTTATCCTCACAACAATTGCGCAGTTTGAAAAGGGAAAACAGATCAAGAAAGGTCTTTATATTAGGCAGCTGTTTTAAGTGCCAACAAACCTCAGCATAAAACAATATTATTTCAGATCACTGACCATCTTATTATAGGTTATTATAGAGATTCACCATTATTTGAAAGGTCCCTTAAAATAATATTAAGCACATAAATAATGTTATCTGATAAGCTGAGCATGATGTTTTGCTTCAACTATTTTTTATTAACAACTTACTTATAAATGAGGCAGTGAATTCCCCATTGAGAACTAACTCTGTAAATGTATCATAGAAACCTTTTCTGTTTCTGTCTTAAAGAATACTCCAAAAGTGGTTACCCCAAAATGACCCCCCCAAAATATGTTTTATTATGAAGGTTAAAGTCACATTGAATTTAAATACTTAAATTACAATAGTTTTTTAGCTCTTGTTATCCACCAAATCTACCTGGTAAGAACTGAGACAGCCTCAAAGTTTCTCCCTGGATTTTCTAGGGTCCCCAAAGTGAACCCTTTTGCCAGCTACAGTCAGTGTAGGCCTCCAACTTTCCCTCCCCCATTCCTACTGAACCTATTCGTGTCAAGTGAAGCCGCCTTAAGGAACTACCCTCAAGTTTTACACTGATGGTGCCATCCTGAGCTTGAAGAGGTCAAGGAGTCACCAATTAAGTCGAGACAGCACAAACTTCGGGACAGAGTCAGGAAGACAGGCCTCTCTCGACTTGCTCTGCTCAACCTATGACCTGTGGCCAAAATAGCCTATCCTGGACCTAAAGCTTTTCATGAATTTAGCCCATTTCTGTCCCTCCTTCTCTATCAAAAGAGGCTTAAGTCTAACCACTATGCTGTCTGTACACCTGAAACTAATATAAAATAATATTGAACATCAACTTGTAATTAAAAAACAAAAGCTTTCAAAAGAGGCTTAAACCCAGTCTGAGGGGTCAGAGGGGTAACAGAAACTACAGGAGGCTCTTCATTGAACACGTCTGCCTCTGATCCTGGTAATGTTCCTGTGTCCGCAGCGGCACAGGAGCGAACTGGTAAGAGTGAGTACGCATGCAGGGATGCAGGGGGAGTGAGGATGGCTTTATCAGTCTCTGACCCCACTTTGCCAAGTTTGTCACCTCAGAAGCACCATAGTATTATGTCTAATTTCCTGAACAGTTTTTGTTTTGGTTTTATTTATTATTTTTAGAGAGAGGGGAAAGGAGAGAGGCAGAGAGGGAGAGAGACATCAACATATGGTTGCCTTTCACTTGCCTCCAGCTACGGACCTGGCTGGAGACCTGGCCTGCAACCTGGTTATGTGCCCTGGCTGGGAATTGAACCAGCGACCTTTGGGTTCGTAGGTCGGCACTTTGTCCACTGTGCCACCAGCCAGGGCAGTTTTATTATTTTTTAAGTACACTTTTTAAAAAGATTTTATTTGTTATTTTTAGAGAGAAGGACAGGGAGGGAGAAAGAAAGGGAGAGAAGTATCAATGTGTAGTTGTCTTTCACCTGCCTCCAGCTGGGGACCTGGTTGGAGACCTGGTTGGAGACCTGGCTTGCAACCTGGTTATTTGCCCTGCCTGGGAATCGAACCAGCGACCTTTGGGTTTGCAGGCTGGCACCTATCCACTGAGCCATCAGCCAGGGCCTCAGTTTTATTATTGTCACCACTCAGCTAAATTAATTTTAATTGACACAAAATAACCATCAGTAACATGGTATACATTTAAACAATTCCCCCTACCCCACTGGCTGGACTCCTCAGTGGCATGGGAGGCCATGAGAGAGCTCGAAAGAGACTGAAATGATGTAACCAGAAGCAAGGAAACTGAAGAAATGCTCCAAGTACACACTGAAGCGCAGCTTAAAATCATAGGGCAACCCTGAAGATGCCAGAGATGAAACAGTGGACATCTCCGCCTGGTGGGTGACAGCTACATTTAAGAAATTGAATCACAAGTGACACCATGCTCTGCATAAAGTAACTGCTATTTCATATGAAAAATGGTCTTTCCATGTGCACACCTTGGAAAGCACTGTTGCAACTCTCACACGTACACATTATTCACCTCCCTACACAGAGTAACCCACTATCACCCCTTGAAATATGAGCATGAATATAAAGGAGCCTTCAGTTTTGTTTAAAACACACTCTATATTCAGGGGACACTCCATACCTTTATTGCATTTCCACTCAAGGCCCTGCCAGCATGGTCAGTTAAGTATCCAGGCTTAAGTATGTGGGATGGTGCATAATATTTGCTCTCAGCTAGTTCTTTCAACAATAGTTTTAAGCTTACACAAATGAGTACATTGTCCCAACCTTATGTTTAGTGTGCTAAATGTTTTACCTAGACGATGTCACTAAATCCCTACCACAACCATATGGGACAAGTCCTATTACTATTAGAGGCCCAGGCTTAGATAAATTAAGCCATCGGCAACATGTCACAGTGCTCAGCACAACATAGGCAGAATTCAAACCCCAGCATCCTTCCTGATAGCAGATCTCACCCCTTAATGACTCCAACATACTGCCCCTAGAGTTTCAGGGCACTGACTGTTCTAGCCAGTACGTCTGACTTGGGCAGTGAGGGTATTAGCAGGTGTCTGTTTTTAAGGTCCATTTCCAGGAATGCCATCATACATCCTTGTTGAAGAGAATTATTTCTCCAGCATCTCCTCTTGTGTATTCTTGACAGTTTCTGGTAATTGGTAGGTTCCAATGGATTTCAAAGTGCGCAGAGTAAATTAGAATTAGTTGAAGGGATTACTCACTCCTCTACATAGTGATCATCCCAGACAGTGATGTTAACTTAGTCAGCCTCTCCTCACAAGTCTCTCCTGTGGTGGCAGAAACCTTTGTAGAATTGGATGGCATTTCTAGGAGGTGCAGAGGCTGAACTCTTGCTACCGTGTAATGTGGCAAACCCATGCAGAGTGGGAAGTGATCGCTGTGCCCCAGCGTGCTAAGGACCACGTGGATCTTCCACTACCCCTTCTTCCTCTGACACTGCAGCAGCTGTACTCAGTCCTCACTAGGCTTCACGAGGAGCACTTAGACTGATACTTCTCCTATTTTACAAATGTGAAAATTGAGATTTCAAACTGTTAAATATTGTATCCAAATGTGTCTGACTGGTTAGAACCAAGCAGGTATAAGAATTAAAATCTAACATCAAAAATCAAGGGTTCTTCCCAATGACAAGGCAAGTTGTCATAGTTTTCTGATTTAGGTCTGGTGAGGTCAAGAGCATCTCTGAGTATGTAAGAGTATGTTATAAGCATGGCATATGGAAATAGGAGATCTAATTTAAGAGTCCCACAAAATATGAGAGGGAGAAAAGGTGGGAGCTGCAAAGAGGGTAAGGAAAATTCACACTTCTGCTCCTCTCAATACCAATAAGGCAGATGCATTCCTAGTATCGGTCTTTTCTAGGAGCTAAACACAAACATAAGTCCTATGGAAAAATAATCATTTCTGTAGCCAAGCATGTTTTGTCTATGGAAATGGCATTCCTTCCACCTAGCTCCTCCATCATTCCCACCCCAGGCCCACGGATTAAGTTTACAAACCTCTTACAGAGGCCCTGATGCTGCCTAGGAAATCTGGCAATTTAAGAAGCCAGTGGTTTCACATTGGTCTGGGTGTAAGGTTTGAATAAGATATTGTATCTTAAAAATTGATTTTGTATACTCCTCGGGCCAACTTCCTGGAATTAGAAGTTTCTTTCACACTTCACATTCTCTTCAGACTTCTCAGATATCAGTAAAGAGAGAGAAAATGGAGACCACGGCAAAACAAAACCATAATTCAGGAGTTGGGTAATAGGTGAAAGATGCTAATCCCAGTTGAGAGGTATTCGTAAAAAACGAATCCCACCCCATCCCCTTGGGGCAGCAAGAACAATGCCTCATGAATATTTATGGTGGAATATGGGAAGTGTTGGGAAACAGACCCAGCAGGGGCCAATCTACCCGAACAGCTGGGGATCGTTTGGGTGTTAAAATGAAGTTTTAAGGGACACCATTTAGATAAAATCATATTTGAAAAGAATTATGCCTACGTTCCAAATAACGTAGAGTGTAGAGCAATTTTGAGTTTTATGTGCTTTGCAAACATCTGTTTGCTCTTAAACTTTACTCATCTTGGGCTGTAAAGTTGGATTCAGTTTCAAAAAACTCCCATATTTTTATGATGGGGTGATTCAGTTAAAGGGGTTTATGAAAATGTTTAAGAGAAAAATATTGTGTATACATATATGTATAAATCATGGACTGACTGTTCAAAAGTATTAATTTTTAAGAGGTGATATGTATAGTAGTTAAGCACATAGAATCTGAAGCAAGATTCCCTGAGCCTAAATTCTAGCCCTACAACTCCCTACAGGCTGTGTGGCCTTGGGCAACTTCACTTAACTTCTCTGTGCTTTAGTTTCCTGATCAATTAAAATGGGGTCATAACAGTGCTTTCAACTCTGGCTGTTAAAAAGATTAAATAAGTTTCTAGTTTACAATAAGCACTGTGTTAGTATTAGCTTTCATCATCATTATTAGCATTACTCCCATTTAATTGGAAGAGGGTATAAAATGAGAATGATGTTTATACCAAAAAGTTTTTTTAAAGAATTCAAAGACATAATAGACATAGCACCTAGCTGGATTGCCATGTACAGCAGCACTTAAGAGGAATTGCTGGTGAGACCAAACGTCCTTTTCTCACCAGCTCTGATCACTGAGTGTCCCTGACATAAACCTGATCATTCTTCAATAAAAGTTGTTACCACCAACTAACTAAACCCAAACTCCCATTAATGGTTTAATACTTCAGTGTCATTATGTTTTTCTTAGGTATTGAGAGTCAATTCACAGTGTGTTAATCAAAGGTTTATATGTGGTATATAATCTCTTTTCACCCTATTTCAAAGGAAAATTTCATGGGAAAATGTTTCTTTTGGTCCCAAATCTGATTTTCTTCATTTATTAAATTCATTTATCCAAAACAAAAATAAGAAATGGAACCACTGAAAGCTTCATTTAACAATCTTTTTGCAGGCTTATTAATGTTATTGAAGCTTGTTCATTTCAGCTCTGTAAAATTTACAAATGTGGCTGTGAATGATTAATAACTCATATTGCCTTTTGAAAAAAAAAACACCTAAAAGAAGGTTCACCAGCATTTGAAATCCATGTTGTTGCATGAATGAGGAACTGTACCTTACCCAAAGAAAAAATACCTGATTCTCAAGAGTCCATTTGCTTCACAGCAGCCAGAGTGAAAAATGCAAATACAATCATGTCATTTCATTGCTGAAAACCTTTTAATAACTCCCAAATTCCCTTGGGATGAAGACTGAAATCCTTAGTAGAAAATTTATATAGTATGACTCTGGGCTAGCCTCCAGCCTTCCTCCTTGAATTCCTTTTCATCCTATTCCATATTCCAGCCGCACTGCCCTTAGGTCCTAGAATTTGCCACCCTATTTGCTGGCCAGTGAAAGTTAGAAATCTGTCCATGTCCACAAAGACCAATAGTCTAGAGCCACTTTAAACAGTTTGTAAATATTTGTTCAATATGTATCTGGTGAGAGTGGGGTGAACCTAATTTGCTTTTTTAAAATATATTTTATGGATTACATGACAACAACTGTCAAAAATTTTCCCCTTTGTCCCCCTTCACTCAGTAACCCCCATTCCCTCTGGCAATGCCCCCACTCCCTTAGATCATGTCCATAGGTCATGCATGTAAGTTCTTTGGCTTCTCCATTTCCTGTTTTCTTAACATCCCCCTACTGTACCTACTAATCTGTACTTCTTTTGTGTATGTGTGTGTGTGTGTTTTACTACCTTTTTTAAAAAATTTTATTGTTGTTGTATTACACCCATCCCCATTTTGCTCCCCTCAGTCCCAATCTGTACTTCTTAATCCCTGCATCTTTCCTCCTATTCTCCCTTCCAACTGATAACCCTCCAAATAAGCTCCATGTCTATGATTCTGTTCCTGTTCTGCTTGTCTGCTTGTTTTTTAGATTCAATTGTTAATAGTTGTGAATGTATTGTCACTTTAAAGTTCATAGTTTTGATCATCTATTTCTTAGGTAAGTCCCTTTAATATTTCGTATAAAAATGGCTTGGTGATGATGAACTTCTTTAACTTTACTTTGTCTGGGAAGCACTTTATATGCCCTTCCAAGCATATACTATATATATAAAGTAATCTAGGTTGTACATCCTTGCTTTTCATGACTTTGAATATTTCTTGCCAATCCCTTCTGGACTGCAAAATTTCTTTTGAGAATGCAATTGACAGTCTTATGGGAACTCCTTTGTAGGTAACTCTCTGCTTTTCTTTTGCTGCTTTTAGGATTCTCTTTATCTTTTAACCTTTGGCATTCTAAGTATGATGTGTTTTATGGTCCTCTTTGGGTACAACTTGTTTGAGACTCTGTGCTTCCTGGGTTTGTATGTCTATTTCCTTTGCCAAATTAGGTCAGTTTTCATTCATTATTACAGTGTAATTCCCTGGCCATTAAGTGAGTCTCAGATATGGTGTCACTGCTCTGTGGCTCTGTTGGGGAAGTGCTCAGAAGGGACAATGGCCACTGCTTGGCCTCTGAAGTTTTGTGCAGAAGGGAGCTATCCCCTGGCATTTGTCCTAATGCCAGACACTTTGATTTTTCCCTATATGCCACTGGTGCCCTTCAAGCTATTGCTCTGTTGTTGGAGCCCAGAGGGATTAAGTTTGCATTAATACTAAATCTGTTACAGAGGGGATGCCTAAGAATCCTGCAATTTCTTCTGCTGCCCCAACCCCCCTGGTTTTTGTAGCCAGAAGTTATGGGAACTTATCTTTCTGTTACTGCAACTCTGAGCTGTGGGGCCTGGTGTGGGGCTTTGATCCCTTACTCCCAAGATAGCACTCCTGATTTTTATCCACCACACCAGGGTATGGGACTCTCATTCTGGGCCTCCGTGTATCTGCCCCTCCTACTTGTCTGAATGAATGTCACTTCTTTAATTTCTTATTTCTTTGTTGTTGCTCGATTTTCTGATCATTCTGGGTGAGAGTTGTTTTGTAGTTTAGTTGTCATTTTTGTTGTGGTTGTGGGAAGGCGAGCCATGTTTACCTATATCTCCATCTTGAGCAGAAGTCAGAAAATAGGTAATTTGCTTTTAATAAGAATTGTTTACTAAAACATTTAATTAATATACATCTTACTTCACCTGGAGGTAAGAAAAATTGATATTTTGAAAACATTGGACTAATTTTATTTGGTCTGTGGTTTTCATCTCTCTTCAGCTTTCTTTTGACAATTATTACACAGGACTATTTCTTGGGGGTTGGGGTGGAATAATATATTTTAAGGTTTTTTACATTTAAACCACAAAACCTATCACTTATTCTACAATATGTCTGATGTGGTTTTGGAACATCAAATGACTGTGGCTGGTAGTTTCAGATATACCTGCACCAAGCAACTTGTATAAACATACATTAGGGGACTTGCAAGATACAAGGGAATGAGGAAGTACCCCTGTAGTTTGGGCCCCTGATGAGCTGTCCAGCTAAACTGCCCTGTAATCAGACTCTACCTCAAATAGGATGATACTTTTCCACCACAATTTGTGCAAAACTTACTAGTTTTTAAGCCTAAGCCTAAAATCACCTCCTCCAAGAGGATGTCACTGGCCCTGAAGACCAGGTCAAATCATCAATTGACTACATCTCATGGATTCTTCATTGTACTTATATTTTCTTATTTCTGAAATTAAGATGTGACTTTCTAACAGTGAGGTTTTACAATCTTATGGGTCAAATCAGCAGGGTGTCCTGACCTCATGTCATTGCAGGCACATGCAAAAACATGGCTGTTAGTCCTGGCCACAGAATTGTACAACTGAATCCCCTTGCCTATTTGTTTAACAAACCATTTGAGGGAAGAATGGAAATTCTAGTTGATGTCTGAAAAGCTTCTGTTGACACCTTTTTGTAAAATCAGAAAAGCACCAGCAGTTAAACTATAAAAATTGGTATCAGCTTCTGGGGAGAAAATTCAAGACAAAATTTCTTAGAATATATCATTTTAAGAAATGCTGCTTTCCAAGCCCTGGCTGGTGGCACAGTGGATAAAGATTCGGCCTGCAAACTCAAAGGTTGCTAGTTCAATTTCCAGCCAGGGCATATAACCAGGTCGCAAGCCAGGTCTCCAGCCAGGTCTGTAGCTGGGGGCAGGTGAAAGGCAGCCATACTTTGATGTCTGACTCCCTCTCTGCCTCTCTCCCTTTCCTCTCTCTAAAAATAATAAATAAAATCTTTTAAAAAGAAAAAAGAAATGCTGTTTACCAACTGCCTTAATGGCCAGGGAATTACACTGTATGGAAAAGTATGAACAATGGTAACTTAGTCAAAAAGTGATCAAAGAGTTTGACTTTCTTTTTTTTTAAGATTTTATTATTTTCAGAGAAAAGGGCAGGGAGGAAGAAAGGAGAGAGAATCATCAATGTATGATTGCCTTTCACCTGCCTCCAGCTAAGGACCTGGCTGGAAACCTGGCTTGCAACCTGGTTATGTGCCCTGGCTGAGGAATCGAACCAGAGACCTTTGGGCTTGCAGGCTGGCACCAGTCCACTGAGCTGCACCAGCCAGGGCAAATTTGACTTTCCATGTGAAAAAGTTTTAGAAATGCCTTATTTAATTTATATTTTCCTTTCAGTTAATGCCCAAGAGGGATTATGGTAAAAACATTTATGTTCCAATAGGTCTAAAATGAGTTCTTCCAATGTGAATAAAACAAAATAAGAAAACAAGGGGTTTGATTTCTTAAAGATAAGAAAACATAGGGCTATAATTTGATTGGCAGGGTTTCATCTTTCTTAATAGTATATAAAATAGTGATATGAATTACAAGCAAGTTTTATGAAACATGGTATGCAGTTGTATCATGGCCTAGGGTTTTTATCCATTATGTTTATCACAATTGTAATTCTATTTGGGTAATTATCTGTTTAATATCTATTTTCCCAACCTGTCTATCAATGTGGAGTGATGTCATCAATAAAGGAACATTCAATATCTACTTTAAAGTGAATCAGTAAATTAATACATAATGAATGAGCAAATGAAGTATGCTTAGATTTTTGTTCCTGGCTGTACAAATGTCACCTGGAATTGTGCACATTAACTCATTGACCTCCAGTGTTAAATGGTTCAGGCTAAACCTGAACTGCAAGTGTGTGAGTGTTGCTTGATGAAGTATAATCTTTCTAAAAAATTACTTAAATAAAACTGAATGTCTTTAGGTGGGGCATGTGGCCTCCAATTTACTGTCCAACAGTCTTATCCATTTACATCTACACTATCTACCTGCCCCTTGCAAGCCTTTGAGTTTAACGTAACTGCTGTGTACTTTGTATTAACACACAACAATCATGTACTTCATTCATATGGTTGAAAGGATGTTTACGATTTGTGGGAGAAAAGCCCCACCGAGGCCACAAATGTACCCATAAAAGCACTTGCTGTTTGGAAAATTTTAGGCCATCAGACTCAGCAGGTAGCCCAGTTCTTGCACTTGTAATTTATCACTGGTGCTTCTCCACTTGGCCTACAGTGTGTCAGGGCTGATGCTTACAGCTGTCCACAGGTGGCAGTGGTCCTTCACTATTGCAAAAGCCCAAGATGCCATCGCCTCTAAGCCTTGGAACTGCGGGTCCGGAAGATGCTATCTGTGTTAGCAACAGTTTGTCGGACTTTATCACTCTGCCTCTTGGATGCCTACCTGTGCAGTATTTACACAGCAAAGGAGTTCAGCTCCCTGTGGGTCATATAATGTTTACATAGCTGGAACATAAAGGGCAGTCTGACCGTGAAAAGGTATTTCTCTCATGTGATTTAAAACCAAGTACATTTTCCAGTCTTTTTTCATCAGAAAACAGAGAAAGAAGGAAAGGTAATTTTGCTGCTCATTTTATTCCCTTACTAGTCTATTTGTTCTTTTATTACTATCCTAGAGTACTAACATCTCCAACTTGAATTACCACTATAATGAATTACAAAAATTAAGACACTTTTGAAAAGCATTATATACTTTCTTGTGTTTTGCATTTTTAACACCATTCTGTATATGCACAGACACAAAAGAGAGCTCAGTTTTAAAGGGGTTGAAATTAAGCAATGTTCTACCTGAGCCAATTTTTCCAGGTAACTTAGCATTTGATAGATGTAAACTATAAAATCAAGGCTTATGTGCTCTATTTTTCTTCTATATAAATCTCAGCTGAATGTGTGCCATTTGTAAATCAGTGACAAAAGCACTCTGGTTTTCTTAAGAACAGTCTGAGAAGTGTAAATATTCCTTAATAACACATGTTTTAAAAATTCTTGTAGCACACTGGTTGAAAATTGCTGGACTAACCACCCCAGAGAAAAGTTAGTCCCAGTGTATATATAACCATTAGCAATAATATGTGTTGGTGGTGGTTTAAGTAAAATAAAGAAAATAATATATGACTATAAAAGCAATACTTCTATGCATAGGATCAACATTCCTTTTCATGACCTGATATTTAAAAATTATCAAGAAAAATACAGCCTCTTGGAAATTATATATTACTGAATAAATGAAACCTTTTTAAAACAAGCCACTTGAACTGAAAAATCTTTTGCAAAATTATTCTCTTATATCTAGATTAGAAAAAGCCTGTTAAAGACAAATTATCCAGCCCTGGCTGGTGGCACAGTGGATAAGGTGCCAGCCTGCAAACCCAAAGGTTGCTGGTTCAATTCCCAGCCAGGGCACATAAACAGGTGACAAGCCAGGTCTCCAGCCAGGTCCATAGCCAGAGGCAGGTGAAAGGCAACCATACATTGATGTTTCTCTCCGTCTGCCTCTCTCTTTTCCCATCTCTCTGAAAATAATAAGTATAATCTTTAAAATTTTTTTAATTAAAAAAGGCAAATTATCCTATTTAGTTTTTAAGATAAAGTTGATAAGTAAAAAACATTAACAATCTTACTTTTCTCTATTGAAGCAGACTTATTTCCCCTCCATCTCACTCAGAAGTAAAATAGGGTTAGTTTCCCTGGCACAGCTGTGCACATCTGTTGCCTGAGTCCCCAACTAAAACCCAGCTCCACAGAATCATCACACAAGCTACATGTTATGTAAGGATAAGCCCCTGTTGTTAATGTCCTCTGTGGAGTTGTTTCTCCATTTGACTCCCACACCTAATCTAATCTCTGCCTGGTGCTGAGAGAATTTGTTGACCTCCCATAGATTCTTAAATTTTAGTTTTCTCCAGCTGTTGCAAGAAGATATTGGACACTAGGAATAATACACCAGGCAGGTGTTAAGAAACCACTGCACCAGGGTTCATAGATTTGAACATTGGAACCTGCCGTGATTCCACATTGTACAGAGAGGCTGACAAGGTACTGATTCCTCAAGCTTCTTGGGGAAGCATCTTTGACACAGCCCAACTCCATTCCCTTGGCCCTTCTAATCGAGCCAACCAAAGCTGCTGAACCTAAAAACCACATTCAGGGCAAAACCAGCATATCATTCCAAAGCACCATCCAAGTCACTAACAAGGGGAGAAATTAGCATCTAAGTTTGTACTATGAACCAGGCACTTTGCACACAGTATCTCAGGAAGTACTTACAGCAACTCTGTGATAGAAATTTTCTTAGTCCCACTTTACAGATGAGACAGCTGAGATTCAGAGAGGTTAGCAAACTTCTTTTCCCAGTCACCTGGTTTATTACCTCTATGCTGTTGCTTGTGAGACCTGTGCTCTTTTCACTAACCCATTTTCAATGTCCCCCTTCCCTGTTTTATTCTCTCTAAAAATATTTATTTATTTATATACTTATTTAATACCTGCTTTGGAAAGGGCAATTCCAGTACCTAAGAAATTTATTCCCTCCATTCTTCTTAGAAGAGCTTGGGAATGGGGTCCCTGGTTGGGTGGCACAATTGGTTAGAACTTCGTCCTGTGGGCCAGGGTTGTGGGTTCAAGCTCCAGTCAGGGTACACAAGGGATGCAGCCAGTGAGCGAACTACTAAATGAAATAGCAAATCAATGTTCCTATCTCTCCTTCCCTCTCTTCCTCCCTCCTTCTCTCCCTCTCCTCCTCTCTCTTTCTAAAATCAATCAAAAATTTTTAAAGGCCCTGGCAGGGTAGCTTAGTTGATTGGAGCGTAGCCCTATGTACCAAAATATTGCCAGTTCAATTTCAGGTCAGGGCCCATACTGAGGTTGCATTTAGAGAGAAGCAACTAACTGATTGATCTTCCTCAATTAATCAGTCACTCTCTCTCTCCCTCCCCCTTCCACTTCTTCTCTCTCTCTAACATCAATAAAAACACATCCTTAGGTGAGAATTTAAAAAAATAATAATTTTTTAAAAGATCTTGGGAATGACTAAGGAAGTTGATAACAACTGTAGCTTTGGATGTGGCATCTACCTTTATAATATTATTTTCCCTGAGTTCAATGAGTGGTATCCTTAATTTTAATGGAAATTGAGGTCCTTATTATAATGATTGATTCTTAGCATCAGTAATACAAGTTACATAGATTCAGTTCCTGTATGCATAGATAATCACAGACTTGCTTTATTTAAAGCAAGTCTACACTTGTCATATTGTCCAAATATTTCTGAAATCACTTTATCTTGGCCAGTGTCTGCAGAAAAGAAATAGGCAATAGTGTGAATTTTCCACAGAAAATTCTAAGGATATACAGCCTTGCAACAAGTCTTGAGATTCCTTCAGCTTTCAAGTTCCAACTGATCAATGTAGAATTACAAAGGGATGTAAGGAAGAGACAGCAAATTACAAAGAGCATAAGCTCTTCTGCTGAGAGCTCTGGATGACCCACTGATTCCCCTGGTTCCTGCCTGCAGAGTCGAAAGCAAGCCACCTGACTTTCAAAGAGAATTTCAGATTGACAGCTTTCAAGGGAATTGGTATATATGTCAGTCTCTTAGATACTGACCAATTAAACCAGAAATCTTCAGATTTCTAGAACATGTTGTGTTTGGATTGTGGTTAGGTATCAAAGGCAAGGTCTTCCTTATTCTGTTTGAACAAGGATTTTGACTGCTGGACTCCTCACTCCAGTTTCACCCCCTTCCACCCTTTACTCAAGAAAGATGGAAGTTGGGAAACACCCAATTTCATTGAATCACTCATATTCAGTAGCCCTGTGTCAAGTTCAAAGAAAATTAACCCCAGTGGCACTTGTCCATAGGGCCTGGAGAATTCTACCTATCAGAATTTGTTTCTTCAGAATTTAAAATTAAAAAAGCCGAGTTTGGCAAATATTGTGAAATGGTTCCAGACTGATGACTTTATATCATTTTTAGAACTAAAACCCTGTCAGAAAATAAGACAGCTTAATTATCAGCCACAAAATCACTCTGCATTTCTTGGAATATACACAGGTTGACAGTCATCAATTCAATCTTCCTTATTCCTGTTGTGGAAATAAAAAAATTTATTTCTACTAATAATGTTTTCTTTGAGTCTGCTAGCTATTTTGCAGATATATTTGTTGTTGCAAAAACCAGCAATGGAAACTAAAAGTGAGTTACACTTTAGAACACTCAGGTTGATTTCCATTTGTTTATAATGTCGACAAACTACTTTAATTAAATATTTTTAAAGGGCCCTACTTCATTGAGATAATGACCTAAGACATTCTATATCCACAAACATGTTAAATTTCCTGATGCACTAAAAAGAGGCCTAGGGCCTGGCAAGGGAGACCGAAGTTCTTGCCCCACTTTTATTTTACTGATTTATCTTTAAAGATTTTATTTATTATTTTTACAGAGAGGGGAAGGGAGAGTGGCAGAGAGGGAAAGAAGCATCAATGTATGGTTGCCCTTCACCTGCCTCCAGCTAAGGACCTGGCTGGAGACCCAGCTTGCAACCTGGTTATGTGTCCTGGCTGGGAATAGAACCAGCAACCTTTGGGTTCACAGGCCGGTGCCTACCCACTGTGCCACCAGCCAAGGCTCACTTTTAGAATGATATTGCCGTCAGAGATATTCCAGAAGTCACAACACCTCTACTCTCAGTTTCTCTATCCATGAAAAACTCTATCATCCCTAGGGCCTCTTCAAGCTTTGACCTATTTGTTCTAACATATCAGGAACATTTCAATGTTCTGATCTACAATGCAAAGAGCAAATTTTTATACACATTTTAAAACTTAGAACTAGTACTTCTCAAAAATTATAAGCAAAGCAAAACAGAGATGCAAATGAGAGAAAACGGAGACAGTGATTTTACATATTCTGAGAGCTCCAGTGAAAAGCCACAACTATGGAAGAAAGTCGATGTTCCTTTGTTTCCTCCAGCAAATGTGACAATGAGCCACAGCTTTGGCCACCTCTACTCTCACTCCCCACAGTGCTAACTGTACAGAGTATTTGTGCAGAGGGGCACTTGGAACCCACAAGGACTGTCAGCACATCTGTGCTTCTGGAGCCTTTTCCAGACCAGGCTGCATGGGACATCCACCCAGCACAGCAGCTGGACAGCACATCCCTGGCCCCCATCCCATAAGGACAACTATGAAAATGGAGATTTTAGGGACACCTCATTCCTCTTCCAATTCAGAGTTTGGTTATCCATAATCCTCTCTGGATTCAGACCAGTAGAAACTCATGCACTGAAGTGTACCCACCTGTCACGTGTTTTTGAATGTGACTCAACAAAGTGAACTGTCAACACAGGAAGTGGGGAGTAAGAAGGGAGCTGGAAAAAATAGTTGGAGGAGAAGCCTTTGTACCCCCAAATCTTTAACACTTATATAAACATGCTCCTTTGTTAATTATTAGATGTTGCCTGTTAACAAGTTGGATGTTTCAATATGTGTTAAACATTTAAGAAGTATGACCTCACTAAAGTTATTTGATCCAATAAAGTAAACAGATTATTCCTTTATGGAGAGTTAGATTACACTGAAGTCAAACCCAATTTCAGCTGCTGTTTTGTCAACAACCTGGTTCCAGCTCTCTCTTGTGCTTACAATGCTATGCTCAGTTATGCCCCAATTCAGAGATACTAAAACATGCCCGTGACTGAATAAAGGCAAACCCTGGAGCTCAAGGGTTCTTTTCTTAACTCTTAGCCCAAACTTAGTCTCTGGCTCTGATGGCAGCACATGGCTGTTTGTTTGGATGCCTTGATTCACTCATTCAACAAGCATTTGAATGCCCAGGTAATACCCTAGGGAAATAAAGATGAGGTAACACAGCCTCTGTCCTTATAAAGTACCTACACAAACATGCAAAGACACACTCGAAGTGGCCATTGAAATGGCATAAGTGTATACCATGTGCACACATCTGCCTGGTGAAACCAGAAAAAAACTTGATAGAGGAAGTCTTTTGTGAGGGCATATGAGACAGATGAGTAGACATGTGTTTGCGAGACTAGTCTGGGGATACGCAGCGTGGCAGTAACATCTTAGGAAAGAGTATGAGCAAAGCCACAGAGATATGAGAGAATTTAGCATTAAATTCAGATAATATGCTGCAGTCTGCGATGATAAATATGTAGGGAGGAGCCAGACTAGGCTCCCCAATTCAGACCTTTGCAGGTGGAAGGCTCCCTAGCATTCATTTTGGATAACTCCACCAGGCCCACCTTATAGACAGGTGGAATGTAAGGTGTGAATCAGATCCTATGGTTCAGGCTTGTGCATTGAGGTTAGGACAGTGCCCTGCCCTCATCACTAGAGGGTGGAGGTGGGAAATAGTCTGGAAGTTCCGACAACAAAGTTCATGTGGCAAAATGCAATGCAGCATGGTAAGTTTTCCTGACCCCCTAAAAGTGAAGTGCCTTACTTTCTTTCACAGTATTTGCACATTTGCCTCTTTTAAGTCATTTCAGGACATTGAGCTGGCTTGATGTAGTTATTTTGCAAAGGCCAAAAATGGCATGGAAACATCTGTTTTCACTTAATTCAAAATGGAGTTTTAAAATGGGGTCCTACTACTGATGATGATTTGCTATAACAGGCAAGAGAGTATAAGCAGGCCGGTAGCAAATGTGTATGAAAGGGGTTTAGCCTCAATCACTTAACACACTGTTGCTGTTATCCATGTCCTAGGTAGTAGAAATTATGGGGAGAATCCTCACAATCTCACACAGTAGGAATCCAACCCCAAAAATAATGAAACCAGTAATGATATTTAAGTATTTGTCACATGAAATAGAATTTATAGTGAATCTTAAAGGGTTAATAACTGTACTTAGTATTCAAAGAGGCCAGAAGACCTAATGCATATAAAATGCACCTACTTAATAGCCAATTTTGATTAAGTCATATGATCTCTTTGAAGTTTTTTATCCTATCCTTAAATTGAGGTTCAGATTTCTGGTCAAGCACCAGGGAAAACTATTACTTTGTTACCTTTAATGGCTAAAAATGTCAGAGTTGGGGAGGAAAAATCATTACCTATGTGAACGAAATGAGACCCTTATCTTTTTCACTTCACTTCACTTTAAATACACATACACACACACTCCACAACAAGTTAGAGGACAGAACTAAAATTCCATTTTAATAAGACAAAGAAATGGCAACAAGCTCAAGCCACAAATTAGAAAATCATGTCTGTGGAGAACAGAGATCAAACATGCACAAGCATGGTGGGGATCAGAGACTATGCTCTCTGCCCTGTTACGTCTGACTTCCTTCACGGGGTTGCAGCCTGTGCACAAGGGAGGGAGCAAATACACTCTCCACACTGGGAACTGAGCAATGCCCTGCTCTGGCTGAGAGCCTGGAACTGATGATATTCCTGTGGGGTAAGAGCCCTAATCTGTTTGGTCAGATCTCCTTTTGACCTGTGTATACTGAGGGGCCTGGCTGAGACAGCACTGAAATCCTCTGATGGGAGGGATGAGCATACGGTAATTCAAAGGAAATACCCAATTAAGGTACCTTTCAAATGAAAATTACAAAGTACACAGAAAACTTTAGCACTGGGAAAGACAGCTATCAAACAATAACCAAAAACATTAACAGCCATGAAAATAAAAATTCTAAAGCAATTTTAAAGTATAGGTTTCTAAAATCTTTAAAAGAAAAAAATATTGTCTATTTAACAAAAACAGGAAGCTATAAAACCATAGCAAATGATAGTAAATTCATGTATAGAAATCCAAGAACCTATCTTTTTTCAAATCTCGACAGAATAAACAATAGACTGACATAAGTATAGAAAGAATTAGTAAATTAGAAGATACAATTGATCTAGTCCCTCAAAACACAGCATAGGATAGGGAAATAAAAATTATAAAAGGAAAGCTGATACATAAAATATATATTGAGGAGCTCAAATATAAATATAAAAAGGCATCTCTAAAAATCTTCCAGATTCGTAAACTAACCTGTGCTAAACCACAAAGCTTGGATTAAAATGAGCTAGGAGACTGTTAACAGAGCAGTATCTCTGATATTCTCATGTTTGATTTAAAAAATCATAAAGTCAGAATGAATTTTGTTATGTGTGGAGATATTATGTCATTAGTAATTTGCATAAACCAGAGAAGACTGTATTGCATGTGCAGTAACATGTTGCCAAATAACAAATGTGTAAACTCTTATTGATAGGTCCCCTCTATTAACTGACTTCACCAGGCATACTCAGTAGATATCAGTCTTCCAAGTTAGTTTCCTTTTTATTAAGATTTGATTTATTTATTTTTAAAAAGGGAAAGGAAGGGAGGAAGAGAGGGAGAGAAACATCAGTGTGTGGTTGCTTCTCCTGCACCCTCAACTGAAGACCTGGCCTGAAACCCAGGCATGTGTCCTGACTGGGAATTGAACCAGTGATCTTTCCATTCACAGGGTAGTGCTCAGTCTACTAAGCCACACCAGCCAGGGCACTTATTGACTTTAGACAGAAGAGAAGGCAGGAAAATGAGGGAGAGAAACATTGATGGGAGAGAGAAACATCTATTGGTTGCCTTTCATATGCACTCCAACCAGGCACCAAAGTTGCAACCCAGGCATGTGCCCTGGCCACCAGCAATCAAACCCCCAACCTTTCAATTTGCAGGACAGTCGACAACCCATTGAGCTACACTGTCCAAGGCAGAAATACTTGAAATGGTTTTTTAATGACCTTCATTTATACTGGTCTTGCAAATTTAGTATGAACTTTTCCTTGGTGCTTTTCAATAACTGAACATACAGTGGTGCGGAATCTTATTCTGAAGCTAGGCACAGACCCTTTATGAGGTGAAGCATGAAAGATAGGAGATTGTGAGTGATTCTCATTCTGAAGATGGTTAACATTATTGGAAGGGATTAGAAGGAAAAGAGGGTATATATTGTGAAGCCATGCAAAGGTCAGAAAGGCTTGCATTAATTTTAGAATAGATCCTAAGAGGCTGAATGTTCATTTGAGAGGTGATGAATTCCAAAGTACTATTAAAGTAGGCTAAACACTTGGAATTGCAAGTTCCAACTTTGTATATTTCTTCTTCTTATTTTACCCCAGTTATGATACTTGAGATAAGATTTACTAGAGAGTTTTGAGAAATGTATCCTCTGCTGATCATCATGTCAGGAATGTCTTAAAACATGGCACTATTCCAGGAAGCCATGAATGACCACAAGTGGGATATCACAAGGGTCCATCAAGAAATAAAGTGAGGAGATATGTGGCAAAGCAAGTACTCATTCTTGTTTATTCCAAAGTTGGGAAGAAACTCATTCCTGTCCCAAGGTAAATATATTCTAAGTGAATGAAACAACCTGTTCACAAACAATGGAAACATTTTCTGTACAACATGCAGATACTGATCATGCTATAAAGGTGGCATTAGTTTTATTTACTAAACACCTCCTTTGCTTGACTGGGACATAGCCAGTCAGATCTACAAAAAATGTGAGTCCAACTGGTTTGTATATTTATTTTGTTATTATTATTATAGTTCTTCCAATCTCCCAGCTCTGTAAATATTGACTCAATATTTTATTGCACTTAAATTTAAGAATTCAGTTGTCTCTCTTAACTGGTTCATAAACACCAAACAGAAAAACCATTTCTTAAGATGGAGATAGCATCTGATTGACACACTGAACCTGGATTACGTATTAAATGAGAAATGCCCTCCTTGAGCCAAGATCATTGCGAAGTGAAAAGCAAGTGACCTTCTCAGTCGAGGAGGCATCCATAAAATGGTTGGAAAGCTTCCCTGTTTGCACATGGAATCAGAAAATGAAATAAAGAGAATCCATCCCATTCCTCTAATTTCATCATCTTCCTACAGCCATTCTCCCCCAGGGCTTTCCTCTAGCCCAGTTGCCAGGGAGGTGTGAGGGGTTATCCTCTCTGAAACACCATTAACGATTCTGTGCGCCCTCCTGGGGCTACTCTGAAACAGCTCTGTTGGGAAACTGGCTGCTTCTCTGGGTTCATCATATGGAAAGTATATTTCTCAACACAGCTGGCAAACAAATCTCTTTGAAGGAGATAGCCAAGAGGCCTGAGATTGGCCCTCGAATAATGAGTTCAGCATCTTTCACTCTCCCAAGCCTATAATATTCTTCCATCCTTGTAGTTATTTATTATTATTCAATATTTATGCAAGCTATAAATGTGCAGAGCACTGCACAATATCATAGAGAGAGCCAATGCAATAACAACACCTTCTCCCAAATCATAGAAAAGGACCCGCAAGTCAAGTTCAATGGTGGGGGCATCCAAGGAGAAAGGAGAGCAAGGAGATGGATGGACAGCTGAAGTTTTCCAGTGTCGGAGACCCATTCCCAGCATACACCATTCCAGGCATGGCACATTCTGCCGATCAGGGCTCCTCTACTCTGCAGTGAATCAGGGGAAGAAATGGCTTGACCTCTCCCTGCCTTTGGCTATTCCCCACTTGTTTTGTAAATAGAGGCAGAAGCAGTGATTTGGAATTAAGACATGCATCATAAACTGCAACTCATATTCCAAGGCCACATCCAAGGTAGTGGAAACTATTAAAAGAGCAGAAATTTAGCAAGCAGTGTTCCTAACTCAGGGCGCATAACTGGTGGAACAGCCTCCTCACCAATATTACTTGTGCTTGTATTTAAAATTAAACTGCCCTGACATTCTCCAGCAATGACCTGATTTCTGTTTACCAGAAAACGAGTGCAATGAAGTTCAGGCTGTGGAAGCACCATTCAAGGTCATGTCATCAGAAAATGACAGATCTGACATCTGAACCCCAATATCCCTCCAGCTTGAAGGGTGGCCTCTGCCCACTGCCCGGCACCTTAGTTCCCTGGCTTCTTTCCTTTTCAACTGTTTCATCCTATTTTCCCCAAATGGTCGTTCATCTTCCACCTTTGATTTGGGGACTTCCCGAGCCCCTTGGGTTTTTATTTCTTTTCTTAGCCCTCTGCTTTTCTAAATTTCTATGTTCTTCCTGCAAAGTCACATCATCTCTCATGCTTCAACCATTAGCTTTACGTGGTAAACTCTCCATTACTTCTCCAGCCCTACACTCGGTGTAAAGAAAAGCTTATGAACCTTGGAGTCATACAGCCTGGAGGGGCAATATCAGCATTGCTGCGTACCACCTGCGAGACCTTCTTAAGTCCTCCAGAACTATTTCTCATCTTTAAAATGAGGGTACTATCTACCTCACAGGTAAGACAGAGACATCCAGGTGCTGCCTAATGTCCATTCTCCCCTCTTTCTCTGTAACCAAGCCCCGATTTTTAGCTAAGTACATCACAGTCAACCTATTTCTCTGCCTCTCTTTCACTTTCTTATGGCCTTGTGCTATGTTTCAGCCAATAAGTGACAAGCTGAGGCATTCCAGTAATAATCCTTCTCTCTACTTACCTCATTCCTGTTTTTAGAAGACAAATATGATGGCTGAGCTTCATCAGCCATTTTGGACCATGAGGAGATTCTAAGAGAAGAATCCAGGTGCTAGAGATGGCCAAGCAGAAACATACATGACTGACTCCCTACAGAGTCTCTGAAGCTACATTAACGTCTCTGAATTGCCTGTATTTTACATAACAAAGAGGGAGAAAATCAGTCTGGCAGGTTTTTTCTCTTGCACAAATATAAGTATGTACCTAGCATGCAAGGTCTGTCCAGGAAGTATACAGCCTTGTAGTATGGAAAATATCAAAGTATTGTAAAAGATACCAGAAACATTGTATATAGGACAATGATGCCTCAGTGCCCTTCAAAGTAGGCACCTTGGGACCTTGCACAGTTTTCTCAAATTGCCATTGGCTGCCTCATCTTATTTTTCTGAATCTCATTGATGGTCTGAAATCTCCTCCCTTCCAAAGGTGATTTTAGTTTTGGGAAAAGCCAGAAGTCACAGGGCATCAAATCTGGGTTGCAGTGGGGCTGAGTCACTTGGGTGATTTGATGTGTCACCATAAAGCTCTGCAGGAGACATGATGCATGAACAGACGTATTATCTGATAAAGCTGCCAATCGCCAGTTGCCCCTAGCTGCAGCCTCCTGAACCATGTGAATAGTTTCCATGGAGTAATGTTTAAGCTTAACACAAAATTTGATGCAGATTTGTTGCTCTACTCACTTACTTTGGATGTGACAGCCACACAGTACAGTACTTACACATGCTCACTCAATAGCTTCTATCACCCCCACTGACTAATACTGTGAAATCATCATTGTTTACGCGCACACATTCCAATCCACTCTCCTTGGCTGCCAGGTTACATCAACATCACACAAATCATTCTTGTTATATTAACAATGGCTAGACTTTTTCCTGACAGACCTTGAATAAGAGATAGAAGAGATAAAGCACCTGCTGATACTAGAGATGCAACTGGTAGCAGAAAGGAGAGAGAAATACCTGTCTCCTGCCCACCAGTCTCCCACCATAATTCCCATGAACCAAGCCTAGCTAGAACCCATCTTAAAAGAAGTCTTGAACATACTGTTGCAGGGAGAAGACTTTTTCAATGCAAAACAGAGCCAGAAGGGTTCATGGGATGGATTTGAGAACAAACAGGCAAAAAACATAGCCTGCCCAGAGATTGTTAACTAAATGAAAATCTATGTGGAAAGCATTTAGCACAGTGACTGCTCCGTCATAAACATACCATAAATGCAGGCTTTCTTCCCCTTCACTGATTTCTCTCCTGAGTTACTGATTCACAAAATCATCCACCTCTCCCATATAGTCTACAGGTACTCATCTGTCATTGACTCAATTGTCAATGACAGAACTCAGCACCTCAACCTCTATAAAATACCCTTCCTCCTGTGTTCTAACACAGATGGTGGAATCACCACTAATTACTGTCTTTAAATCTCAGTGTCTGAGTAAACCCTTCCCTGTTGGGAAACATTCCTTCCCCACAGCCATCCAGTTACCAAAACAAAGACTCCTGCCTCCGTGGACTTCCTAGCTAGCCCTCTAAATCTCAAGGCCATGTGTAAATCTAAACTGCTTTTGGCATCAGTGCATCTTCTCACAGAGTCTCTACTCTTCTCCTTTTACACTTACTAACTGGATTTCAGTTCTAGCTTCTTCATCACCAGCTTCTCATTTTTTGCCTTACATGAGACAAACTTCTTGGGTACCTTTTATCATCTGTTACACCACTCAGCTGATGGTCTATGAATTAAATGCCCATGGATGTCATATCTACCACGGCCTGTCCATCTGGAGTTGAGAGGGGGCAAGATAGGCTATAATTGACATATCTTAAACAGCCTTTTATTGCCATAAACTCTTTTCAAACTCAGCTATAATCAGCATTGTCTTGATCAAAGGCTCATAGACCTCGATGACTACCCACAACATGAGGGAGAAAGATGTTAGCCTTAAAAATTGTTAGCAGGAAACGCTTTCACCATTACGAGATGCTTATCACTTTGGGGTTCACAAAATGGTAAGTAAAATGTGCTCACTGGGAATCTTTTACAACATGGAAATAATCTCCAGTGGACTTTTCTGCACTCATCCTATGCTCCAGTGTCTTGGATCCAGTGTCTGGGACTTTTCATTTCTAAACACACTCTCCCATGTCTCTTCTCTGGTTTCTGTTCTTTGTGTCTGGAATGTTTTTCCCTTGATATTTTTATATGGTAAGATCCTACTTACCAATCCCAGGAAGTTCCAACATGGCCTTTGCCATGTTATTGCTGCTTTTCACCCTGGACAGAATTAACCTCTTCTAAATACATAACATTTTATTGACCACTGTATACCCAGTACACAGGAGACCATGGCTTAGCAAATGCTTAATACATATCTTTTGAACAACTGCACACCCCATAACACATCATTTCTTCCCCACATGTCCATTGCAGCACAGATACAAGCTGCCTCAGATTCCAGCCATGCCAGCTCTTATCTCTAAACCCTAATAGATAGTGAATTAGAATATGTCTTATTATTAATCTTGCATCTCCCGTGTACCTAAAAGACTACTTTAAACAATAGGCTCATGCACTAGCCAGTGTAGCTCAGTTGCTTGGAGCATTGTCCTGTGCACCAAAGGGTCAGCAGTTTGACAGAGGGTGTAGGTTCAATCCTGGTCAGGGCACATCAGGGCACATGCTGAAGGCAGCCACTGATGTTTCTCTCTCATGCAAATGTTTCTCTTTTGTCCTCTCTTTCTCCCTTTCTCTCTAAAGACATGTCCTCAGGTGATAATTAAAAAAAAAAAAAAAAAAAAAAAAAAGCAGTAAGTTTACAACAAATGTTTGTGTAACTGGAAAGTTAAATGTATCCATATTTACTCTGAGGTCAAAAAAAGATTTGGATGTCAAAAGATACTTTTCTCTTTACAAAAAAAATAAATAATTAACATTTGGAATCTCAGCTACATGGATAAAAGAAATATTTTTTTAAATGGAATAATTATATTAAACTGATATAACTTTCTATAAGCAATAAAGGTTACTTTCATACTGTTGGTCATTAAAAAATAGGTATTCTTGAACCTCAAGTTAAAGAACAACGTATACTTTTTATTACTGGAAAAATTATTTTGTTTCCAACTTTAAGTCATTTGGAAAGGTTGTTCCCAAAATTTATAAGGAGTCTCCTGTTATGACCAACATATAGTTAGAGAATGCTTGCAAAAACAACCCTTGCTTTAAATAATCATTTATGGTAACTTGAACAGAAACAAGCGAATTTTAAAAATATATACTGTTGTTCCTATTAACTCTTTGGTCAAAAGTAACAGTGAGTAGCTCTGGCTAGTATGGTTCAGTTGGTTGGAGTGTAATCTCATAACTGAAAGGCTGCAGGTTCAATTCCAGGCCAGGGTACATGCCTAGGTTGTGGGTTCAGTCCAAGGTTTGGGTATGTATGATTGATTCCCAGTCCAAGTGCATATGGGAAGGCAACCAGTCAATGTTTCTCTTTCTCCCTACGTCTCTCTCTGAAGAGCATTGAGAGAACGTCCTCAGGTAAAGATTTTTATTTTTAAACAAAGGTAACAGTGACTAGAATTAAACTAGAAGTTTATGATTTTACTTTGCAAAAAGGAATTGATTTTTTAATGGACTTAAAGATCTATTCTTTGAGGACAATCCTAAGGAACTGAGGAAATCATGAAAAAAGTACTCATGCTGGTTTATACAAATGAAGTTCAAAGTATAAGGAAGAATAGGCCTCCAATGCTCCTCTCATGTGAGTTAAAAAACAGAGCCATATAAACTCTTCTATCCTTTCAGGGAAGTTCCGGAACTTAGGATCTTCCTCTACCCAGCACTGCGCTCCCTGTCTCTCTGACATTTCTCTTGGGTGGGGTTCATGTCTACTTGGATCACCTCACCGCCCCTGGGCCAGCAGCATTAAAGCTCAGGGGTACTGCCCCAAGTCTGCCTGGGAAGTACAGACCAGGCACAGCCTGCTCCGGCGAGATGCAGCCATGATCTGCTCGCTTGTCCTGATCCAGATCCTCTGAACTAAATTGTTAGCTGGAACTCAGACCAGCCTTTCCATTTAACCTTTGGTGCTGGGTGCATGGGGTAAGGGGTGGGGAGGCACCCCATTGATTCCACCTTCACTTTTACTAAATCACACCCTTCAGTATCCATGAGTGCCTCTCAACTGGGCCATTACAAGCCTTTTTGTTATATCAGCTTTGTTGTGTGAAACTGTTCTGAACGTTGTAAGATGTTTGAAAGATGTCTCCCTTCTCTGCTTCCCACCATTAAATTCCAGGAATGCTCTCAGGCATTGTAAGCACTGAAAAACATCCCCCCACATTTCCAAACCCTCTCGAAGGATGGGATAGGTCCTGTGGCTAGGCTTCCTTTTTGTCCAAAATCAAAACCTGGGTATGGCCCAGCCTTAACCTCCCACACAAACAATAAATTACACACTTACTTTGTGGTATTGGGGCTGCTGCTGTCAGTAGTGCAGGCTCAGTCAGCAAACTGTATCATTTCTGCAACCCTACGATATGGAAGGCACAACTCAAAAAACGTTCTTGCCCCACAAAATTCGAATGAATATATTATCTCCAGTTAGGAGCAGATTTACTACTTCATAAATTCAAGAAATGGCAAGGGCAGTGTGTTCTTAAAGTTAAACTCTTCCAGACAAATGAAGGGAGGCTAATCCTAACACACCTCCGTGCCATATTCCCTACCCAAAAAACGCACATGCGGAGAAAAACAGCTCCCACTATGCATGAGTTATTTGCATCCCTATAGACAGTTCTGACAGTTGGCAAAAGGGTTTATTTGAGGGAAATATATACTGAAGATTGACTTTTCAGGCAAATGCTTGTTAGTGTTGCAATGTTCCTTAGGGGACAGGGAGGTGTATCCTGAGGTTTAAGATTTAATGAGGATTCTTGGAGAGCAGACCAAATTGCAGCCACAGAAAATAAATTACAGGCAATTAGGTCTACATCTGATCCATTTTCCAGCATGCAAAGTTTCACTCATAACCTGTCTTCAGATTCACGTTTTTCTGCAAAAACCAAACCTGCTTTTCTTTGGAGGATATAGTTCATTGAAAATGAAATGTCTCTGGGTTGATATGCAATAGTCTGGCCACAGATGAACCCGGATTATATTTGCAGGCAGCAAGGTATTAGGTTACTGAGTCCTTCCGGAGTATATTTGTTACAATCCCGTTGAAAATCAGTTGGCTTGGCAGAGAAGCTCTCATTTGCAAAGCAGAAAAGCAAGGATTGTGCTGGTGGACAGGGCTGCAGACAGGTGTTTGCAGTGGTTACATAACACTGGCTCTAAGCCTGGCTGTATCACAATTACCTGGAGACACTACTGGAAATACAACTTCCCCAAGTTCCATCTTTTATGGGGCTGCTTGTGTCCCTCCCAATTCCTACAATGAAGTCCTGACCCCCAGTGCCTCAGAATATGACTGTATTTGGAGACTGCGATTTTAAAGAGGTAATTAAAGTTAAATTAAGTCAAGTGGGCCCTAACCCGGTATGACTGGTCTTTTTATAAGACTAGAAGTACACAGGCAAGCACAGAGGGAAGACCATGTGAAGATACAGAGAGAAGCAGCCAGGGAGTGAGGCCTGAGAAGAAACCAGCTTTGCTGACACCTTGACCTCAGTCATCCAGCCTCCGGGATGCAAGAAAATAAACATGTTTTATGTAAGCCAACCAGGCTCTGGAATTTTGTTACAAAGCCCAAGGTGATAAATACACCTCCCCAGACACAGTGAATCATAATTTATAGATGGGGCAATCTAACACACTAGGTGAGTCTAAACACATTAATTAGGGTTTGAGAACTACCAACGTGGACTTCTCCCCTTTAGGGCTTTTCCAGATCACCCATCCCCTTGACCTGCTCTGACAGTGGCCAAGTGCTGGGTACATTCTTGAAGAGAAACATTCTAGGCCCTGGCTGGTGGCACAGTGGATAAGGTGCTGGCCTGTGAACCAAAAGGTCGCTGGTTCGATTCCCAGCCAGGGCACATAACCAGGTTGCAAGCCAGCCAGGCTGGCTCAGGTCTGTGGCTGGAGGCAGGTGAAAGGCAACCATACATTGATGTTTCTCTCCCTCTCTCCCTTCTCCTCTCTCTGAAAAATAATAAATAAAATCTTAAAAAAAGAAAAAGAAAAAGAAACATTCTTAGGTATCCATGCTGGAGTCTTAGTTCTTCCTTCTCCCCTTTAACTTGACTCTCTATAAGACAACTGCCACTTTCTTTGAGGTTCTAGGAGTTTCAAAGGGACTTTTCCCCTCAGGATGTGCTTCAGCCTAGCCATTTGAAAGACAGGTCAAAGGGGTATTTTAAGATGATATGGAAAATCTGTTTCTTAAATTAAAAAAATAGGAAAGAGAATTAGGTCAAACTGATCAAAATCTTGGACAATTGCTGAGAGATAGAAGGCTGGGGTGGCTCTGTGATTCCAGCATTGTATGAGATGTCACGAGTTACACCAGAAAGTCCTGGAAAGTCTCCAGCTTTCTTCCCTGGGGCTGCAGTCAGTCGCCAGCCTCCCAAGGGGGTACTTGGGAAAGCATGGGCATTCCCCTTGGGATCGTCATGGGAGGTCAGCCTATTCACCCCAATTCATGAACACAAGAGGGACTGTACATGTAATTCTCTGTTAGCAATGGCTAAATGCCCAAGCTTGAAAGGAAATCAGGAAGCCCCCGCCTATCTCCACCATTTAAATTATCCACTTGACTCCCTAACATCATGTTCCAGTGTTACTGCTCCCTGCCCCTATATTTGCAACTTTGCATTTTATTTGCAGAGAAGCAAATTTGACCAGCACTAACTCCCAGGTCCTAGTGTTTCTAAAATCAGCAGTATCAACATCATCTGGAAACTCACTAGAAAAGCAAATCCTCGAACCTCATTCAGCTTTTTGAGTTAGATGCACGCTCGAGTTTGAGAACCACCACTATGGCAAAGAATGATGAAGGGAGAGTTGCTTTAGGCTGGGTGGTTAGGAAAAACCTCTCTGCAAAGGTGACATCTGACCTGAAACCTGAATGCTATTTGAGCTAGGACATGTCCTGGGCTTAATTAGCCATAGCCGTCACCTGAGGTCTCCCGAAACCTTTGGACTTAATCTCAGGCTTACCAAACACCCTCTGATTATAGTTTCCCATCAGGACTGGCTTCACGGTGTGTGAAGAGCCCCCACCCTTGGTTTAATGCTCTACTCTCACCATCTTAAAATTTTTAGTAATTTTACCTTTGAACTTCTGTTTTGTAAGTGAAGCTCAATGGGGGAAATGGAGAACACACGTGAGCAGAGGAGGTACAGGCAAGGTTCATGTTGTCCCATTTGCATTGTCCTATGAGCACAGAATTCTGGTGGACCCACAATGCATGGGAGTTGAGCAGCACTCAAAATACATTTAATAAAAGAAGTGTGTCTACAACTGAGTAAGCCAGAGTACTGAGTAAGCAGAGATGCCATGCTTTCTGTTCTAACCAGAATTTGCTTCAAACACATAAAGAATATGATGGAATCACAACAAATAAGAATTACAGGGAACCCTATCACATTTTTCTTACTTGTATCACTTCTCTGCATTAGCCAAACATTTATTCTGAAAATGATGGCATAGAAAGGAAAAGATAGGGCAACCCACAGTTCTTTATCCTTTCAGTTCATCTTTACTCTTGGGTAAACCAACAGTGATACTGTTGGTACAATGAAGATGGATCAGAAGTGAAATAAGAGCAACTGTGTTAGTATCTGTAGCAATCCCACCACTTTGGTGAGAATGAAATGCATGCACAGGCATGACATACAACATATGCATTGTGCAATTTCATGCATATGAATTAAATGCTATTAAATTTCCATTTAAACTGACATTATAAAATATAAAGAGAAAAATTCATGCCAATAAATTTTTTTAAAGATTGTATTCATTACTTTTAGAGAGAGGAGAAGGGGGAAGAGGAAGAAAGGGAGAGAAACATCAATGTATGGTTGCCTTTCACCTGCCTCCAGCTGGAGACCAGGCTGGAAACCTGCCTTGCAACCGGGGTATGTGCTCTGACTGGGAATCGAACCAGTGATACTTGGGTTCACAAGCCAGTGCTCAATCCACTGAACCACACCAGCCAGGGTTTCATACCAATAATTAAAATTTAATTTTCTTTACTTAAAATGACATTAGATAGCAAACAAAAATAGCAAGATACGCTGAGAAAAAGACCACAGAAGCAAGGACTTTCTATGTTAGTTCCTTTAGTGATTTTTTTTTCCTAGTTTTTGAACAAAGGGCCCCAAAAATTTTGCAGCCAGTACTCCTGAAACCTGTCTGCAGAGGAAGAAAGGCCACTCACCGTGGTGACACAAATGTTCCAAGAAATGCAACAGCTTAGTTTCTCTTTGTCACAGCTGGGTTATCCAGGGCAGCATCCATCTCGGGGGAGGGTGCCAGATGGCACCGTCCTCATAAAAGTGCAGCTGCATTTGTAAGTGGCAGGAAGACAGAAACGAAAGTTTTCCCTTCAGCCCCGTGCCCAGACTTTAGCAACAACTTCTTAGAAGTAGACATGTGGGTAGCTTCTAAGACCTGTTACAATGGTGAATCTCAAAAAAATTTGCCTATATTCTCTTAAACCATTGGGCCACTTCCCGACAAACAAAGGATGCAGAAAGAGCTAGCAATCTACACTCTTCCCAGAATAGCCAGCAGCATGGAAACACATGGGAACTGACTGGTGCTAAAACAGTGTACACACATCCCAGCAGGACTTGAAGGAGGATTCACATTGTTGGTAATTAGGAGGTTTGAATGTCCTGTCTTAGTTTACCTTCTATGGCAAGCTCAAGTTACACCTATGCTTGATGGAAGTAAGTTTCCCCTTCTCTAATGTTCTTCCAACTTGCATTGCATGCCTCTAACAACCAGCCAATGGCATGCAGGGAGTTGGGGATTGGGGGACTGGGGGTAGTGGGGGGAGACACCGTTCCTTTGACTTCGTCTGCCCAGAGTTCAAGCCTGAATGCTAAGAGGGGGCTTGGTTTACAGGCAGTTCAGGCCTGGTGTGCGTCACCTCACACGGTCGAATGCATCACTCCAGCCACTTTAGTTCATGGGAAACCTGGGATCTCTCTCGCACATGGTGTCAGACGAGACACAAAGGCTGCATTCAAAAACACAGGCAGGTTTATGAGGCTGGAAGTGCCAAGGTTTCGAGGTTACAGCACTATCCCACTCATTTCTTATTAAGATGCACCTTCATCACTGGAAATTCCTCTCAGTCCCAAGTGATGCAGTCTTGTTACTGAGCCATTAGTTAAAAGAAGAGGCTTAGAACCCGAATCTTCACCTCCTCTTCAAGACTATTAGCTTTGGGGGATTGAGTTTTACAAGTTGCCTAAATGCTGACCCTGGAGAATATGGTGTTCTATTAGGTGAAAACATGGGTAACGGATTTATTTTTCACCCTCAAAATAGAGAAATGCAAAGTGTTCTGGAAGAGTTCAGGGATGGACTTTCTCCCCCACCTCAGCTACAAAATAAAAGGCTGCCTCCTGCCCAGAACTTGCAGAGGCTGGAAGCCACAGGGTTTGGGGGAGGCTAAGATGTTCTCCTCACCAGCCTCTTCTGCCTCCCAGCCTCTGCTAGCCTGTCTGCCTCTCAGCCTCTCCGTCTTCAATGGGTCAATCTAGACTAGAGAGTTTTAACTGTGCTCCATAAAATTCTTAGCAGAAAGGCTGGTAACCCTGAGGGAGCATTAAAATACCACCTAGGAAGCACATTCACAATTCATAGTCATTATCCTCCACCTCTGAGGCTATCTAGTAGGTCAGGGATGGAGGAGGACCCAGGAATCTCCATGGTTTACAAGGCTTTTAGGCTGATTCTGATGCAAGGATGGTGGAGGCAGCTCCACCTCCAGGTTTTGGGGTGAGGGACCCTATCATCTGCACCACCACAGCAAGGAAAGCCACTCCTGCTCGCTCTGTTTCACCAGGAAATGCCCCATGAGGTCTAGTGGGACTCCTGGCTTTGAAAAGCACTCCACCTCAAACTAATACAAAATAATATTGAATGTAAACTGTAACTGAAAACTACAATTAAAATGAAAAGCACAGGACTAGGTGTTTTCTAATGCCCTAAGCAGTGCCAAAGTCTGGGATTCCAGGAAGCTCACAGTGAGATGGCTTAACTTGAAAAAGATCCTACATCTATTACATGAACAGCCTCCCTTGTCTCAGTGGGGAACTTCCAAAGTGGGTCAGAGGAGAGATACCCTACCCCCCAACAGATTCCAGGGAATCCATTAAATAATTCCCCTCTAATAATAAGACAGGCACCTCACCTCTTTAAAAAATTATTTCAAATAATTGTTGTTGGGTTAAATCATGTCCCTCCAAAAGATACGTTGAAGTCAAAACCCTCAGTATCTCAGAATGTGATCTTTGGTTAGAAATAAGGTAGTTACAGCTGTAATTAGTTAAGGTGAGTTTGTCCTGGAGTAGGTTGGGCCCTTAATCCAATAGGACTGGTGTCCTTAAAAGAAGACACATGGGGAGAATGTCATGTGATGACAGAGACAGAGATTGAAGTGATGCAGCTGCAAGCCAAGGATACCAAAGAGGGCCAGCTACAGCCAGAAGCTAGGAAAGAAGCATAGGAAAAAATGCTCCCTTTGGAGCTCTCTGGAGGGACCAATCCTGCTGCCAGAAACCTGATCCGTAGACCTGTGGAACAATAAATCACTGTCATTTCAAACAATCTGGTTTGTGGGACTTGGTTAGGGCAGCCTTAGGAAACTAATACAATTACTACGTTTGCAAATAATAGAAATGATCCTTGCAAAGGTTGCTCTTTTATCTTCCTTTAGTTTCCTATGCCGCAGTATAAACAATTATTTAAACTCTGCCCAGGCATGAGTGAACCTACCCATCGTCCCTCAACAGCAACAAGGTCCATCTCTAAATTGAGTCTTACTGTGTCACTCTCTGGGTCACAGCAGGCCATATGGCCCCATCACTCCACTCAGTGTATCTCATCCTTTCCCAGAGAGTGGTCACTAATTGCTTTTGGTTATGAAGTCAAAAGCCTTTTAAAAATGTTTAAAAGGAATAAATGATCTCCATGTAAGAGGATTGCAAAAACTCATGTTCTTACAGGGGGTGTAGGAAAACATTGTACATTCTGAAGTTTCTGTGGAAATAGGTCACATTTCCATTTTTAGTCTCACTAAGTATTGCGGTAATTAAAATGTCCTCTCAAAATAACCAACCACTGGTACTTATAAGCCACTGAGTTCAATTAGCCTCTTATTATTAAGGAGACTCTGATAAATTTAAACACATTTTTGAAGTATAACACATCTGAATGATACCCTCATTTTTATGAGGGATTTGAAGGGGAATCTGTATTTCACAATTAGGACATTTATTTTTATTCTGAAAGGAAAGAAAATGAATAGGGATCCAATTCAAGAAAACATATAGTCAAATCGGATAAATGTAATTAAGCATGGCAGTTAGATTTGAACATGTGAAAAATACCCATAATCTGCCCTGGACTGTATGGCTCAGTTGGTTGGAGCATCATCCCATACACCAAAGGGTTGTATGTTCAATGCCCAGTGGGGATGCAAATGGGAGGCAGTCAATCGATGTTTCTCTCTCACATCAATGTTTCTCTCTCTCTCTCTCCCCCCTTCCTCTCTCTCCAGAATCAATCAATTGACATATTTTAAAAATATCTACATGCCAATGACACCTCAGACAAGGGTTTGATCTCCAAAATATATAAAGAACTAATGCAACTCAACACCAGGGAAACAGACAGCCCAATTAAAAAATGGGCAAAGGACCTGAACAGACAACTCACTGAGGAAGATATACAAAGGGCCCGGAGGCATATGAAAGAATGCTCAACATCACTAGTCATCAGAGAGATGCAAATTAAAACCACAATAAGATACCACCTCACACCTGTCAGAATGGCAATCATCAACAAATCAACAAACAACAAGTGTTGGTGAGGATGCGGGGCAAAGGGAACCCTCATACACTGTTGGTGGGAATGAAGGTTGGTGCAGCCACTGTGGAAAACAGTATGGGGTTTCCTTAAAAAACTAAAAATGTAACTGCCTTTTGATCCAGCGATGATTCCACTACTTGGACTATACCCAAAGAATCCTGAAACACCAATTCATAAGAACCTATGTACACCTATGTTCATAGCAGCACTATTTACAATAGCCAAGTGTTGGAAACAGCCTAAGTGCCCATCAGTGGATGATTGGATGAAAACACTTTGGTACATTTACACAATGGAATTCTATATAGCAGAAAGAAAGAAGGAACTTGTACCCTTTGCAACAACATGGATGGAACTGGAGAGTATTATGCTTAGTGAAATAAGCCAGTCAGTGAAGGACAAATACCATATGATCTCACCCCTTACAGGACAATAATGAACAAAACTAACAACAAGCAAAACAGAACCAAATATATGAATACAGTGAATAGGCCTTCAGTGGTCAGGGGGAAGGGGGTTGGGGGGAGAGGTCAGGAAGAGGCAAGGAAGGGGAGCAGTTTAGATAAGAACCTAGTATAAAGGAACCATGGACATGGAAAACAGGTGGGATTGACTTTGAGGGGAATGGGTGGGTGGGGAGGGGGACAGAGGGGAGCAAAAAGGGGATGGATGTAATACAACAACAATAAAATTTTTAAAAAAAAAGAAAAAAAATACCTACAGTTAATATTTAAACTCTTTTTAATATGCTTTGTCTTAAAACTTTTTATTATGAAATACATCATGTATGTCTGTGAATATATAAGATGAAAAATAAAAGAAATTTGGATGTTCCTACAACCTTGCTTATGATATGAATTGTTAATTGATCAATAAATTTCTTCTGAGACCCTTCCCTGCAGTGTGGATTTTTCCTCTGCTCCCTATCAGTCCCACCCCACTATTGTGAATGTTCTCCTTTAGTTTTTGATCAGTGCAAAGCTGAGGCCTAGGCAGCTAGAATCACATTCAGATAAGCTGCATTATTTAAAGTGAGAAGTATTTACTTCCATAGCTTGATATAAGCAAAGCTGTGGCAGAACAACCCAAACCATCATAAGTATAAATTGGAGATGATAGTTTTCATCAAAAAGGAATTATAATAAAACCCTTTTAAATATCCTATAACATTAATATACCTAAATTTTGATTCAACAGCAATTCTCTTCTTTAAAAACTTTTAGGTCCTTATAAGATATAAATTGAAGTGAAATAATTTGTGTGCTAGATATACACTCATTTGTTCAACACATACTCATTGTATATGCCCAAAAATCAGAATACAATCCAGGCCTTACCATAAGAATGTTTCATACAACCACATCTCATAAATAAGTACAACAGAAGTAAAGGTCATGAAAACTGCTTGTAGAAGGTACACTTGACAAAACAAGAACAACAACAACAAAAGAACACTCAAGTTTCACTGATGGCTACATGAAATTTAGTTTAATTTTTATCCTTCTTTCACTCCACCGCTCTCTAGCACAGAGGAATCTGAGTCTGGGCCCACCTGCACACAGCACACAGCACACAGCACAGAGAGTTATTCCAATAGGAGGGTTTGAGATTATTGGTTCAGAATAATCCAGGCATGTCAAGGAGCTATGAAGTTTATGTCTTTCCAGTTTACTTATAGATCATCATAAATGTCTGAAAATCATACTTTAAAAATATTTTGAGTCCTGGCTGGTGGCACAGTGGATAAAGCACTGGCCTGCGAACCCAAAGGTTGCTGGTTCCATTCCTAGCCAGGGCACATAACCAGGTTGCAAGCCGGGTCTATAGCTGAAGGCAGGTGAAGGGCAATCATATTTCGATGTCTATCTCCCTCTCTTCCTCTCTCCTTCCCTTTCTCTCTAAAAATAATAAAGAAAATGTTTAAAATAGATAGATAGATAAATAGATTGACTTTTTACATCTGGACTACATCTAATTCCAATCCAGTATGTTACCACTTTGACCATATAAACATTTTCATTTCATCACTATTTTCCCACTCCCAACATATCCATATTAAAATGTCTTAAATTTGATTACCTTGTATGTTTTATCAGTTTCTAAAAAAAATACATATATATTTGTTTTGGTTTCAAGCAACAGAAATCAATTCTGATTAAACAAAAGAGCAGTAGTTTATTGAAACCAAAGGAATTTTTGAACAGCTAGGTCTTGAAAAAGATGGGCATGAAGACATCCCTAGTCTCCGTAACTATGCAGAAGTTCTCTTTAATGAACAAATTACTCCTTACTAGGCTCCAAGAAGTTCTGCACTTCTGACATTTCCAGTCCATGTCTCAGGTTTCCAAGAGCAAGAATCTAGTTGGCTCAGTTTGGATCAAGTGCCTATCTCTGCATCAATCAAGGGATAGGAATAGTGTACATGGTGCCTATTCACAGACAGAGGTGAATGGTTGTGACCAGAGAAGTTGTCTTTTGCATTGAAGCAAGTTTGTTTTTGCTTTTTTAATGTTAACCTTCTTTAAGAAGTTAAGTTTCTTCAAAGGAAGGTGGAAATCAGGAAGGTGTAAAAGAAGATGATGAGCTACATTCATCTCATCACATAAGCACCACTTTATGATTTATTCTTCATCTAGCAGACAGGGAGAGTTCAGAAAAACTAAAAGTCACTTAAACTCAGAAATGGATCCACATTTTAGAGTCAAGTGGATAGAATATGGATGATTCCAAAAGCCTTAACTAGAGCATTATGTTCCATTAAACAGCCAGTGGAGTGATTTCTCAGAAGAGTGCCTTATGATACTCCCAATCTCTTTCTGACAAGGAGACATGGCCTTCCTTCGTGATCAATGAAAAACAAAAACAAACAAGTACACATCTTTACTCCAAAACACAAGATGAGGCAGAAGTAAGGATTTCTGGCTAACATGTGAAGAATGTCTCAATATAGAAATTTACTTCCTCAAAAAGCAAACAAGTCTACTGTTTCTATTGGGAAGACTGGTTGATGAGCTAGCTCAGTTTTAAATTATATGAAGAGATGTAGATACAGTGAACACTTTGAGTCTAATGAGAAATGTCAAATGGAAAACGTAACTAAACAAGTCTTATTCAAAAAAATCCCTGCTGATGTAACCTGAAATCAATATTGATAAATTTGGCTTGCCCACTTTTTGTTGAGTGGCATGAACTGGGTTGGCAGAAGTTATTTTAACTGTATTTCCTCAGCATGCCAATATAGTTTTTCAGCATTCCTCCAGCTACACATGTGGCATGCATTTATTATTTGCAATACATACATAGTCAGTGCTTGCTTGATGAAATAACCCCTTTTTCAGAAAGATCTTTTCCAAATGGAGCTTTATACTGTATGTGTTAAATGAAGCACCATAAAGTCAGTAAGATATACTTTTTCACCCCTGGACTTTATCTCCAATAAAAATATTACAAGGGTGATTTTTTTTGTAGACAGTATGTGATGTAAAATGTGGTTACAGATAAATACGGATTGTGCCTATAATCATTTCTTTACCTGCTAAGGCTTTGTATACAAGCTTGTGTGTACAAACTTACATAAATCTGAGAAAAAGAGTAATAGCAAAAGAGGGGAGAGATGAGATTGGGATGGTTTCTGAATAAAATGTAATCATTGTATTCATGCATATTTTAAGTCATACTTGGACATCCACATTGTACTATTATGTTAAATAAGAACTGCGAAGGTTCAAAGGGACATCAGTGGAGTTTTGTAAATGTTTTCAATTTAATTTTGAATATTAGTGTTACTGTAACATAAATGCTCCCTGTTAGGGTTGGAAGGTATATATAATTTTGCTTTTAAAAGAGAAAATAACATTTAGGACCATACCAAATTCATATATTTGGTTTGGTGTAAGCTGTTGTTTTCAAATCTGACCACATCCAAATATAGTTCCGTCCTGATTTAAGAATGTATTTTTACATATATATTTAGGTATTACACATTATTTTATATTTATAAATATAGTTCATATATTTATATTATAGCATATGTATTTATTATATAATAGATAATAAATGTAAATAATTAGATGTATTTATAAATATCTATTTATATATATACACATACCTGTGGAATTTCCTTTGTAAAAAATAACTCCTACATACTCTATGTATACATGTGTATAAACATATTTATCCATAACATATTCATACATAGTGTATATATATATATATATATATATATATATATTCATATATTTATATGTAAATCTGTGTGAGATTGTACATGATTTGCCATAATTAACATTCTTAACATATTACCTCAGGCACTCTTCTAAATGACTTAACAGATATTTACTCATTTACTCTGTATGACCACTCTATAAGAGAGGCATAATTACCATTATTTTCATTTTACAAAAGATGAACAGCGATGCCGTAGGTGTAACTTGCTTTAGGTCTCCTTCTAGGGTACCAGAACCAGGATCAGTCCCCAGAGGACCAGATGCAGAGCCTTCATGCTCAGCCACTGTGCTGTAGGGCAAGGCCAGTAAACTTTCTGCAAAGGGCCAGGTGACACATATTTCAGGTCTCTGGGCCACATATGATTTCTGTGGGAGGATCTTCTTTTTTTTTTTTAAGATTTTATTTCATTATTTTTAGAAAGAGGGGAAGGGAGAGAGGCAGAGAGAGAGAGAGAGACATCAATGTATGGTTGCGTTTCACCTGCCTCCAGCCACAGACCTGACTGGAGACCTGGTTTGCAACCTGGTTATGTGCCCTGGCTGGGGAATCGAACCTGCGACCTTTGGGCTCGCAGGCCAGCGCCTTAACCACTGTGCCACCAGCCAGGGCAGGATCTTCTTTTTTAACAATCATTTATAAATGTTTACAGGCCATTACAAAAACAGGCCATGGGTTGGATTGGGTCTGTGGGTCATACTTTGCCAACTCCAGTTTATTGCCAAGTTTATTCAAAATTAAATATATACATATATGTATATATGAAATAAACGGAGACAGCACAGCTTATTTTGTGTGAATAACTGCACAGTTTCTTTCAAAGATAACCCCGTCACCCTTTCCTGAGACCTGCCCTTTCCACCCTTGAACCGCCCATATGGTTGAGCTGATCATCCAGCTCTTACAAGGAGATCCCACTACCTATTCAGTCTTAGTTGGTTTGGTTGCTCCAGGGTGAATCACATGACCCAAACTGGGAACTCTTAAACTGAGTGATGTTCTTATCTAGTCTGCTTGAGGGTCTGTATCAAATGAAATGTGAGGCTTCTCAGTGTGGAAGGCATCTCACACGGCAAAGCAAGAAGCTAAGCTGACACAGAAGAGCAGGGATCACAGAGGAGAAAGCTCTTGTGAGTCCTTCCTTCAGCTCGTTCTTAAAGCTCAGCTGCATTCTTGCCCTTGGGTTTCCTGAGAAAAATTCCAGTTTCTTTGTAATAAATCTCCCGTTTTTCCCCTAGCTACCTAGCGCTGCTTTGTTACTTACAACCAAAATGAATACTTTTTACATGTATCCGCTATTTTTAATTAGCCAACATTTTTAGAATGGGAAGTTATTTTTGGAGAATTGGCTCAGGAAAAATTTAAGAGGGTGCCACTTTTAGATCACTCAAAATGTTTTTATTGATAGTTAAGGAATCTCCATTTAAACATTTAAAATACATTATAAAATTAATGTCCTAATTAACAAATTGCTTAGCAAAATGTTGTACTTTATTGACAGTACTCATTTTCCGCATCACCTCCAGCTGCCTTCACTCACAGGCCAGAAGCTGGGATGCAGGGCAGTTCAACAATTATTCAAATTCCTACCATGTTTCTGGCACTTTTCCTACCTTACACCATTGCCCAGGACCTGGAACAATGCCTGGGCCAGGGTAGTCACTGAACACATTGAGTTGAAAGAATCAAAAAAATATGTATAAATGATTTTTTTAATATTTAATAACACTCAAAGGCACTTCTTTATTTGAATGAAATTTTCAATTTAGGTAACTGGTCATAAAAAATAAATTTAAATCTCAAACTTTCCCAAAAGAAAAAAATCCTAGATAGAAATAAGAAAAAAAGGAGGAAATCAGGCTGTGATGAAAGTTTTTAAGTTAGTTACGGTTAAGGGCAAATGCAAATAGGATGTGGTAACTAAAGGATAGGGCTTTAGTTTTCATGTTTTTGATACTGTTTAAATAAATTGGGTTGCAACAATATGTATAGAATTTTCAAATCCTTTAGGAACATCAAGCCAAAATTAATGTGTGGAATTACTGGAGGCTGTTTCTCTGTCACCTCTTTTTCTGAAAACCATACGAAACAGTCACACTTCCAGGGCAAATAGCAGAAATCGCTCTTTTTTTTTTTTTAATGTGTTTTGAAGAATAGCCAAGGAATCTGCCACCCTGGTGAGCTCAGTCTCACCAGCTGCTTTCTTGAGTTTAGTTTCATCAGCCAAATGGGATGTTGTATGGCAAAGTGATTCCTTTCTTTAAAAAATACATAGATTGTTTTAAGTGAATAATCACATGGACTTGTCAGTATTATAAGTTTGGCCTATATTCTTTTGCCTTGTATCATCTTCCAAAGGTTCCAGTTTTACTTAGCAGTCAGGTTGAGTTTTCTGGACTATACCAATGCCACCAATGATAACTTACCAGCAAACTTTAGTTGAATTCAACACATATGCTATCATATATTCTTATATGTTTGCTTCATACATAAAACACCAGCAGGCATATTTGGCAGTTTCCAAAATTCCATTCTCATTTCATTTCCTCCCACCACACAACTATCTTTAGCTGTTCCTTACCTCTACCCCTTTGAGTCAGGAAGTCATTTGGAAACAGTTTCATTTAAAAAGCAAGATTCTATATTTAAAATGCAGAACCTTGCTCTTCAGGGTTTAAAAGGTCATTTTATTTGAGTACTCAGTCTATAAGAACACTGTCCATCAGTTGCCAAACTACTTTCTCTCTTGGGGTCCTTATTGTTTCTTTCTTATTACAGAGAATAACAAACAGCTTTTTGGACTCATTTCCTGTAAAAGATTACTTTTCGGCATCAGACTTCACCATCTATCCTTTTCCCAGCCAAGAAGTAAAAATCTACATTGTGATTACACAGGGTGACTTTCCCAGGAATATTGACTATAGGATAAAATAAACAAACAAACAAATAAATAAAAGCTGGTGGAGCTTCTCCACTGCATATTTATGAATATCCAAAAATGAGAACTTCATTGAGCTGACTGACCACATATCAGAGAGAAAATTTAGCCAGAACAGTGATGCAACTCCCCAACCAGGATTTAGGGGCTTCCAAAAAAAGGAAAAACAACATCCATGACTTCAGTGGATCCATGTCAGTGAGGAAAGGGATATGAAATGTTTCGAAGGCTTTTAAGAGAATCCACTTCATTACAGATGACTGTTTAATGTAGAGACCCATTTGGACTTGGTCCAGACACTAGACATAAGTCCATATACATGAATGGTTGTCTTACAAAGGTGGGAAGAGAACACTAGACTTGCAGTCAGGATCTGGTTTTGAATGTGGACTATTAAAACTAGCTAGCCAGTTGTACTAAAAAGATACTCAACCTCAGTGAGTTTCAGTTTTCCTTTTCTGTTAATTAGTGATTATATCTCATTCACAGTCTTCTTTCAAGAACTAAATAAAACAATCTGTGTTGAAATATCTAGTCAGTACAACAGGCACGCAATAATGAATCAAACTTTTCTCTAATGGCATTCAGAGGGCTATGACAACATGGCACATCTCAAAGCAGCTGAAAATAACAGCTGGCATGGCCACAAAATAAGCCCATAGAAAAATGCAAATCCACATCAAGATGATGTCTTCCTCAGTGGACACTTCCTGCAGCTGGGAATTCAGAGAATTTCTGTGTCTCTAATTAATGCAGTAAGGGAATAGAGGACTACTGGAATGCATGTAGGGTGCACTTAAAAACCAACAACAGTGTCAGGACAGGTCCCTCTATAAAAACTGAAATTGACAAAACCTAACTCACCATGACCAGGAGTAGTGGGCATCCCTCATGTTTTATGATTTAGGGATTGTTTATCTGTTTTAGTTTAGGTTTGTCAGGAAACAGATGTTGAAATGAGATTGCCATGAAGGATATTAATTGGGCAATAACTTCTTTGAGGGAGCAGGGAAAGAAGGATTGAACAAAGGGAAAAGTTGAACTATACTGCTTATACTGCTGTAACAATAGCTTCAGACAATTCCACAGAGACCGATGGAGCTGGAACAGCCCAAGAAAAGTGTCCCAAATTGAGCCAAAATAGCCAGGCATTAGTCCCCATGCTTTGACCATTCAATGCACCCTCTACCAGAGAGAGCATGTAAACTTGGGAGTGGCAGCTTGATTCAGCCCAGGGCATTGCCCCAAAGAAGACTCGGTTATGGGTGGTCAGCAGCCTAAGGCAGGATTGGCTTGGGCACAGGTCCACTAGAGGCCTCCCCTTTCTGCCAGGAAATAACTGTCATCAGATTCTTTCTGGCTCATGTCTTTTCCTGGGGAAAATATCAAGAAGACAGTTATTGAGATAAATTAAAACTTTAGGACTTGGAGCTGGGCACAGGGACATACTTAGTATTCACTGTCTTCTTTCTCTACTATCCATTTCTAGATTCCTCTTACCCTCTGTTAGCGCCTCTGTAGATCTATCTGGTGGTTCACCCTTATCCCTACGGGGTCTAATCCCCTGGTCAATGTGCACTTCTCAGGCTATAAAACTGCAGCACTTGTCCATTTAGTATCTAGTTGTACAGGAGAGAACTAAGAAACATCCCCATTACATCATGGGCACCAAATGTGCTCTTCTCTGTCCACTGTATAAGAACAGCTCTCTCTCCTCCTAATGATCAGTATCAATTAATTACTCCTGCTGGGATGATGATACATTTCCTGGTCTGCTGATGTATTAGCAATCAGAGTCCTAAGCGGCCAGGTGGCAGTCATAGCTTGAAATATAAAAGGATTCTTGCTGCATACCCTGATGGAAGTATTCTGACTCTGGGAACCACTAGAATTAAAGGGATTAGAGTTGCAGAAACACAAAGTACAGATTCCTCCAAGTAGGTCACTGGGAATGATGATGATAAGCAGGGCTACTTTTATTTCCAATCCTTGGTTCTTAGACCCAATGTTTCCACATAGTATTAGGAACATGACCTACATAAATGAATTTGGAGTGTGAACCACAATCTGTAGGATGGTACTCCATCCATTTATCTCCTCCAAAGCAGCACCTTAGCTATACCTTCTAAAAGCTGCTCCACTTTCCTTTCAGGATGATGGTTTTTGAACAGTTTGGTATGTGATATGACCAGTGGACCCTTGGTCATGTGCTCACCACCACACTTCCTCTGATATAAGTAAGTCCCTGGTCCGAGGCAATATTTTATGATATCTTGTTTCAGTGGATAAAGAACTATAAGGTGTCACATAGTGTAATGCAGATGGCCCTACCACCAGGAATGGCAAATCCATACTGGAATATATATCAGTCCCAGCTGAGATGATTCTCTGCCCCCTTTTAGGGTGCAGGAGGGCTGGTTGGTTCGGAGGGACAATGCTGTATCAGAGGTCCAGGTTGGACAGATTGGGAAGCTGGACCTTCAGCAGCAGCAATAGTTGTATCAGCATTCATGAGTGGGAGCCTACGCTGTTGGGCCCATGCAGAACTTTTCTCCTCTGTCAAGAAGAATGCTCTGTTTCTGAGTCCACTGTGTCAAAAATGAAGTGGCCAATTACAGTTGGGTGGACATCAGCCGTTCAAGTCATTCTTTCTAGTGCCCATTTCATGAACAAGGTTTCCTAGTGGGAACTAACAGGTGATACAAAGGCCTTCCAATTTCACACTTCTTATAGGTCCACCCATGTATCTGTTACTGCCCCAACTTCCCTGTCTCTTAATATTCTAACCTTTCGTCCTCCAAGCTCTTTGCAAACTACCATTTACTACTCATATCCAGGTATAGTTTTATATGGACATCTCTTTCCACACCATTGGGATGCCAGATAAACCTGCATGGCTCTGCCCACTGGGAAGATTTCCTTCATGTCTTTCTCAGGACCACCAACAAGGAGGGCTGTCATGCAGCAGTGAATCATTTTCAGTTTATGCTCATCCATGAGGCAGGTTCAGATTTTTCTCTCTCCTGGTAGTTGGACATAAGAACCCTTCTCATGCAGGTATAAGCTGAGGGAGAAGAACTAGATAGTGGTAGATAGCATGGTGGGAGTATGTTTCAGCATCTTATTTGCACACTCTGGCCATGTTCATGCTCAATCCTAGATGGGCCACTTCCATCTACATTGGATTTCTTCTGGGCCTGCCTGATCTGTGACTGAGTGGCTCCACCAGAACTGAACTCATGATGACCACTTGATGTCCCATGTCCAGGTGCCCCTTCTCTACCAGGGCCCAGCAGTATGCCAGGACCCATTTTTTAAATCATGTATGATATTCTACTACAGATAGCATGGCCTTAACTCCAGAGCCCTCAGTTTTCTAGGAACTCCACATGACCTCTTTGCCATCATAGTTACCTCCAACACCACAGTCTCTCCTAGATAGCACCATCTAAGAGGCAGCCTCAGTTTACTACAAAACTCTTTCCTGCTCTGCATCACACTTAAGCTGGCAGCTTCCTTGTCAATTGATAAATGTGAGGGGGCAGTCTCCCCAAATGTGTGATATGCTGCCTCCAGACTCCAGAAGACTTACCACATACTTGGCTTCCTTCTTAGTGATGACAGGAACAAGACACAAACTTTTCTCCCTTTGTTGAAGTCGGTACCCTAACCTGCACCAGACCATGGAACTCCTCTAAAATTTCACTGATATTACAGGACCCTGAATTTTTTCTCCCATCCTCTGGACCATATGTGTTTTACCACCACCTCCTGTATATTGTCCATATTTTTCTCATCTGCTCTAAATAATAAGACATCATCATTATTATGGCCCAGTGAGATGTTCTGTGATGCACAAAATATCGAAATGGTCCAACTTCCTTTGGACTGGATTGAAGGCGGGAGGGACAGTAAGCACAGCCTTCAGGTAGGATCATGAATATGCATTGTTGGTCGTTTCATGTAAATGCAAACTGCATCTCATCTTCCCTCTTCAAAAGAGACCATTTGTCATATCAAAGGGCACATGTACCTAAGGGCATATTAAACCTATAAAGGTTACCACATGGGACACAGTAGTTACAAGTGGGAAAATAACTTGGTTGAATGTGTAGATATTCAGATCATTTTCCAGGATCATCTGTTATTCTGTTTTTGTTTTTTTTTTTGTTTGTTTGTTTGTTTTTTTAATGTTGTTTAAGTTTCTTTTTTTTTTTAAGATTTTATTTATTACTTTCAGAGAGAGGGGTAGGGAGAGAGGCAGAGAGGGAGAGAGACATCAATGTATGGTTACCTTTTACCTGCCTCCAACTACAGACCTGGCTGGAGACCTGGCTTGCAACCTCGTTATGTGCCCTGG